>CM074508.1:4423416-4485720 GCA_037389245.1 Oryzias sinensis | reverse complement strand
GTCTCTCCTCTGGACATGTCCCAACCATCTCAGTCTGACTGGATCTCCAGAACCTCTAACATGTGCTGCTCTGATGTCCGCATTCCTGCTCCATCCCAAAGAGAACCTCAGCATCTTCATCTCTGCTTCCTGTCTTCCTCAGTGTCTCTAGGAAACAACAGGGCTGCTCTCCCCACACATTTCTCCACCTTTCCTTTCATTTCAGCTGAAACTTTCCTGACACTTTTCATTCCGACCTGCCTGCACTCTCTTCTTTACTTCTTTTCCATCTAGATCCTTCAAATCCTCCTTCTTCATCTCTTCTCCCTGTAACCTCACTCTTCCTCTTGGGTTGCTCTCATTCACACACATGTTCTCCGTCTTACTGCCGCTAACCTTCATCCCTCTCCTTTCCAGGACAAACCTCCACCTCTCTAGCTTCTCCTCCACCTGTTCTCTGCTCTCATTACAAATCACAATATCGTCTGCAAACATCATAGTCATGGTGATTTCTGTCTAACCTCATCTGTCAATCTGTCCACAGGAAGTGGCTCAGCAAAAAATGTAAGCATAAAAAATTAAATTGTAAGAATTGAGGTTTGATCTATGAATCGTTCTTCTGATCCTCACCTAAGTAACGGTGCACGGCCCTGTCTTCTACTGTCTGCTCACCCGAGTTTCAGGATCCTCAAGGTAAGTCTGTGACTGTTCCTCTGACGGTGTGTGTTTGTCTCGTGCAGCAGGATCGCCTACAGCAGCAGAAGCACACGTCCCGTCTGGACCAGATGGAGCAGCAGCTGCAGACGCTGGCCTACCAAATCCAGGTAAACCACGAAGAACGGGTCAAAGCTTCAAAGTTCAGCACGGCAGAAAGCAAAATCCTCCTGCTGCTGTTTAACAGGAGCTGCAGTCTACACTAGAAACTTCCACCAGAAACCCACCCTCTGCTGCCGTCAGGTGATCTTCCTTTCCCACAGAGAGGGTACTAAGGCAGCAGCTCAGTGATGGGCACACTACAAAGCAATCACTCCGACCTTTTACTTCCTGCAGTCTAGGGGCCTCGTCCTTCCATGATGCCTTATTTGCCAAGGTTTCTCAGTTGGAGGCGGCTGTAGGGGACATTTTCCGGGACATGGCACATGTGTCCAAACGTTGGGATGGCTGCCAACAGCTGGGGAAGATCCAGCAGATGGTGAGCAGCTTTCCACAGACGGAGCAGGGAGTTTTACAGGAAAGTCCTTCCTGGAAAGCTCTGTTGGAGTAGCTACAATGGGCTCTAAGGGGAGGTCTGGTCTGTAGATTTCAAAGCAGGTGTCTAAGCTGGTTGGAGAGGAGGTCCGGGCTCTGGTTTCTGGTAACCAGCTGACGTATAGGGGCGACGCTGTGACCCTCCCAGAGGTGCTGCTCACGTGGTTGTCCCAGCAGTTTGTCAGCAGCACCCATCTCGAAGCGGCGCTGCTGTCTCTGGAGCTCAGCATTCTGCAGAACGTCAGCCTGCAGCTGCAGCAGTTTGAGGAAATGGTGGGCGCAGCTGCTCCTCCGGGTGGAGGACGCCCTGTGACCAAGGAGGTGAGAGGCCATGACAGTTTTTTTACGTTCATCTTTCTATGGAAGCAAATGTGTCTCATAATTCAAAATAAAAGTCTCAGTTAAAGCATCAATTAAAATGATAAAGATAAGAGCCGGTCCTGTTGGCGCTTCAAAGCCTCCTCTGGAGCGCCACACCGAGGGAGCCGTGACATCATCGCCCCGCCTCCCTCCTGGAAATGCTGACTGGAATTGAATTATGCTACAGTGGATGTGAAAACAGAAATTCAATCCCCTCTTTGCATTTTCGTGTTAATGATGTCACAGAATGAGCGACGTTGAAGTAGAAAAAGAAAAAGCGGTTTGGTGGATTGATTTCTCATTTTATATTTGAGTCAACGAACGCAGCTTTGTTTTGAAAATGAAAAAGCATTTCTGGCACTGACTTTTATTTTGAAATTATGAGTCACACATGCTTCCATAGCTCTCTGGCTTTTGATACCACTCTGTAGTACAGATATTTGACCATACCCAGCAAGGATTCTGAATTTGAACCTGCAGGATGTCCAGGTGATGCTGAGAGACGCTCTGCGACGGTTTTCCGAGGATCGGACCGGCATGGCAGACTACGCCTTAGAATCTGCAGGTCAGAACAAACGGCTTCATTTGTTTTTCATGTGACAGAGGTGGGACAAACTGCACCAAAGGTTAGCTCTGAGCCTTTGCTCGTTTGCTGTGGTGATGGAAAGACCGGCATAGGTTACAGAGGACTGTCAGCTGATCGTCATGCTGGCTCATGACACAAGGAAAGCAGGTGGAGGGAGATCTACGGAGATGGAGGAGATGGGAAGTTCTCAAAAGGAGAGGGATGAAGGTCGGCTGCAGCAACAGGTTAATGGAGGTGGAGGACTTCAAGGACCAATGCCACCTTCACACCAAAATCAACATATGGATACCATCCCATTGATGTTTGTTACTGGGTTGGCCTTTGCCTGATTGCTGCTGTTCAGTGACGTGCGCACACAGGTGTCACGCTGCTGCCCCAGTTTAGGACAGGCTGACATCCATCACAAAAACCAAGTTATCTCCCTCATTTCTTAATCTGTTTTCACAAAACATAGCTTTAATTAAAGCTCGGAAAATTATTGATCTCAAGGTTTATTGAAAATAACTATCTCTAAAGATTTATCTGTAAATTCTGCAAGAAGTGGCGTCTTCTATTGCTGTCAAATTAACAGCTTCAGTCGTGATAGATTGTAGTGCAGGTGGGATCTGGAGGGCCCTTAAAAATATTTATGTGGTTGTTATGGGATCAGATGTGTGGTGCAAAGGTCGGGTCAGGTCGAAGATGCGGGGAGGATCTGGAGGAGCCTATTAACAACTTTATTTTTATTGTTATTCAGTTTAATTCAAACAACTTAACATTAAATTAAATAATCTCTGAATACTAACTAGTCTGACAATAAGCCTGTCCAAAGAGGAATGTTTTCAGTCTAACTTTAAATGTAGAAACTGAGTCGGCCTCTCTTCCATGAGCTGGGAGTTTATTCCATAAGACAGGGGCTTGGTGGCTAAACGCTCTACCTCCAACCGTACTTTTACTAATTCTAGGAACCACAAGCAGTCCTGCATTTAGTGAGTGAAGTGTTCTGATTGGATGGTAAGGGACTATGAGGTCTTTGATATAGGACGGGGCCATTCCATGTAAGGCCTTTTAGGTTAACAGGAGGATCTTGAACTTGATTCTGGAATCAACTGGGAGCCAATGAAGTGAAACTAACACAGGAGTGATGTGATCTCTTCTGCTAGTTCCAGCTAACAATCTAGCTGCTGCGTTGTGAACAAACTGGAGACTTCTTAAGGAACTCTTAGGACACGCTGCTAACAAGGAGTTTTTTTTAATCCATCGTGCTATCTTCCAAAGTCCTGTTACATTCGGACACTTCCAAAAAACATGAGCATGGTCCACATTTACTTCCCCACATCCACGCCAACAGCTTTAATTTGTTTTTAACTGGTTGTTCTTCAGTTTAGGTGTTGTGAAAAATCTGATAAGGTTCTGTTGGAGGTCCAGTGGTGCTATGGTGGTGTCTGCACATGTCTAACCAATCCTGCACTGTTTAATCTTTTTCCCAGTTAGCTTTTACTGTTAACGTTTTGTCACACTCCGTCAAAGATACTAATCAATTTAGTATTGCTGTCTTTATTATATGCCTTTATTATTGTTTGATCAATCCCACCATCGTCCCCAGAAGAGCCAGAGTGTGTTGCAGTCTTATAATCGTTTATCATTTGGGAGAATCTAAACAAATTCTGTTTTTCAAGGTGAAATTGCTTAGCCAAGTTCTCAAAACATATGAAAGGATTTCTGTAGCATAATTAAAAATAAAAGTCAATACCAGAAATGCCTTTTCATTTTCAAAAAAAAAGCTTCATTTGTTGACCCAAAAAGAAAAATCATTCCATCAAACTGCTTCTTTGTTTTCTTCTTCAACACAGCTTATTCTGTCACTTAATTAAAATGATAATGACAATGGTATTTGACATTTTATTTCCCAAATGTTCTCTGGTAAATGTGTAGCAAAATTCATTTAGAAATGTCTAATTTGACAAATAAAATGGATTAACAGAAATGCTTTTTCATTTTCTAAGTGTAGCTGCATCACATGACTCAAAATTCAAATGGAAAATCAAAATGCTTTTTCATTTTCTACTTTAACATCGGTCATTCTGTGTCATAATTAAAACAAAAATGCAAAGAGAGGATTGCATTTGCGTTTTCACATCCACCCATGCGAAAAGTGTCGCATAATTCAATCCGACTCAGCATTTCCAGCGGGGAGGCGGGCCGATGACATCATCGCTATTTATTTTCCTGTGTAGAATATGGTCAGACACATCTGGACACTCAATTTTACATTTTTCAAATCTACTAATATCGTATTTAGAGATAAAATAGTCTATTCCTGAATGTAGTTTTTGACTGGCGGAGTAATGTTTATAATCTTTCTTATGGGGATTTAATCTCCTCCACACATCAATCAATCCTAAATCTTCTATGGATTATTTGATAAATTTGGTGATAGTCTTTTTATCTTTTATGTTTACTAAAAAGTTTAAGGCTACATTGAAATGAGAACCCCCCCCAGATCCACAGCAATTACATTAAACAGAGACTTAATAATTGTTTCACTTTGGGGTGGGGCACAGACATTGACTAATGTTAAAACTGCATCTCCCATTCGTCCTTTTACTATAACCTACTGCCCATCCTTCCTCTTTATCACATCATCAATTTCAAATTTAGTTTTGTTTGGTGTCAAAATAGCAACTCCTCGTTTGTGACTTTGTTTGTATGAACTGTAATATGTATCTCTGAACTTTAAGTATCTCATGTTCTTGATCATTGGGTCTCTTGCAATAGAGCTAATTGTATATTTTCCTTAATTTCTGCAGAATCTATTTTGGCGTGGATCACATTCAAACTACACATTTATTATTAGAACAATCATATCCATGCACCAAGATAACGACCAACTCAAAAACACATTTAAGAAACGGTACAACCTGAATGTCAAACTGAACAGTGACTTCCACATGGACCAAAGCTCCGTCTCTCCTCTCTTGTCCCTGTTGGTGGCTGGCCAGGATGTCCTCATTCCAGATGTGGGTTTGCCCCCAGACACAAATCTAGCTTTGTCCAACATTCCTTAGTCTTCAGTCTATGAGCTAAGCCTGAGCCTTTAAATCGGCTCCATATACAGATTCCATGGGATTGTTTCCTTTGGTATTCTTGAAGGCTCTCTCGGGACGCCATGCTGTCCCGCCATGGCGCCGCCACCCCTCTGCTGCTTGGGTCTGGCCCGGTCCCCTGGTCTTTTTGCTGCTTGGTGGATTAACATCAATCCCTCTCTTCTTTATGTCCTGTGCAGCTTCCATTGCGCTGTTGTAGGCCGTGTGAAAACGCCAAAAGCAGAGAGCAAAGATTGATTAGAAATCAGTCTCCTAAAAGTTTTTATCTTATTTCATTATTTATTTCCATTATGTTGTGACGTCCTCTCTCTTTGCATTCAAATTGAGATCGTTTTTTAAAATAAATGGTAAAGGGCGTATACCAAAAAAAAACTTGAATTCATTCTTTTTAACATGTTTCCTTCTAAGGGTCTCGTGTTATTCTTCTCGCAGCGTGGAGGACGTCTGAAATGTTGACTTTAAGGGCCACAGTGGCACAGGTGGTTGAGCGGGTCGTCCAATGACTGAAGGGTTGGCCGTCCTTGAAGGCCCACAGTGCCAGTCACCCACTTTCAGCAGCTCTGTCAAAGAAAGAAATTCTTTAAAAGTCATGCAAGTGATTTCCAGTTTTTTTTAGATGATGCAGCTAAAATGGAGACCTTCTATCAATATAATTGCCTCCGTATCCCGAAATTGTGTAAAGTGAAACAGTTTGTATACGGCATTCATTGAGTTTTCCATTATTAGTTTACTGTCAGCGGTATACTTTCCTTTAGAGCGGAAACTGCTGGAAACACTTTAGAGGTGTGAGGAAGAGTTTGGCGTGTGCTGCTCTGTGATGGTCTGTGGTTGTCCTGCAGGGGGCAGCATCCTGAGCACCCGCTGCTCAGAGACGTATGAGACCAGAGCGGCTCTGCTCAGCATGTTCGGTGTGCCGCTCTGGTACTTCTCTCAGTCTCCTCGTACTGTCATCCAGGTAACTCTGCCGCATCCCTTTCCTCTGTTCTCAAGTGTTGTATGGAACTGCAGAAGATTCTTGAATTTGATGTTGGCTGAATGTGTTTGTTTCCATCCAGCCTGATGTTCATCCTGGAAACTGCTGGGCTTTCAGAGGCTCCACAGGCTTCCTGGTGATCCGGCTTTCTATGAGCATTCTTCCCACTGCCTTCACGCTGGAGCACATCCCCAAAGCTCTGACGCCCAGTGGGATGCTGCTCAGCGCCCCCCGACACTTCAGTGTTTATGTAAGAACAACCAACAGCAGACCACCAAGTTCCTGTTCACCTCAAAGCGGAGTTTTCTCCTTTTTAGGGGCTGACGGCGGAGAATCAGGAGCACGGTCATCTGCTTGGCACCTTCACCTACAGGGAGGATGGAGAAGCTTTGCAGACGTTCCTCGTTACAGTGAGTCTCTCTGTTAAGCTACATCCCACGTGGCTTCAAAATCCAGAGCAGGGAGGGGCTTCTTCTTCCTCTACTACTGCCCGCCACCAAGAATCTTGGTGTAAAATGTCAAAGCGGTGCAAATCCTGGAAATCTTCCTCCAGACCTTTTCCATCTCAGCTCTATTCCCATGCATGACGGACTTGGAGGCGTAGAGTTCCCGCCGGACACAAACTGCAATTATTTATTTCCCCTTCTTGATCAATTTTCTAACAGTTGGTACTTCCAGGAATCGAATAGGATGCTGCCCATACGTCACTACCAAGCCCCTGATTGGTCAGAGTTGAAGTGGTTGAACTTGCAACACGCGTTTTGCACCTAAAGCTCAAAAATGGTTGGAAAATCTCACGTGATGCATCTCAGCAGCAGAGTTTTGATCGTGGAAGCCTGAAAAATGCATCTATAAGAACTTTAGTTCTTCTTTTCCTTTTTATTGAACATGTGAACAGACATGCTTATTAGATGAAGTTCTGGAAGTTTGTTGTTCAAAGGTTTTAAAGGATGACAACTTCAAATCCGTAAATATAATGTGAACATTGATGCGCTCTAGTGTAACGTGTTTGATCTGCAGCAGTTTGGCTTCTTTTCCTTCTGTTCTTCTGTCACAATCTTATGTTTCTTTGGTCGTTTTCATTATTTAATGGCTGAATTGATCTTTTGGAGAGTAAAGGGTTCATTTCAAATACTGAGATTTTTTTAACCTGGACGAGTAAAGGGGGGGGGGGGGGGTATCGGTCTCCCTTCTGTTTAGACTCATTTGGTTGAGGTCGAGTCTATTAAACAAAACTCTCCTTTCTCTGTGCTGCTCAGTTGCTGAATTTAGCCTGTTCAGCGGCCTAGTATGGGAGCGTCCACCCCGGACTGAGGTTTGAGACCCATTGCCTCCCTGTTGACTCTCACTGAGAGTTAAAACCTCAAAGTTGTTCATCAACAATCAGTCATGAGGGGAGACCAAATGTAGCCACGCTCAGGTGTGTGACGGCAGGTGGGCCTGAAGAACCTTGTTGAGGTTGGGGGGCCAAACTCCCGGCATTAGAGCCGTCTCACTTCGGGCTTTACTGCATTCAGAATCCTGAGGGGGTCATAGGTCATCTGTGAGCAGCTCTGTCATCCATGGACGCCATTACCTTACATTTATCATGCGCTAAATATTCCACTGCAATTCTCTGGTCATTATAATAGAGGACATCATAATCTGATCGACCACACTCCTCTTTTTTGTGTTTTCTTGTGTGTGCGTAGCACAAAATCCCAAATTAACCCTTTCTCCTAACTTCCTGCCGGTGTGGGTTTGTATTTTCTGAGTTTGCAGTGAAGCGTGATCAATAAAACTCTGATTCTACTGTCTCTTGAAGGAAAGTGTTTCTTTTTAAATGTGGTTCTGATTTCTTCTTCTCTCTGCCGTTTAGGAGGAGAACAAAGAGTTCTTCCAAATCATTGAGGTCCAGGTTTTGTCTAACTGGGGCCATCCGGACTACACCTGCATGTACCGCTTCAGAGTGCATGGGACCCCCACCAAGGAGCCCGGACTGCACTGACAGCAGCCAGAAAACGGTCTTTTTGTTCAGGTTTGCCTTCAGGTTGGGCTTTGTTCTGTCAAGAGCTCCTAAGGAACACTAGCAGCAGAAAGATGTCGTGGAAGGTTTTTATCGTCGTGCCTCTGCCTCATTCAGTTTTGGTCTTTTCAGAATAAAAGCGTCTCATACTTTCGGCACAGAGGCCAAGCAAGAACACACAGGAATTGAAAATGTTTTAAATTTTGCAAAAAAACCCTGAATGTTGTAAATATTTTTTTGTTTAAAAATGTTCAAAAATCTAATAAATCTAATGACCTCTGGTTAAATAAAAGGTTTCCGTTTCTAAAAACTTCCTGTTCTCAGGTCCTTGTCCCTGTGTTAATATTTTTTAATTAATTGGTGGAAATACTTTTGTATGTGACCTTAGAGAACATTAGGTGTTCTATTCATGATGTCAGATTGCAGTGTAGAATGTCCATTGAACTTTTCAAAATACAAATTAAAGTCTTCAATTTCCTGTTGGAATGTATTTGCAAGTGAACACCAGGAGGTGCTGCACTGCAGGACTTTTCCTCCCCCCAGGTGTCCTGTGGTAGGGGTCAAAACGGTGATCAAGTGAAACTTTGGAGAGTTGACCTCATCATCAAAAGAAGTAGAAGTTATTGTTGGCGAGGTGGAAAAGAGGAGAAGAATGCGTTGTTTGAGGGTACAGTGGGCATTACTAATGCCAAAAGGCACGTGGAGTGACAAACGGTGGCAGACGGGCGTGAATGTTGTAGCCTCACAACCAGACCGTGGCCGAAATAAAAGAAATGGTCGGACATCGTCGAGGCAAACGCCTGGCGCTGCATCGGCCAGAGAGTGTGTTCAACACCGGTGGGGGGTGGGGACAATCGAAGCTGACCCCTCTGATGAGAGACTGGCGGCTATTATTGGGGAATCCCAATAAAACCTTTATCAAGTGTCCCTCCGTCTCACCGAGGCGGAGGGGAACGCCAGACGCACCTGGTGGACACAGGTAAGAGAACTAAAATGAATGCAGTCGTCACGTATGCAGGCCACACAATTACAGATTATTAATATAGAACATTTTATTTTAGTTGCTGGGTGTCTTAGCAGCAGCGTGGTTACGATGCTGCAGCTGAGCAGCCGTCTGACCCAGCGCCTCCATCGCACGAGGTTTCAACCTCCAGCAGTGGATCGATCCTCACCGATGCAGTCCTTGGAATGCAGAGGGAAGTCAGTAGTTCAGAGAGGGTGGTCGGGCGCGAGTTGGGCGAAATCAAGACCGCCCTGACCGGAAATAACCGCACCGATGAGGAATTCTAACAAATAAATATCACACTCTTTGTTGTTCTGCTACGCGACGCATCACTTCCAAACGCTGACGCACAGCAGCAGCATTTGCCTCAAATGCGGGGATGGGGGTTCAGGTCTGGGCCAACACAGCAATCCGCGCCAGGGGGTAGAGGCACGTTTTTAAGCTGTGCCACATTGTGTAGCACAGCACATGACAGCACGATTTGGCACACACTGTCACTTTCACGTGTTTTTTCCATCTGCCGACGGTGTCGCCATTTCTCATTTCACCCGTTTTTGTGCGTACGCTCAGAGCTTGCGGAGGACCGTACATTTTCCGTCAAGTTTGCTTTTTATAAATCTCAACTATTGCGTAGAGAGTGGCGTACGCCTTCTTTTGTGCGTTTATAAATGAGGCCTAAGGTCCTGCTGGACGTTGAAACCTGAAATCCTCTAGAACATTCTTCTAGACCGTTGCAGTGAGTTTGGACTGAAGACACCAGAACAACACCAACGCTGGACATTGCAGCCCGATCATGACTGACCGTGGGAGATTTCTCTGACCTTCAGCAGCTCGCCCTGCTCCTCGCAGTCTTCCTCCAGACCCCTGATTCCCAAATGAAAGACACACTTTCCCTTATCAGAACCAAGACTTTGGACCACTGTTTAACAGTCCGGTCCTTGGTTGGTCCAGACTCAGAGGTGCTTCGACCGGGGGAACCTGACAGTAGTAGCCCGTCTCCTGAATAAGGCCTGGAAAGGAAACAGCAGCTTACAAATACAGCAACAGAATTTATTTGAAATATGACAGCTTAACACCAATTATGACTTCAAATGGTTCCTATGCATAAAGTACGCATTCATCCAATGTTTCACACAGACTAACCCACATTTCCACACAGATCAGAGTTACGAGTGCACTAAGAGTTTTAAGACTGTCCACAAGAATTGTGACTAATATTTTCTAAAAAAACGGACATTTTTTCCAATTTCGTAACCCTTGTGCTAGATCCTAGGCACTTTGAGAGTTGGGTCATCTAGACCCACTAGACAGAGCTCTGAACCTGTTTTCTTCAATGATTTGTGATCTTCACTGGTGTCCATGGATTACATTGACGTGTTCTCCCTACCATGACAAAGGTGGATAAAGGTGGAAAGATTTCGTGTAATCCATGGACACCAGTGAAGATCACAAATCATTGAAGAAAAAAGGTTCAGAGCACTGTCTAGTGGGTCTAGATGACCCAACTCCCAATGGTAAAGTGCCTAGGATGGCACAAGGGTTAAAAGAAGAAGTTATGCTATTTTTGTTGAAAATGTGAACTTTTTCTCCATGATGCTGCAGAGCAGAGGCTGAAATGTTGCAGGATCAGCCAGATATGATGCAGAAGTCTGTCGATTACATCACCCTTTGATTGTTTTGGATTCTGTCATAGTACAGCTTTATAAAGATGTTTGTCTGGGATGTAATCTTTACTTCTGCTTGACTTTGTGGTTCTACACTTCAGTTGTGTTAGAGGTTTTCAAGAAGGAAACATTCCTGTCATTCCAGTGTAGAAGAACAACAGTCTGTTGTTCATCAGCAGTAGTTGATGTTTGTGATGTACAGAAATGCAGATTGACCTCACTCGTTCTTCAGACATCATTTTATTCATTCATCAGTATCAAATATCATCAAACTTGACAGATTATCATAGCAGATTCCTTAAATCACAGGAAATACACTTATCTTCTCAAATTTACCCAATCGTAGATTTGTTTCATTTTCTGTTAATTACACCTGTTAAAGTCAACGCAAAACACTCCACAGAGTTTCTGGATATTCGCTTTTTCTGCTATAAAAATAAGCTTTAAGTGCTCCACACACTTTAATACTGTCTCTGCTTTATCACGTCTCGGATTCCAAACTCTCCACAAACCTGCTGACAAAAGATGAAGGAAAAAAGTAAGACTGATGATGGCGTCCGCAGGCGGACAACACCAGAAAGTATTCCATCATCATTTCTGGCATGATTCAACATCGGGATTGAAGAGGATTTTTTAAACCAAGACAGATTTTCTCCTCTTTAATAAAGTGCTGCCGCCTGAAGACTGAAAAATACTGGCATCGGCAACCCATCTAGTCTAATGATGCAGCAGAGGAGAAAATTAACGTCAAACTGCTAAACGCTAAAACAGAAATGAAGCATAACTTTTATTTAGACAAGTTCATATTAGCTTTTCAGGAGAATGTAATGAGCTCATCCCTGCATGGGGGGCCGGGATGCTAACCTAAACATCAGCAATACCCGCCTGTCTGTCTGCCTGTCTGTCTGTCTGCCTGCCTGTCTGTCTGTCTGTCTTCTAACACGACTGAAAAAAATAATTTAATGAACTGAATGTTGTTACTTTTCTCAAAATCACAAAAGCTGAAAAAAAACTGATGAGAATCCAGTTAATGGTGAAAGCTTTCTTTTCAAGTTAGTGTGTCACTGATACTATCCATGTTACACTAAAAAGCTTATTGAAAAAGCTTTCATGTAGCATCTATGACAAGTCGATGTAAAGAATAAAATAATCTGAAAGTTTTATGAGACAGAAAAGTCAGAGAGCAAAAGCCATAAGGCGGGGGGGGGTCTTCTTCATGTCACTTAAATGTCAAGATAACACTAAATAAAATACCATGACAGTCCTATATAATGTATTACAACTTAAACTACACAACTGCCACAACACATAAATCCTCGTGTACAGAGAAAATGCCGTGAACATGTGCTCACTATCGTCAATAATTACGTAGAAAATTGAAGCAGATCAGAATGAACTTGGCTTGTTTGACATTCAACGCTGTCAACCGTCCAGAGGGCAGAGGACAAAAGAAGATGGACAAACCAGAGTAAGAAGAGTCGTAGAAGGTGAGTGCGGCATAAAAACGCAGACTCAATGCTCGCTCACTGTTCCTGTGACAGTTCAGCACCAGCGAACTGGACGCCGAGCTGCTGGTTTTGAAGCCGTTGTCCTGTAAACAGCCCCAGACGAGGGGGCGGGGCTGGTGTGAATGCAGCTTTCTTTCTAGAAAACCCCGTAACCATCTGTGTGGCGTGCTGCCACTGCAAACGCAGGGTAGCCCTCATAAGCAGCGTAGGCGGTGAGCTCCTGACCCAGAGCAGCCGCTTCCTTCAGCTGAGAGGCCACCGCTGCGGAGGATGCTGGGTCACAGAGACATCCTGTTTGGAGAACAGAACCAGACTCAGAAGAAGGATTTTGCTTGTTTCTGCTGTGAAAACCAGAAACCAGTCTGTTAGTGCTTTGAGCCAAAAGTTAGTTGATTTTGGTACGGACCTTCACATACCTGGGAAGGCCACTGAGGTCATGGCGGCAGCAGTAGCGTCAGCAGTGCCATCTGACTGCAGGCTAAGCGTCTGGAGGGTGTACTCCGCTGCGTGGACTTTAGCTTCCTCCACAGCAGCACACAGCTTAGCTGGGGTGAAGGGATGTCTGCAAGAAGACAGGCAATCAGTGTCTGCTGCAGGAACTGCACAAAACTGAGCCGTGAGTGACATTCACAATCTGATGGAGCGCCTCCTCCTGGCTAAACCACTCCACCTGCTTTCTCACTGTTGGTTGACTTTCTGATGTCCCCAGTGTCCCTCCGTCATTTGTCTTGACACATGGAAGAAGGGGGTAGAGCTGTCCACTGATCACTGCCTGTGGGGAATTAGGATTCATCAGAATGGGACGAGTATGGAAGTCTTGGCAGACCCAAACGGTCGCGGAGGTTTGCTGGAAATGAAACTTCAGGTCTCTTCTTACCTGCTGTTCTGTTAGAGAAATGTAATAAAGGAAAGCTGATGCCAACAGTGCAGGTGCATTTGTAGAGTGAGGAGGAAATAAAGGGGAACAAGGTGAGGTAGGTGGGGGGTTTGCTGATGAGTTAAACCATTGAAATGATCGTTTAGATCATTGGCTCGCTCCACACTGTCTCCTCCCAATGCAGCCCCTTGTTACACCCTGTGGTTGCTTTCATTCCATCCCACACTTCTTGTATGTGGGCATCACAATAACCAAACAAAACTGAAAACTGAATGTTGTGTGTCAGACACTGAGATGCCTGCTCACGTCCTCACCGATCGCCCACAACACACTCCTGTCTAGGGTGGGCCTCACTATTTCTAGTTCTCTGCCTCCTACCATTCTGGTTGATGGAGGCTCTCTCTTCTCCAAGGGTGTGTACCTGGGTTGTAAAGAAACCAGCATGGGATCTGATTTGCAGAGAGGAGGAAGGGGCGTGTCTTTGTATGCCTCCTCGATGTTGGCATAGAGTAGGTCGATTGTGTTGTTGCCACGTGTAGCACAATCCAGGTGTTGAAACATGGATGGCAGTGAGGAGTCCAGAGTGATGCGTCTCCAGCGCCAGTTCCTTTTTCCTCTTCTTCAGGCCAAAACAGGGATCAGAACACAGATCTGCCGCCTGTGCTTTTACGTCCCACCAAGACGATGTCATCCTGCCCAGTCCTCTTCAGATCTTTAGTGTTTCCGGAAATGTAAGCTTCAGACAATCGTTCAGGAGTTGGAGCAGAATAATCGCTAACTTTTGTCTTCGAGTTTCAGACTCTCCCAAAGCGGTTGGCAGCAAATTCCTTCATATCAAGAGAGCCAGTTGGGGGCTCAAACATCTATCCAACTAGCTCCCAGGGTAGCATCAAGTCATCTGGTCCAGTTCTAAAGTGATTGGCTGGCCTGATGACGCCTCAGGATTCCACTGCCAAGTTGGCGGAGAGAGGAATGTCGGGCATCTCTGCTTTGACTGACTGACCCCCTGACCTGGTCCCAGATGAGGGGGATAAAAGGACATCCTTTAAAGTGAAATATATAATTACATACATACATTAAGGTGGACAATGTCTGACTCACACCCTAAGGGTTCTGATGTAGAGCCTAGTGGGACAGCACACTAGTCAGTCCACTCTCTATCTTTGCTACAACCTTTATATAAATAGGTGCTTGGATCAGAAAAAATCAAGTTTGAAGCTGAAAGCCCACTTAACTATAATGTCTCATGCAGTTGAGAGCAGAGGATGCGTGTGCAGCAGTAACTCCCCAAGCTGGAGGAGTGGCTACATCAGATCCCCTCGAAAGACCTCAGACCTCTCAGTCCAGAAAAGAGCAGGAATGTTAAGATATCAGCAGGACCTCAAGCTCCTTCTGGTTGAGGACCCGAGCTTGGAGGAGAAACCACCCACAGAAGGGTGAGAGGGGCATTTTAAAGAAATTTCTTTAAATAAATCTTCAGACATTTCAGCTCTAATAAAATCAAAAGACTCAAAAACCTTCAGATTCTATCATTAGGAAATAAAATAATACAAAAAATCCTTGTAACGATATTTGTGTCTCCTCATTTTTGGAGAGAAACTGAATTTTCTCCCTACCACTGGTGGTTTATAGTGAGACTAAAACAGGTCGAATTTCCTGGGGCTGCAGGGCTGTAAAAATGTAAAGGAAGTGCGCCCACATGGCAAGTGAGCAAGCACAGGGTTTTCCTACATGGTGCCTCATGAAGGTTTTACTTGATGCCTTCTAAGTGAACAAGTACTTTGAGTATTTCTGACAGATTTCATTCAATGTTTTCTTCAACAGCAATGCGGCTGATTCAATTCAATATTGATTTTATATGGTTTGCATATTTAGACATCCTTGTATAGAAATACATTAATAATCTATAAATGTTTTGAAGGTATTCCTATTAATCTAATACAATTCACATAATGTAAAATTATTGGTGAAATAATAAACCATGAGATTGTTAACATCATACAGTGTTACATGATTTCTCCAACAGAAATGTACAGATCATCATGTTCTGCCTCTCCTGGAGGTGTTTCAGTTTGGCCACTAGGTGGAGCTCTCTACAGCATCACACTTTATTCCTCAGAAGATTGGAGCAAAAACGTTTACATCACAAATGGTTACTTTGATAAATGTTTCCTCAAAAGAGTTTGTAAAAAAGAGTCTATGAAGCTGTTCATGTATGTTTAGGTCAAACCAGTGTTAGCATTAGCCATCCTATGGGAAATTCTGTTATACCTTAGCATTTAGCTAGTGGACTTTGGCTTTACTGCTATTAGGTGTTAGGCCAGCGGAAAAGGAAAGGCATAAAAGATCGATTACTACTTTTATGGATCAATCATTGATTTATTTAGCTAACATCCATTCAGATCGATTTTATCAACTCAACCCAGCCCTAAAGAACTCTATTCCTACAGTGAAACACGGAGGCGGAGGGTTGATGGTTTGGGGATGTTGGAGCTCCAAAGGAAACCGTCAGAATTGATGGTGAGATGAATGCAGTTTTTTGTCAGAAGATACTGAGAAAACGTGTTTCCTTCAGCGCTTGAGGCCGTGTGATGGCGAGCATTAAGAGCCAACATGACAAGACTCCAAAGCACAAGTCCACTGCCGTGTGGTTCCAACCAGTCAAGAAAGGTTCCTGCTTTGGCGCTTCTCCCACCACACCAGTATTATTGAGCTGCTCTGGGAGAGCTCAATGGGCAGTCTGCCAAGACTGGCTAAGAACAAAGGACCTTAAGGTTTTCTGTAGAGAAGAATGGGCTGCTTTACCATTAGAGAAAAGAAAACACCTCATCCACAACAACACAGGACTTCTAAGCTGTTACTGATGCAAAAGAATATAAACACAAGGTATCAGACAGAGCAATTTTTCTTAACTAATGTTATCTGGGAAATTTTGTTGTCATTAGATTAAAAAAAGGGTCAGAAGGGTAAACAGAGTTTTTTTTATACAACAAACGGCGTCATCCAACCACTAACTATGAGTAGACACAGTAGACAAAGTTTGTGTTTACTAGTATCTGTGGTCTGTAATTTTATGAGCACAACTGTAACAATGGCTGCTGTTGACTTGGAATGTTAGTGATTGAATCAAAGTGCAAAACGCATCATTATGAAAAGAAAATTCTGTTTTGTTACATTTAGACAAAATGTGACATGTTCAATTTTCCAGCTGTATTTATCTATCAGGGTTCACCCTCCTCTGGACTGCGTTAGGACCCCTTGTTTGTCCTGGAACCAACCGCTCACCCCTTTAAATATAAAGGTTCTGGTTCCATCCTGCCTGCCTGTGTGCTACTAAAGAAACGTGTGATCTTACACCATAGTTTTTTGCATTCGGGGATTTAGCTTTTTCTTAACCTCTTGCAGAATCATTCTGGATGCTGTAAAGTTTTTTTTCTAAAACCAGTGCTTTGACAAACACGACCATCTTTAAAGAAGCTGCAGTTTATTATTTCAGAACCTAATGTACTAACTGTGCTGTCAAGATGTTGATATTCATACAAAGATGTCCAGTCATTTAAAATCTGAGTAAGTTAAAAACAACTATACTCCAGAAGTGCTCATTAAAATGATTGAAATGACGATGAAAATGTCCCAGCTTTCTGGGAGAATCTGAACGTTTGTGTGCTTGTTTGTGCTTGTGCTGAGCTATATTTACAAAGATATGCAGAAATGAATTCGATTGTGTCTGTAGATGTGTGACAACTGTTTGCTGTTGCGTAGCACGTCTGCAGTAACACCTACAGGTTGGGGTACTGGGATGCCAGGGCAGGGATGGTGATCTTGTAGAGGAAAAGCTGTCTCTGCTCTGGACTGATGGCGGAATGGAGCTGGTAGACAGGTTGACCCCAGTTGTTCTTCTGACAGAGCTCCTCCAGCACCTGAAGAACAAAACGCTTGAATTAGAAACCATTCTGCTCTTTAACCTCATGATTCCTCATCCCTCATTCTTAGATAAGACCCTTGAGTAGCATGGTCTTTATCCCTTGTGCTATCTAGGCACTTTAACACATAGGGTCATCTAGACCTACCAGACAGTGCTCTGAACCTTTTTTCTTCAATGATTTCAGATTCACTGGTGTCCAGTGGATTGCATGAATTCTTTCCACCTTTATCCACCTTTGTCATGGTAGGAGAACATCGCTAACAAGGGTGGGGTCACTTCAAGATAGTACAAGGATTAATTAGCCATTTGTACTTAGTTTTATTCTCATCTTTGACATCATTCTGCTGCAAATCTGTCTGCACTTACATCACATATTTTTTGATAGCTCAGTAGGAGCTTCATAAAAAAATCAGTCTGAAATACAGTTGAGTTCATGCTTGGCTCAAAGTCAAGCATGAAGTTCTATGGCTGCAGAACAGGACCACATCATGGGCCCTCCACCGCTGTGCTTGACAATTGTTGGGTGTGCTCACTAAGGCTTGCAGAGACAGATTTTTATCGTAAGCTGAACTTGTTCTCTTCTCTCTGGGATTTTAACGATATCCCTTACAACAGTCTGGACCTCACAAGCTGCTGAGCAGCAGATGTTCTACAAATTTGGTCTTTTCAACACCAAATTAGCTGAATGCCACAACCCTTCTCTGGTTAAATGACTTGTCTTTTCATAGCAGGAGGATGGATGAAGCTACAACTAAGGTAACCTGGTTGTTGTGTCTGTTTTGTTACCTGTGTTGCTGGCTTGAGGGCATTGGCCTTCAGGTTCATGGCAGCAGGGTTCATGGGGGTCAGCTCCATTCCCGGAAGCAGGTCGTACAGCTTCTCCCTCTGCCTGCTTTTTGCCGACTCTTCAGGCCACATGAGGAGCCCCCGCCTCCACGTCCCAAGGCTCCTGCCCAGCAGAGTAAGCCAGGTAGCCCCGCTTCTCCTGTAGCCCCCGCACCCCCGCAGCCCCTACAGGTACAGTCATGTAAATTTCTACAGGAGAGGCAGTGAAATCAATCAAATCACCGAAAGAATCAGTTGGAAGAATCACACAGTTATACAATTATCCAAATCAGAGTCAGTCCTGGCAACCATGGTGACAGTAACAGAACAGTTTCATTATTTCAAACTTGTGATTCCGTGGATCTACTGTGTTACCAAAAGTATTCTGATTGTAGACCCACATTCTATATTGAAGTGATTGTACAGTTTAAACCCTTTTCCCATTTTTACATTAACACTGCTTATCAAGGCTCAGCCTTTCTGCCTGAGGGATGTGGCCTCAGGCAGAAAAAGTGCTTTAACACAAATTTGAATTACTTTTAGGTTTCAGTTTAGAATGATTGTGACTGAATGGTCCGACTGAAGTGGAGGTCATCAGTCTATGATGAAAAACCTATTTAAAAAGTGTTCCTGCAAAAACCTTTAACGCCAAGTGATTCTCGTTCTTGTTTAAACTCAGGCTGAGCAGACCGTGTCCTCACCTCTGACAGACGGAGACCTGATTAAGCCTCGACCTCCCACGGGAGCTTTGGCTGCGGGGAAGCGGATCTGATTGGTAAGGCAGTGTAGGCCTGGGGGGCGTAGAAGACTGGTGCGCCGAGATATGCAGCTGATGGGTCGTACACCTGAATGAGAAGAGAAGGTTGAGAGTTTTCTGACAATTAATAGTACTGAATATCTGAAGGAGGTCAGGGAGAAAAAGGGGTTCAAATACAGAAGAAACTGAATGCTGGATTCATCCAGCGCTGCAAAAAAAGGATTTAGTCAGCCACCAAAACAATTAGAGAGGTCAGTAATTTTAATCATAGGTAAACCTCAACTATGAAAGACAAATTGAGAAGAAAATCCAGAAAGTCACATTGTCTGATTTTTAAAGAATTTATTTGTAAATTAATGGTGGAAAATAAGGATTTGGTTAATAACAAAAAGTCAGCTCATTACTTTTTTGTTTACCCTTTATTGACAATGACAGGAGTCAAACGTTTTCTGTAAGTCTTCACAAAGTTTTCACAAACTGTTGCTGGTATTATGGTCCATTCCTCCATGCAGATCTCCTCTACAGCAAGAATGTTTTGGTCCATTCCTCCATGCAGATCTCCTCTACAGCAGGAATGGGGCCAGTCCATTCCTCCATGCAGATCTCTCTACAGCAGGAACGTTTTTGGTCCATTCTTCCATGCAGATCTCCTCACAGTAGGAATGTTTGGTCCATTCTTCCATGCAGATCTCTCACAGCAGGAATGTTTTAATAATTCTCCATGCAGAGATCTCTATAGCAGGAATGTTTTGGTCCAATCCTCCATGCAGATCTCCTCTATAGCAGGAATGTTTTGGTCCATTCTTCCATGCAGATCTCCTCTACAGCAGGAATGTTTTGGTCCATTCTTCCATGCAGATCTCCTCTACAGCAGGAATGTTTTGGTCCATTCCTCCATGCAGATCTCCTCTATAGCAGGAATGTTTTGGTCCATTCCTCCATGCAGATCTCCTCTACAGCAGGAACAGTTTGTCCATTCTTCCATGCATATCTCTTCTAAAGCAGGAATGCTTTTGGGTCCATTCTCTTCCATGGAGATCTCCTCTACAGCAGGAATGGTTTGGTCATTCCTCCATGGAGATCTCCTCTATAGCAGGAATGTTTTGGTCTATTCCTCCATGCAGATCTCCTCAAATCAGAATGTTTTTTGGTCCATTCTTCCATGGAGATCTCCTCTATAGCAGGAATGTTTTGGTCTATTCCTCCATGCAGATCTCCTCTTTCAACTCCTCGACTTTCAACTCCCTCCAAAGACTTTCTATGGGGTTGAGAACTGGAGACTGGCTAGGCCACTCCAGGACCTTTGAAATGCTTCTTACAAGCCACTCCTTCGTTACCTAGGCAAGGTGTGTTTGGGATCGTTGTTCTGCTGAAAGAGCCAGCCACGTTTCATCTTCAATGCTGATGGAAGGAGGTTTTCACTCAAAATCTGACCATACATATCCCATTCATGCTTTCACACGTATCAGTCGTCCTGGTCCCTTTGCTTAAAAATGTCCCCAAATTGTGATGTTTCCACCTCCATGTTTTACAGTAGCTATGTTAATCTTTGGATACAACTCAGCATTGTTTCATCTCCAAACACGACGAGT
The DNA here is from genome assembly GCA_037389245.1 of Oryzias sinensis. NCBI lineage: Eukaryota > Metazoa > Chordata > Actinopteri > Beloniformes > Adrianichthyidae > Oryzias > Oryzias sinensis. The sequence goes on along the minus strand of CM074508.1, from coordinate 4,465,332 downwards.
AGAGTTCTACCAAAATGTTCTATTTTGGTTTTATCTGACCGTGAGATGATTTCCTCAATCCTCTTCTGATCATCAAAATGCTCTCTAGCAAACTTTACACATGGCTTGCTTAGCAGGGAAACGTCTGGGCAGGGCTGAGTCTCGGCGGTGCAGTGTGTTTCTGATGGTAGCCTTGAGCCACTTGGTCCCAGCTCTCTGCAGGTCGCTTTACCAAGACCCCAGTTCTGGGAATTTGCTCACCGTTCTTGTGATCATTCTGACCCCACGGGGTGAGATCCTGGGGGGAGTCCCAGATGGAGGGAGATCATCAGTGGTCTTCTATGTCTTCCATTTCCTAATAATTGCTCCCACTAAGCTGCTTAACTGACACCGATTCAGTCTTCCCAGCCCAGTGCAGGTCAACAATCTGGTTTCTGGTGTCCTTAGACAGCTCTTTGGTCTCTGTCATAGTGGAGTTTGGAGTGTGACTGTTTGAGGTTGTGGACAGGTGTCTTTTCTATGGATGAATTCTTTAGTGATTTTCTGGATTTTTTTTTCTCATTTGTCTCTCATTGTTGAGGTTTACTTGTAGGATAAAATAATCCCAGAACTTGCACAGTTGATGGCTGACAAAATCCTTTATGCCCCTCTGTACATAAAAAACAAGCCATCATTCAGAGCAGTGTGGGAGACCTTCAGTTTCATTAAAAAGCTACTCCAGCCCTTTTGGTGTCTTTAACATGTTTGTGTGGCACTATTGGAGCATGGAGCATCTATTTCTGTCTCTTCTCTCAGAGACTGTTTGAGGGCGTGTGGAGTATGGGGCACCGACAGTCAACACAGATAGTTGACAGTGGGGCGGCCGTGGTGCAGCGGTAGGGCGGTCGACCCATGATCGTAAGGTTGCAGGTTAGATTCTCGCCTGCACGCCTACGAGTCTAAGTGTCCTGGGCAAGACACACTGAACTCCCACCTGCTCTGGTGGTGGGCGGCGCCTGTGTTTGCGCAGCCGAGCCGCCACCAGTGTCTTAATGTGAGTGAATGTGTGTGTGACTGGGTGAATGGGTCTGTGACTGTAAAGCGCTTTGTCCTTGTAGGAAGAAAGGCGCTATATAAGTATACGCCATTTACCATTACCATTTAATTAGCAGCTCGGGTTTCCCCACTGTAAGTGACAAAGCAGCTGGGTCGGGAAGAATCAGTGGAGAAAGACAGCAGCTAATCATGATCCTTATAATTAAATGTTTACTATACAATTACCGTATGAAGCCAATTGAGATGACTATTGTTGTAATATTGGGCTGTGTAAATCTAATTGAATTGGAGGATAGAGAACGGTTGCCAGATGGAAAGCGGCTGAGTTAGAGGAGGCTTTTGGGACGGGACCAGAATTTCAATGGAATTGTTATTGGTTTTTTCAGGAGAACTGGACTGTTGAGAAGAATGTAGTTTTTTTTTACACATAGATTAGTAGGTAGTCCCCCACTCCGACTCACACTCCAACACGGCAGGTGATGGTATTGCACCTTGTCATTGATGCCTCCTGCCATTTAAACCACAAGTTGTAGGGTCAGTTGTCTCCCTGACGTATTTTATGTTTGGCCAAGGTTCCAATCCCCTTGTTTGAACCAGCGCGGTAATTATTTCTTTTCATGTTTCAGTTCATCAAACTGTGATCATGTCCTAGCTTTAAACCCCATGATTAAAGTTGGACCAAAATGCAGGTTAAAAGGTAAATAGATGAAAGTAAATAAGAAATTAGAAGAATTTAGCGTGAAGACAGCAGACGTGTTTGGAATCAAACTGGGCTTTACCTGCCCCAGTGTGTAGGCTGTGTAGTCGGTCTGGAGCAGAGAGCTTCCTCTTCCTCCCGCCCCACGTGGTGTATCGAACATAACTGTCCTTGTCCACCGGCTTGGCCAGAGTCACCTCGATGGGAGAACCCTCCACCACCTGAGTATGGAAGAAGACAGTCATCAGCTGAAACCTCTTCTGTATTTCTCCAGCTTTGTTTAACTTAAAGCAGAGTCAAATTATGACAGGGTAGTGGATGGAATCCACGGAACAATAATCCAAACCAGTGAGGTTTTATGTGTGAGTTGCTGACCTTCCCATTAAGCGCATTCATAGCATTGATGGCATCCTCTCTTTGACAGAAATGGACGAAAGCGTAGTCTCTGATCTTCTTCACTCGTTCCACAGCTCCTTCAACACAAAGGTACACTTGGGTCACCATTTTCTTCCCATCTCAGCTGCAGCATTGAGGACAGATGCAGGTCAGACTTTAAAGTATCTGACACAGCTTCTTTTTTATCATGGGAAAGTCATCAGGGGTCGGTCATATACTTTTGGGGCTGCAGTACCTGGTTTCAGGCTGTTGAACTCCCTCTCAATGGTTTCCTCTGTGGTCTGCAGCATGAGATTCCTCACATACAATATTTTTACCGATGCCATGGTATCATCATCAACCTCCACCTCTGGTTCTGCCCAGTCTACAGCGATGGGCAACCCCACAGCTGGATACGACCTGAGGCACAGCACAGAAAAACTTGACCATCAAACATCCTGTCTGGTTAGAAGGACCAGAATCAGTCAGTGGTTTTCCCTCACACAGGATTCCAGTATTTAGCATTTTTCCATACTTTGAGGATCATTTTGAAAACTAGGTTCATCATCACATCCCCTAAAGGCTAAGATAAATCCACTCGATAGAGAATTGTCAATCTGCAGTCTAGAATGGCCATAAATTAAAGACCTGGAGGAATTTTTAAGGCATTCGGAACTGTAAGCTGGCCCCTGTGTAAAAATTAAAAATATACATCTACGGTAATTTACTTGCCTAATACTAAATTAGCTGGGAAGGAAACAGGGTTAAAAGTTTGGAGTACACAAATCACACAAAAACCAGATGGTCACCTTAAAAGCTTCCAGAAAAAGTCAAGAGGAAAAAACTTGGTTAGAGGGAGTCCAAAACAGAACGACATTTTAACCACAATCATAGTCATTTGTTGTGTAAAAGACAGAAAAACCATTAGATTTAATCAAAAGCCTGCTGAATCATTGAAATTCTGAAGGATATCTTAGTTGGTGCGTTTTACAAACTTTCAGCTTCTAAAGGACATAAAAGTTTTCGAATGTTTGATGTTTTTAATGGAGAGTCGGGTTATGGACAATAGTAACCGTTCACAAGAGACGTCATAAGGTAAAGAGCCTAAAGCTGTTCCCATTTGTTTTCAGGATTTTGAATAACTGGCTACAGAATCAACATGGAAAGAAAAGGTAGAGCTGACCTGGCAACAGTTTGCGCCGGGCCATGCCGCTCTGTGACTTTCATACTCCACAAAAGCAAATCCTCGATTCTTGGATTTGTCTGCAGCACTGGGATATACGATGACATCCACAACCCCGTCAGTGACCTTCTTCATCTCTGTCAAGATTTCATCGCGCTTCTTGATCTTGGGAATTCCACCCACAAACAGACGACAGTTATCAACGCTGGCACAGACCCCCAAAAGGCGTCCGTTCCTGAAGGAACAAAGAAGACAAATATTTTTATGAAGTTTTATGTAGAACACTACAGGAGAAATATGTTAATATGTTATAAATGTGCTCTTTAACCCTTGTGCTATCTTAGATGACCCCCCCCTTCCATTGACATGTTCTCCTACCATGACAAAAGGTGGATAAAGGTGGAAAGATTTCCATAATCCATGGACACCAGTGAAGATCACAATCATTATGCAAGGTTAGAGACTGGTCTTAGTGGGTCTAGATGACCCAAGTCCCAATGTTTAAGTGTCTAGGATAGCACAAGGGTTACTGATAATTGGCCAATTCTTTTGACTGGGGTGTTCAATTGTACCCAATGACGACAATATTATAACAGAGGTTTTTGAATTTCCTTCAAGGTCAGTGTAAGTGTCAGAGCTCTATTTCCCCCTCTGGTCCTCGGTGGATGTCATCCCGGGATTATTAACACACTACATCTCCCAGCAGCCCCAGCGCAAAGTTCCCGGATGCCACTTACCTGACTCACGGAGTCAATCACCTGCATCAGACTTACGCAGCGCACCAACAATTCCAACACTGCAAAGCATTGTTTGCAGTGTTGCGACTACTTCTAAAAAGTAATTGAATACTTAACTTAGTTACTGGATCAAAATTGTAATCAAATTACTTTACTCATCTATTTGAAAAAGTAATTCACTGCTCGTTACTTTACTTTTTATTCCTGTCATAAACAGGGAAAACAGCACAAACTACATCCATCCTGTCTTTCATTTAACTTTATTTTTAAACCAATGACCTTGTGTAAAGTATGAACCTGGTTCAAGATATAAATCTGGTTTTATTAGAATTCAGACAACAGTGTGAAACATGACACAAAAAGAAGTTACAACACATATGGGGTATGCCACTGACGAACCTGTTATGCCTTTATTCATATCTATCAAATCTCAAATGAAGGCACTCTTCTGGCAACACAAAGAACCGTTAAATGCCTCCATGTTCATTTTCTCTGACTTTAGGTAATCCATTACAATGACTTGCACCTTTTTCTCTCTACGTCTGTCGATTGTTCACAGTTCTGCATTGTTGCAGGTCTACCGGACCCCCTCTGTGGAACGCATTGAGCGCCAACTCAAGTTGACCAGAGATGCCGTCACGTGCAGCTTAGAAAGAAAAAAAAGAAAGGGGGAAATATAGAAAAAAAAGGCTTCTGGGAAGGAGTTGGCTTCTGTCTTTCACACCAAAGAGCGGCTGTAGAGGTGTTTCAATCAAAACGACATGGAGCGGGTCTCCTCTCTGCTGCTCTCCTGCTGCTTCTGGAGGATGAGAGGACTCCTTGCAGCACCTTTTTTCATCTCATTGTTGAGCCAGTTTGTAAAGCAATGTGATCGCAGCAATGAGGACATGTGTGTACTTTGATCAATCCCCACTCTGCGTGCATGCACCAGTAACTCCGTTTTTTTTTAATGAACCTCCATTTGGTTTGATTTAACTGGAAGAAAATGTCAAAGCCTGCAAAACTGTAATAAGGGTTTTGTCCTGTAATTGTAATTACCAAACCTCCATTTTATGACAAAGTAATTGAATTAAAGTAATTCATTACTTTGTAATCCATTACCTCAACACTGATTGTTTGTACCACCCTGCCTACATACCGAGTGTTATCTCCTGGTTTGTCTTCTCATGTTCCTGATGCTGCTCCTTATCTGACTTAGCCAGCCCGCCCCCTAATTCACAATTCCGAATCCACAACTATTCTAAGCCGGCTCCCTGATATTGTGATGCCCGTGTCTGACCTCTGCCTGCCAGATCCTGCTTTAGTTCTGTGGACTTTTAGTTGTGTCATCATGTCTGTCCTGATAAACTTTTTGCACGGATAACCACCCTGGTGGTGCTTGTCTGTAGATGACCATATAAATATTTTTCCACCATAATTTACAAATAAATACTTTAAAAATCAGACAATGTAGTTATTGGATTTTTTCCCCTCTCATTTTGTCTCTAATAGTTGAGGTTTATCTATGATGAAAATTACAGGCTTCTTTTATCGTTTTTAGAAGGAGAACTTGCACAATTGGTGGCTGATTGAATACTTTTTTTTCTACTGACTCGGAAAATCTATTGCTTAAGATGCTAATTATACTTACTATGATGCTAATGTGGCTAAAAGTGCTAGCTTAGCAATCAGCAAAACACATTGCTCCATGTGTTATAGCTACATGTCATAAGTTGATAAAAATCCACTTTTTCTCAAAATGACAACTTTTCTATTGATTTTGTCTACATAGCAACCATTTTACGTTTTGATCGCCTAGGGATAACGACTAGATCGACGTCAGTTTCAAACGAATTGGAAAAAGTCAACTTTTAGATGTCCTTAGCAACACAGTATTCCACTGAAAAACACAAGAGTCAAAACAGTGTGCCACTGTTGCTAGCTCCCCACGCACATGACGTTGAAAATCTACAACTTCTAATTCCAACATATTGTCCACAGCACCTTGCTGTGGATGCCTGAGAAGTTAAGAGACGATCGCTAAAAGTCCCTAGGACGTGTTTTCGCTTGTATCTGGTGCTAAAGGTGCTTTTTTTTCTAAATGCAAGATGGCGGCCTTTTCCGAAGGTCAAAGGTCAATGAGACTTCTGTGGTGTTTGTAGACTGGAGCGGCAGCAGGCGTAAGCAATTTCACAGAAAAATCGCTCAAACAAAAGTGTTGTCTTGACATATTGTGGAAATATTGAAAAGAAAATTTGCAGAAATATTGAAATAATATAAATATTGAAAAGAAATATTGCAGGTTCGATTTCCGCTTTGCCTGCCCATGTGTCGAAGTCTCCTTGGGCAAGACACTGAACTCCAAGTGTAATGTTAGCGCCAGTGTTCAGCAGCGGAGCCGCCATCGCTGCGTGAATGTGTGTGGGAATGGGTGAATGGGTTTGTGACTGTAAAGTGCTTTGGGCCTTCCAGGAAGGTAGAAAAGCGCTATACAAGTATACGGCATTTACCATGCCAGTCCAGTGGCACAGTTCCCGACTGCCATGCAAGGGTCCAGGTAGTGTTACTTGGGATGGACTTCATCCACTCGTGGAGCCTAACCCTAACTCTAACCCATTGAGAAACTCATCCACTACCTCAGTGACTTCATCTTGGGTTGATAGACAGCCTTACCCCAAAGTCCTTCCTACTCAGAGTTTTTGCTTCCACAACAGCTAAGGCTGCTGCTTGCTTGGACTGCCGCTACCTGTCAGCTCCCTCGGGAATCCTACAAGCCATGTAGGCTTGGTAAGACCACAGCTTAACAGCATCCCTTACTTCCTGGTGTCCCCCACCGGGTTCGGGGATTACCGATGCAACAGGCATCAGAGACCTTGCAAGCAAAGCTCTGAACAGCAGCAGAGACAATAGAGGTAGAAAACAGATTCCACTCTGACTCAATGTCCTCAGCCTCCCTCTGTGCCTGTCTGAAGCTCTCCTGGATGTGGGAATTACAGACCTCCCTGATGGAGGGCTGTAGACGTTCCCAGCAGCCCCTCACACTACCTTTAGGTCTGCCAAGTCTTTCCAGCCTCCGTCTCCACCAGTGAATCCAACTCACTACCAGGGAGTGATCAGTGGACAGCCCTGCTCCTCTATTTAATGAATAGAAAGAATAAAATGGTCTGTGTACATATTTTTAACATATTGTTGAATGGACTCAAAGACTTGAGGATATTCAACAGTAGGACTTGGACTTAACTAGGGATTTGTCAATCTTGACTATGGACTTGATTCTGGACTTGCCTGCTTTGACTTGGGAATTGCCTCTGGACTCGAAGACAAAGACTTTGGACTTGTAACTTGCAAAACAACTACTTGGTTCCACTTTTGCCACACATGAGAAAACTAAATATTGATCAAGAACAGAAAGTAACAAGAATTTGAAACTTACACCACTACATTTGAAAATTCTAAAATAAAATAAAAAAATTATGGACTAAGAATGTTAAGAGATATTTTTATAATCAAATTTGCAAGTCAGTACCAAAGATCTAATTAGATTGTAGGCATGTATCTGGGATCAGTAAAAATATAAGGAATAGATGATGATGTCAAAGGAGCATTATTGGTTTAAAGACCCACTCCATGAAAATTGCGTTTTTGGTGTTCTTAACAGTTCTTAGAAGCAGTTTCTCATGATGAGGGCATAATAAGATTAAAATTTAGTTCTACACTATATGTCTGAGTATTTCTTTATTCAAACTCAGGTTAATCAGAAGCAAATAAAAAAATACTGTTAGAAAAGCCTGTAGCTGTGATGTAGGTGCTACAGTCAGCAGACAACAAGCTTCCTGTCCTCCTTCTGATGCATCTACTTGCAGACAACTAGATCCATGAACACCTTGTTTTCCTCGCCTGAGCTGGAATCTGGATCCAATAACTGTTCATCTGGATAGCTATGATGTCACTTGCTGTTTTTGTTGCACCAGTAGTGTTAGGTTGGGATTGTTAAGGGCTGTAAGCTAGCGGAGAAAGGGTAAAACAAAGGGGACAATGGGAGATGCAGGCTTACTCTGTGCCAACAGCCAAACTCAGAGAGATGAATTTCTGATTAACTCCTGCCGCCCTGAAGAAACAATGTCCTAGAAAACGACACAGATTTTGGGATTTTTGCTAAAAACAGCATCACCACTGCAAACAGTTTGAAAACAGATGAAAGGATGATCAGAGGACTGACAGTGGCTAGTCTCTTTACAGGGGTAGTTTGCTCCAGTCTTTAAGTAGTTAGAAGTTTTGCAGTATTTCAGTAATTTTTAAATTCAGGAAAAATCCATTTTGATGGGTGATTACTGCATCTGTTCACTGAAAAAGGTGAAATGAGCTTGCTCTTGCCTGATTTCATAGTTGTTGAGTTGTTTCATTGCTGTTTTGGCCTCCTGCTTATTGCTGAAAGTAACAAAGGCATATCCTCTGTTGTTGCCATTAAAGTCCATCATCATTCTGACCACGTAGATCTTTCCAAACTGAAGAGAGAGTTTCAGTAAGATGAAAATATATTTAATCAACAAACAACACCATCTCTCATGTTCTCACAGTTTTACCTTCTCACAGAGTGGAACCAGTTCATCTTCAAACAGGTCTCATGGTAGTTTTCCCACAAAGATCTCACTGCCCCTCTCAGGGTGTGGACCATCCCAGCCAGGTGGTGGGCCACCGTACCGCGTCTTGCCATTCTCCTACAGCCCACAGAATGAAGAGCAGTAAAATGAAGGGTCTTTGATAGAGGTCTTTAACCTCTAACTTTGAAACAGTTTCCTTTTCTCACCTGCTGCAGCTGATATCCAGTTCTTTGTATCAGGGCCCGAAGGGCTGCCTCCTTCTGCATGCCAGCCAGTGCATCACCACTTGGTTTCTGATTGGATTCCATTGGGCGGATTGGTGCAAAATGTAAATCAGGGAAATTAGGGTGCTCACTGGCAATAAAAGAAGAATTTTGTTACTTTCATTGCCCTGTTTGCAGTTTCAAATCCTCTTAGAGTCAGGGAAAGTCTTGGTACACTAGAGCAGTGTTTTTCAACCTTTTTTGAGCCACGGCACACTTTAACCTTGACAAAACCCCGCTGCACACCAGCATCCAAAAAGGAAGAAGCAAAACTCAGTCTGGCTGATCACAGCTCCCCACCCCACCTCACGCGCATTTTCGGTGATAATCAAGAAAAAGATGAGTTATAATTAAGTTTTTTCTAAGATAAAATAAAAGTGTTATATGTTTGATGCCGTTTCTTATGGTTTCAAGACGTAAACAAGGACGACTCATTGTACGCGGAGACCTGTCCCTTTAAGCCAATGCATCATGGGAGATGTAGTGTGAAATCTGACGCTAAAGGGCAGAAAAGACCAGGCCTTGAGCCATGGCTGTTCGGCTATGGTCTGATACCGGATTCTGAGGTGTGCTACACCGCTAAAGACAAGCTTTAGTTGGTATATTTGTTAGAACTGCGTAGAATTTTTAGCTAAAATGGTACAAGGAAGTTGAGATTCTTTAACCACTTCTGATTGGTCAGACTGATGACATGTGATTAAGCCTCCAAGAATGATTGGTGGAGACAGTTAGCAAGGGACTTTTTTCCTCGTAAACTAGTTTTAGATGCAAAGCAAATTGCGTACTCATTCTAACAAAATGTCTTTAATAGAAACAAATAAACACAAAGAAAAAAATTATTTTATGATCTTTTATATTCCTAATTACTCTTAGTGTTTTATCAGGGCCTGTTTGGATGAACACAGAGCTGAAATCCTGGAGATGGTAAAATTGTTTAGATCAGTTAATGAGGGCAATTTCTCACGGCACACTTGACCATCTCCCATCGGTAATTAGTGTGCCGCGCACACTGGCAAAACACCGGTCTAGAGGTGCATTGTTGTAAGAAAATGTCTGCTTGACCTGTAAGAAAAAAAGGATTTTGTCAATACCAATCCAACTACAAGAGTATCAGGATCACATTAACCTGTGATACCACCTGTGGCGGGTGAGGGTAATCCAGTGCTTGATCGATGTTTGACTGTTTGGTATTAGCCTGACTGCTATTACCTTACTTACGGTAACTGTTATCTGGTTTAATATTCAGAATTTACAATCTTTGAGTTCCATCTAGTACACTGTGAATACACCACTGTAAGTTAACCACTTCCTGTCATCCATGCTACTAATCTGTAATGTAATCTGTTTGTTTAGCAAAACACAGCTATCCTTAGCATAGCACTCCTAGCATGGCTTGTAACTCTTCTGCCCCTCTTTCTGCCCCATTCGCCACATGTTTAGTGAGGATCCTACTTTTAGTAAGGATAATGATAGTTGTGTCAAGAATAGCCTTGTCTTAGACTTGGAAGGCCAGACTAAAACAATCCAGAAGCGCGGCACTGCACGGTGGAAGCTACGTCAGCTGGCCAGATTGTTACTCATAGCACGGGCCGAGCTGCCAGGGCTAACATAGTTAGTACCCCAGCGCCACCCCAGCAGCCGAGGAATACACAGGAAGGCTTTGTACTGGCGGGAAGGAAGCATAGTGCAAAACGCAAAAACTAAGAGGACCCGACGCCCACGTTAGTTCAAGGTTCTCTCCTTCTCAGTGACACACCCATCGAACCCTCAACTCTGGTCATTGGCTCTTCTATAGTTAGACACGTGGAGCTTCCCAGCAGCTACAGTTAGGTGTTATCCGGGGCCAGAGTTGGTGACATTGAGGGAAACCTTAGGATGTTAGCGCATTGCACAAGTCCAGGTTCCATCGGAAGTCGCGGATTCACGCAGGCGGTAACGACGCCTGACGGAAGGTAACTGTGAGGTCTCAAATTAAAAGTAGAATTGGTGTGCAACTTGTTGTTGATGTCAGACATTGTAATTTTCACTGGTCCCCGTCAACTTAGTCAGTGATGAAATGTACACCGCTTTTTCATCACTTCTTAACCGCTGGTTAGTTAGATGGTCCCTGTGAAAACAGCGCTGGCTTTGGAGTGCATTGATACGGAGAATGGAAATAACTCCAAGATTTTCTTTTAGTACAAACCAGACTAACTTGCTGTCAGAGCGAGAAACCACATATTCCTGTTACTCTCAGCTCTGATGATTTTCTTACATTTATTTTTATAGTAAAATCTCAAATATTAGTCATAAGTTAAATCAGTTATTAATACTATCACAGAGCATATTGGAAGCAATAGAAGTGAAGGCATCCATAGAAACTTCTGTAACATTAGACTGCTTCACTGTTGTGGATCAAGCGAAATAAAATCAGTATTACTGCCCTCCAAAACCTCAACTTGTCTCTTAGACCCAATTCTCACTAGATTGCTTAAAGAAACCTTTCCCCTAATTAATGATTCCAGGTTAACGATGATAAATACCTCTCTAGAACGTGGTTACGTACACAGTCTTTTAAACATGCAGTTGTTAAACCTCTTTCTGAAAAAGCCTGTGTTTAGATCCTCTAGCAACTTGGCCAACTATATGGACCGACATCAGACTCTTATTTCTAAAATCCTAGAAAGAGTTGTAGTTAAGCAGCTTTACTGCCACCTACAGGACAACAGCCAATTTGAAGATTTTCATAGAGGGTTCAGACCTCAACTCAGTACAGAAACTGCACTAGTTAGAGTCTCTAATGACTTATTATTGGCCTCACAAAAGGTATTACTTTCTATTCTGGTCCTGTTAGACCTTAGTGCAGCCTTCAACACCATTGACCACAGTATTTTACTCAAAAGGTTAGAGCATGACATAGGGATCAGAGGATCTGCCCTCCAGTGGTTTGAATCCTATTTATCCGATAGGTACCAGTTTGTTAATGTAAATGGACAGTTCTTTCATTGCACCGAAAGAGCAATGAGTCCCACAGGGCTCAGTTTTAGAACCCATCCTATTTCTGCTTTATGTGATGGCCTTAGGAAACGTAATCAGGAAACACAGCATTGATTTTCACTGTTATGCCGATGATGCGCAGTTTTATTTATCCATTTAACCTGACCAGAATGACCATATAGAGAAACTGAATGCCTCCATCAGAGACATCACGACCTGGATGACAATTAATTACAACCTCCTGAACCTGTGAAAAAATGAGGTCATTATAAGAAATTCCAAAACCTCAGAGATGCTCTGTCTGCTCAGATAGTCTCCTGGATGGCATACGTATAGCCCCCAATTCCACAGTTAGAAACCTTGGTTTTATAAGACCAGGACTTATCATTTAAGGCTCACAAATCATGTAAATCTGCATTTTTTCTCACCTGCGCAATATAGCTAAGATCAGAAATATACTTTCTAAGAGTGATGGTGAAAAACTCATCCATGCATTTGCTACACGCCGAGGCCGATTACTGTAACTCTTGTTAGCAGCTATGTCCTCAGGAGTTCTCAAGAAGTCTCCAGCTTGTTCAGAACGCAGCAGCTAGATTGTTAGCAGGAACTAGCAAGAAGAGATCACATCACTCCTGTGTTAGTTTCACTCATTGATTCTAGAATCAAGTTAGAAATCCTCCTGTTAACCTATAAGGCCTTACATGGAATGGCCTCCATCCTATATCAAAGACCTCATAGTCCCTTACCATCCAATCAGAACACTTCACTCACTAAATGCAGGACTGCTTGTGGTTCCTAGAGTTAGTAAAAGTATGGTTAGAGGTAGAGCGTTTAGCCACCAAGCCCCTGTTTTATAGAATAAGGTCCCAGTTTCATGGAAGAGAGGCCGACACAGTTTCATCCAAAGTTAGATTTAAAACATTCCTCTTTGGACAGGCTTATTATAAGACTAGCTAGTATTCAGGGCATATTTAACTTACTGTTAACATGTTTGAATTAAACTTAATAGCAATAACAATTAGTTGATAATGTTGCTGCTCCAGATCCTGCCTGCATCTCAACCCATCTAACCCTAACCTCATAGCCCTGACCAGAACCCTAAGCTTAACCTTAACCAGAAGCTAGGGAAAGTATGGTTCACTGGGGTTCTGTCCTCTACTCTCATCTGCTTCTCCTCTATTTTTGATCATTTATATATCATTCAGTTCTCCATGGCTCTGTTTGGCAGTGCATTCTGGTATTGTCACTTCGGGGGAATGGGAGGATTCTCTTGGCTCGCTCTCTCTCCTGCACCTGTCACTTGTCCGCGGACCCCACTTCTAGTTCGTTCGCACCTCCAGCAACCCTAACCCCTAACTCTATCTGATGAAGCTCATGTTTGAAATAGTCACACCATTAAAACATGTAGTAGTAGCGTTAGAGTAGCTAAATTCTTTTCTAAGAGCACATCGCCTGTCCATCCTGTGGGGCTCTTTCTCATGTGCTATTACCTATTGAATTGTATGACTTCATGCTCTTTACGAGTTCATGTTTATTATATAATTACCGGTATGAAGCCCATTGAGACAACTATTGTAAAAGTGGCCTATTTCAATGTCATTGAATTAAATAAAAATAAAGGTGGGGGTCTGTATTTTTGGATTGCTCAAAAAAGTGTTTCTACTGTTTTTTGATGTGTTAGGTTACAGCACTCTGGTCTTGATTTTTCTTCTTTTTAATTGTTCGAAATTGAGGAAATTCCCATTCTAAAGGTTGAAGTATTTAATAATAATAAAAAAATTATAAAGCCACTTTTTTAGTTGTATTTTGATTTTTTACTGTGTCACAATTTCACAAATTTGAGACAAGAATGAAAAACAAAAATTGAACTTATCAACTAGTCTGGGAAGTTACCGGATACTTTGTGATTTTAGCTGTTGATACGGTACTATCCAGCCTATGAGCTAATGAGGCTAATGAACTTGTTCCTTGCTGACGAAGTAATGTATTTATTTATTCCGAGGAGCAGGAAAGGTTGGAAGAGTCTGAGGGACACTTATTTGAAAGAAAGAAGGAGACAAAGAAGATGTGGGTCATAACACGGATTTAAATCTGAAGAGTCAATAAAACAGTTTGCAGTCTCAGTTTGAGTTTTGGGTTGAAAAAAAGCACAACACCTTGTAAATAAAAATGCTACACAAAGGGGCACTGTTTTGCCAATTCACTAGAATTTTGACACAAAAAAATTTCTATAGATTTAAATCACTTTAAATGAATTTAAAGCAAACTATTATTTAAAATGTCAATTTTTAGATTGTGCAGTGGTTTGCCTCACAGCCAGAAGGCCCCGGTTCAAGTCCCGGTGTTTGCATGTTCTCCCCGTGCATGTGGGGTTTTCTCCGGGTACTCTGGCTTCTCCTAATTGTCCAAAAACATGCTTCACTGGTTACTCTAAATATGTCCATAGGTGTGAATGCAAGTGTCCCTGTGTGTGGCCCTGCGACAGACGGCTGTACCCTGCCTTTGCCCGCAGGTGGCCGGGATAGGCTGTGGCAGCCTGTGACCCCAAAAGGGATAAAACAGATTAGAAAATTAATTAATCTCTATTTTCAATTGCATTTCCATTTCAGTTGTGGCATCAAAATCACTGCTAATTTTAAAATGAGATGGGAAACAATTGATTTTGTTTGATTTTTTTTTAAATGTGAAATTGAATTGTAATTTTTCATAATAAATTTAAAATTGTACAGAAACTGCTAATTGAAATATCAATTACGAACTGCATATTATTTTTGAATTATGGAGGATAAAATCTTCCATATTTCAACAAAGCCCAGGATGTTTGCTTCCCAACAAAATAAAGCTTTCATGTAGACAACAGCTGCTCTTTCTGCAGGCCGGACAGTAAACAACTTGTAAGGTATTTTGGGAAAGTAGTTTTACAATCACCTTGTGGAAGGAGATTTCCCTGTGCAACGTAACATTCATGTAACTTTATGCTTTTTTACAAAGATGTATTGTTTGGTTTTAGCAGTGTTGACAGCCCCCCTTATAAAATTAATCTATTTATAATACTTGTTAATTCATGCCCAAAAGCAGCAAATTTTCAATTAAAAAACAATATTCAAACTTTTTTCATTGGAATCCAAAATTATATTAAATCTATGATTTGATGATTTTTGATTATTTTTTAAGGGTGGGCTTTCTTACCTCTGGCAATAATGTTGATTGATGCTTTATTGTTCAATATTTGCATGTAAATATGTATGTTTTACGTTGAAACTACTGGGAGTGTCCCTGAATGATTTTGTGACCCCAGATCTGGCAACACAGCTCCAGCAGCCGTGTCGTCTTAAATTTTTCTGGATCAGTTTTATCCGTTCCTGCTGATCTGAATCAGTTTTGGTGTGGACTACCTCCACCTTGTCACATGTCCGTGCTGCCAATCAAACGATGAGGCTGTGTTCGGCCTGTCTGCTCTCCATGTCTCCAGAGTTCAGAGGAGCTGCGGGTCAAGATGAACTAGAACCTCAAACAGACTGCTGGTTTTGTCAAAGTATACACATTATTTACACTTCTGTTCATTTCTTAGATGATGCATGCTTTGCTTTTGATTGACCAGATGTACAGCTTGTTCATGGGTTAGTTCTACGGTTCCTGATCAGGGACTTTGTCTTCAAGTTTTTAAGACAGTTTGACATGATTAGAGTGAGCTGCTGAGACAACCCAACACTGATTTTGGCCGTCAGACAGTGACTGAATGTTCTGACAGAAAAGAGGCAGAGATGCCACGTCCTCACAGAGCACAGCAGATATCAGCAGATCAAGGTCTGCTTTGTAATCATTGACAGAAGGACAGACTGGGCCTCTTATTTATTCTCCAATCCTGAGTTTGAAAGAGCTAGAAATGTTGAGCTTCACCTCTTGTGACCCCCTTCGTTACCCCAACAACAACAGTGAAGATACAAACGTCTTCCCAGCTTGTGCATCTGACTCTGCATTTGGCTGAGTTTTGTGTTCAGGATCTTTCTTCTTTTTGTGTCAGCTTGGCAACAGCAGGCAGAGGACAAATGTAAAGATAAAAATCTGAGCCTGCTGGACTTTGGTGTTGCTGCCTGTACTTATCAGTCCCAGTGATGACGTTATCAAAGCCAAATGTTGTTGGAGGCTGCAGACTTCCTTTGACTTTGAATGTATTTGTTTATTAGATCAGCTAATGAGTGAGAAGTTGGTCATACATGTCCACAGAGCTCATTACGAACTTAAACTAAAGAAATATTAATACAATCAAGACCAACAATCTTTTGCATTAAAACACCCAGTTAGGATAAAGGTGAAATGAGTTCAAAGCTCACAGTGTTGTACATTTATTTAAGCCAGAATTGAAAATGATTCAAGTTTGACATTGACTGAAAAGGTTTTGAATAAATCAGTGTTCCTTTGAACATTCCCTGTTTTTCCCAGTTTGTATTTTTGCTTATTATCTGAATGACAGCAAAGACTGTTCCTCTGTGGTTCCTGTTTAAATGTTAAGTTTGGTCATATACGGGTTTTCATTCTGAGCATTAATGTTGATCTAAATCTGACCAACATCAGATTGTCTACAGCACCAAAGGCAGACATCATTAACCCTTGTGCTATCTTAGATGACCTCCCTTCCTAAATACAATTTGGTTAATGTCTGTTGAAGCTGTCCAATAAAAAACAATATGTAGAAGGAAGCACAAAAGTATGATAAAGGTTTGTATGGAACATGAAATATACAGGTATTTTTGAACATGAAAACAATTACTAGAACTTAGTTTCTCACTGAGTTTTGTTATTTTGTACATGATGACTATAAAGTCTGTGGCAGTTCTTTTTTAACTACCTGTTGCTGGGAGCGACAGGTCGTAGTGAACACTTACACAACATGTAAGGGTTAGTAAGGGAGAAGTGGGTGAGATGCAGACACATCGTAAAGAATTAATCAAATCTGCACACTGTGCTGGGAGATGGGTAGAGCGGTTTAACCCTTGTGCTATCCAATGGGGTCCAGATGACCTCGATCCTTTCATTGACATGTTCTCCTACCATGACAAAGGTGGATAAAGGTGAAAGATTTCCATGTAATCCATGGATTACCAGTGAAGATCACAAATCATTGAAGAAAAAGGTTCAGAGTTTCTGTCTAGTGGGTCTAGATGACCCAACTCCCAATGTTAAAGTGCCTAGGATAGCACAGGGGTTACCAAAAGTTTCATATTTTTCATTGTTAGAATCCAGTTCAGGTTAGATCATTCCAAATGAGGCCAGAAAAGCTAAATTGCAACTGTTCCTGTTAGTGCCCAACGGACTACACGGAAGGGTTTTTGGTGCAAACCCCATGCCGACAAAAGGTGACATTTGAAAGATTTAGATCAAATATTCAGGGAAAACTACACTCAACATGGGACACTAAGCTGTTATGAATAGTGGACTAATGAGAGGACAGAAAAGTGAAAAATACTAAAACATATGTTGTAACACAAATAAGAGGTTAGCTGCAGGAATACGAGAACAGATGAATCCAACACAAAATCTTTGGAACATCTCCTATGAGATGCTAATTGCTAAAACAAATGAGCACATAGTCACCCCCTTCTGTTGTTAATTGTAGCTGCAGTAAAAACAGAATTGGATGGACACAAATAACCACAAAAACACTGGAACCTCCGTTAGCGAATATGACAGAGACAACGACTCACACTCATAAGGCTTTTACAGGCTGTTTCTGTTTTCATTCAACCTTTTCACAGCTTTGGGCGATGACAGATTAACGATATCTTCTCTTTTAACTAACTATTTAAATGGTAAAATCTGTGAAAATCTGCTAAAAACAACAACAAAAATTGTTCTTCAAACTAAATTTGTAGCATTAGTTGAAGCAGAAATGTAGCAGGTGGCAAGTGTGAGTCGAGTCATCTGCTGCAAAAACAAAATGCTGCCTAAACCCACCAATCACAGCTGCAGACAGGGGTGTTGAGCAACACCTTCTTTTTTGGTGACTGAGCCGGTGTCAGCTGTCTGTGGGAGAATGTCCTGTTTTTGATGACTGCTCAAGAGAATTAAAATTTTATATTTAAATTAAAATACATCCGAGATGCAGCCAAAAACATCTACAGTTATCATAAGCAAACAATGTCTCAAATGCACAATGTTTGTTCATCTGTAACATAAAAAAAATGTAACCAATATTAGTTAAACTAATCTATGGCATACATATTATAAATTGGAATTATAACTCTCAAAAAACTACTTTGAGGTCAAGGATGTAAATCAGGTGTAGTTTTGACCTGAAAAAGGCAAAGTTTTAGTTAACCTTTCAATTTCAAGCTGTCGCCAACAAGAGCAAATACCACATGCTCTTTGGACTACCGTAACTATTCAACCATTACCAAAATTTACCCAATTTCAAGGGATTCTGTAGTTGGAATTCTGCTTATTGGGATAACATTTGAACAGTTATGATCATTCAAAGAATGTCATCACTGCAGCCAAAGCTCCAGTGTTAAAGGGTCAAAGGAGTCAGGATTTTAGGCCAAAGTTCATTTACAGTTCAGTTGTTTAATTCTTTGTGAAAGAAGTAAAAAGCTTTAAATAATATCTTTGTAGAAGATTAGCTTTTTCATTTCTTTTTTCTTTATTTTGAAATAAAAAAAAAAAAAAAAAAAAAATCAACTCTTACATTTTTTGTCTTGTTTGGTGAAAATTTGGCAGAATCAATAATCTGTATCAATCAGAGTTCTTCTTTTCAAATTCAACTATTGATGTTTCCAATCGGCCAAACATACCTGATCCAGGTAATTAGCAGCAGAAGTACACCACACACACACACACACACACGCGCGCACACACACACACGACAGACAGGCGAAAAGTGAATCAAAGTTAGCTCTGTTCCATCAGAACTAATCAAAAATATGCTCTGTTTAGTTCTAAGCCAGCGTTCTCTTTTCATGTCTGAGGCTGACTTAAGATCTTTTTTTTTTTATACCACGGTCCGGGTGAATTCTCAATTCTGATTGGCTGCTTGGTGTGGATTAAAAATTAGTTCCGTCACATAGCTTAAATGTTCTGTATCACTGCGCTGCTGGCTTCTTTGAAACAAACTTTTGCTTCATGATCTGGACAAAAACAAACAGAGGGGAACTTTGACCCCTCGTGACCATCAGCATAGATATCACTTTCCTTTCTCACTGCAGTTGAGGTCGGTGACGGCTTAGCCGGCTAAGGGGCGCTTAGTCATGTTACCTTGGCAACGCGCCGCACCAAGTAACAAATAGTTTTTCACTTTTTGTGGAAAAAAGCGATCCAAACTATAAAAATAAGAAGAATAAAGGATTAAAAAGTGGTTGAATATTTATTTCTATTGTAAGTGACTGTAGTATAAGCGGGTTAACGGCCTTCAAAGTGTGCATGATCAGAAATTAACGTACTTCACGTAAGTGACGGTTCGGATGGTTCAGGCTTCCACGGCGTGCATTAATTTCTGATAATGCTCACTTCCTTGACCTTTAACCCTTACCTAAAGCATCTTGATTGTTCTGTTCATTGTGGAGTGGAACCTCGTAATATGGCTTGGCTTCTTTAGAAATGATCAATGAGCCTGGACTGAATGATTTAATCAGTGTTGGGAGTAACGCAGTTTAAATATAATGTCGCTAATAACTGTGTATTAAGTATTGAAATGAACTACTTCTATCCTCACTGTAACGCGGCCATAGTTAGTTAGTAAAGGTCGTGGGGCTTTACTTCAGGATTTATTCATCAGCCTTTTGCTCAAGTGGCTGGGAGCGCTCCACAAATGCCGTCTACGTGTGCGTGTGCGTGTGTGTGTGCGTGTGTGTGTGCGTGTCGCATTCAAGATCATGACTGGTTGAGGAGTCCAGAGGGTGGTTCATGCCGACGCTTTCTCCATGCTGGATCATAAAAACAGGAAGTAGCAGAGACAATGGATCTGCTACACGAGCATTTTCAGGATGGACGTAATGACACCGTTTTACTTTGATTAAAATAAAAGGAAAAGAAATGCTCACGTCAAATTCAGGTTGTGTTGCGGTACAATGACATTATCAAAGTCTGTCCCCGAGCTATTCAAATGAAGTATGGAGCTTCAAAACTTTTTTTTTTTTCTGAGCCCTGAAACTGCAGCAGCTCATGCTTCTGTGATGAAGCAGCACCACTAAAAAAATAGCTGAACTGTTTTTTTACAGCCCAGAAATCCCTCAAAACTGAACATAATCAAAGCATGTTATGAAAAACATGCTCCCACTGTCCACTGCTGAGTCACAGTTATTCAGACCTCTAATTTCAGAGACCCCAGCTTTTCCCTTTCAGCTGTTCAACGTTCACAAAGTACATTAAAGACGAGAACACGAAAATAAAAACGCATCATCTTTTTTTTATATAAGTTGAACTTAAAACCTTTACTTGTGTTTTTGTGCAAAGTTAGTTTTTCTCTTTATTCAAAGCAAATATTTACATGAATATTTTTCTTGCTGCAGTTTTAGTGTGATAATTCTGGATTATGCAAAGTTTGTGTTTTGTCCTTATGTGAAGTTAGATTTAGTACTATTTATATTTTGCTTGTTGCAACGTTTTTGTGTAATTCTGGTTAAAATAAATTCTACCCATAAGTCCTCTTCCTCTCTGTTCTGATCTTAAACATTATTTAATTGTTAAACCTATGAGTTCTATTACTTAAGTCCAATCATTTCATGAAAATGACACTTCTAGAATGCTGGTATAGTTCTAAAAACGGATTACTTTTTGGAGAATGTAACTAGTAACTACAACTAAATACTTTTTTTAAAGTAAGATGTCCAATACTGGAGTTATTTCATGATGATGAGAAGTCTTGTGGACCATCAAGGTAAGAACCTGGCAACATCACTCCTCATTTTTCATTCCATCTTCTGTTTTGCTCTCCTAAAAGTGTCATCTGTCCACTCTTCCCCTGTTTTTATCGGTTTCTGCCTTCATCCCTCTCCTTTACTCTACCTGTTCTCCTTTTACAGTTTCAATGAGAAGCTCTGACTTCTTTACAGTTTTCAATTCTTGTCCTGGAAAATCCGACTCTCCTGAAAGGTGACAGACTCGCTCACCTCTCAAATGAAGTTAGATTTTGTTTTAGAGATTAGCAGTAAACACTTCCCGTGTTCTTTTAATCATCTTAATCTGAAAAAAAACTGTTCACAAAACATTTTTATTTAACACTAACATTTGCTGTAAGACATTTACAGGATTCCCAGCTTTTCACAGAACAGTTTAATTATATTTAATTAGACTGTAATGGTAAAGTCTCTGCTTGTTTTAAAGTGAATTAAAAAAACACCAATATTTTCAAAAGTAATCTAGTTAGAAGTGGACATGACACTCAGTTTTATCCCCTTTCAGACATTTGAAGGTACTTTTTACTCCACAATGCTATAGTTGAGGAGGCTCAGCTTTTTCAAATATTTGTGAGAAGAGTTCACTTCACTTAAGATGGAAAACACATTTCCTGATGGGCTTTTCTCTAAAACATTGTTAGTTTTGCCACTTTTCATGGTCATTGCTGAGGTAGCCTCAAGTCACCATG
Source organism: Oryzias sinensis (assembly GCA_037389245.1). Classification (NCBI taxonomy): domain Eukaryota; kingdom Metazoa; phylum Chordata; class Actinopteri; order Beloniformes; family Adrianichthyidae; genus Oryzias; species Oryzias sinensis. The sequence goes on along the minus strand of CM074508.1, from coordinate 4,443,927 downwards.
AGAAGGAAGAGCTGTGCAGCAGCTGAAGATCAACGTTGACAAAATGTGGACAAAAGCCAACCGACGTTACAGTTTTTCTTAAGATCTTGAAGGTTTGCTGTTGTCTGAGTAATAAATCTGAGTTTCAGTTTAAACATTCTTGCAGTTTTAACTAATCTGAAACTCAAGTCATGGATTAAAGATGGCAAAACCCCCAAAGGTTTGACTGTTTTAGCATCCGGTGTCCCTGACACGACAACAAAGAACTGCTCATCCACAGGGCAAACAATACTTGTTTTCCACCCTCTTTGTCAGGGTGGCTTTGAACAGAAAAAGTTAAAAGGGTGAAGAACTCACCTGAGCAATTTCAGAGATCACCTCCCTCCGATCAGAGCTGTGTCATTCTGAGCACCGACTGTGTGTACAGTCACGTGTCATCTGTGTGTGTGATCACATCATTTCAAACTCCAAAGGTTCAGTGTCTCAGTGTTAGTTCTAAGAGCCAGCAGACATTAATGTTTAACCTGCTGCTATCCGTGCACACACATGCAAACACAGAGCCGTGTGTGTGAGTGAGAGAGAGAGACATGCAGCCCCAAACACACACATGCTGTGTGCATGGTGCACGGGATTCTGATGGCCTCCCTGCAGTTTCAGTGGGGCTTCTCATTTTGTTCTGTTTTTTTAAAGAAAACAGATCAGTCTGTCCCATCTAAAATCTGTGTTTCAATCAATAAATCAGTGTATTTACAGAGGGGAGAAAAAGTATTTAGTCAGCTGACAATTAAGTGTTCATTATCAGTTAGCTCCATTTTTGATTTAATATGTAAATGGGGAAAGACATGGATTATTATGGACATTGTCTGGATAATAAAATCCAGCATTGCTTCTCATAAAATAGCTGTCAGTTCAAATGATGGAAAAACGTCATCATCTAATCAGCGTTGTCCCATAATACCCACCTCTTCCAGGTTCGGAAATGTTTTTCCTTTTTGAACATTTCCTGTGGTTTTTTTGTAAACTGAATTCTGAAAATGTTTCATTTTTTTGTGTGAAATGTTTTTTCATCTTTTAATTTCGTTTTGGTTTCTGACATTTTGTTTCGTTTTCTAAACTGTAATACTACTTTAACTTTTTTTTTGTCATTGTGATCTTAATGTTTTTGTATCTAGTGATTTGTTGAATGATTTGCATTTCAGGGCCACCGTATGTGAGAGCAGGTTGAAGATGAGCACTGGAAGGTCAGCTGAGGAGGTTCTTGTTTTAACAAATTAAAGGTAGAGGTTTCTCTGCATGTTCATGTGAAAGAAAACCTAATCCACTTTATTTATCGAGTACATTTCCCAAACAAAGTTCTGTACACGGAATAAAATTAGATACAAAATACAACAATAAAATGAATAAAAATAAGATAAAAACACGTGAGAATAAAAATTGGTTTTACAGTTTTTCTCCATTGGTTTGGCTCATTTCTTGAAGCAGAAATTACATTCTCAAAATTCTAAGATCATTTGGCAAAACAGTCTTACAGTTTAGCACAACACTATAGCTAACTTGCAAAATCTGATATCTCTCCCAAAAGAATTCACTCGTGTGTCAAAACTAAGTTTCCTTCTCATTCAAACAGTCAGTGCCCCCAAAATACTTTGTCCCTTTAGCATTGTGTAAGCACTGCAGGTCAAAATGATTAGATGTTTTGTCACTATAGCAGAGGACCATTGAAGTATCCATCATGTCCACCTTTCAGTCTTAGCTCAGTCCTTTATTGACAATGGTCACTGTACGGTTTTTGTATAGCTAACAGAATACAATTTTGTATGAAGCTGAGAAAAAGAAAAATGATTTTAGGGTGAGAGTAGCCTCTTAGGTTTAAAAGCACACATTGCACTCATGCTGCCGAGGAAATTCTAACCATTATCATTCACACACATAAAGTAACTTCAAACATCAGAGTAAAAAGAAAATGTATACAGCATAATATACTTTATAATATAAACACAAACAAAAACAATGACAATGATATGCAGCCTACAGTGCTGTAAATAATGCTTGAGTTACATAACTAACAGTTCTTCACTGGTCGCTGTCCTCACCCTCCCTCTCCTGGCCATCGTCCTCACCCTGCTGTCTGTCTGGCCACAGATTCTCGTCCACATCACAGCGTAGATTCTCCCTCGCGATGCAACGAGGGAAGAAACGGCGTGCATGTCACAACCATCCCTACACTGATTGTAACATCCTCACACGCAGCATCCATTGCATAGGGGAGGGACCTCTGATCTTGAGCCCGATGCTCAAACACTCTCCACCTCTAAGTGGAGAAAAACTCCTCAATGGGAAAAGGAGAGTAAGGTGGTAGGAACACTATGACCATCCTTGGATGAGTAGTGAACCAGGCCCTGATGATGAGGCCACGGTGGAAATTCACATTGTTCCACACAATAACATATAGTGGTAGGTGAGGCCCTAAGAGACCTCTCTCTGTTTCAGGGATCACATCAAAATAATACATTTATCAAATGTTCCAAGTGATTCATATATCGTATTCATGGTATTATGTTTACTAATTTTGACAATTGAACAGACTATTGTGTTATATGTGATGACTTACACAATGAAATGATGCTGACTCATTTTGGAGAGAACAACCATTAGACTGAGAATCAACAATCAGTTTAGATCCACAAGATCTATTCACTTGGAAATTGTGCTAAATGTAGGCTACCTGTACTTAATCAATTGCAAAGATGTCCTAAGACATTGAGACATGTACTAAAACATTTGCAATTTGATGAAACTAATGAGAGATTCCATTCTGTTGTGAACAATTGCCAAGTGGTTTGGAGGTTTGTCCATGTTGTTTTGAGAATGTAATTTCTGTTTTGAGAAATGAGCCAAACCAATGGAGAAAAAGTAAGTCAGGACTTAAAACACTCCAGAGGGTGCTGCTCTCACATGAGGAGCCAGAGTGTTCCACAGCTTTGGACGGACAACAGAGAAGACTCTGTCTCCTCTAGTTTTGAGCCTCGTCATGGGCTCCACAAGCTGGAGCTGGCCTATTGACCTCAGAGCACGAGCTGGTTTATAAATCTGAATGAGGTCAGCCAGTCCAGGTAAAGTTTTAAAAACAATTAATTTTAAAATCAATCCTTAAATTAACAGGAAGCCAGTGCAAGGACGCAAAAATGAGTGTGATGTGCTCATAATTTATGGTTCCTGCAGCGGAGTTCTGTACTAACTGCAACCGTGAAAGTCCCTTGTGGGAAATTATAGTGTAAAGATGAGATCTCGTTTCTGTCACATTTACATTTCCTAGACATAAATGAGTACTATTTGAGACTGAACTGGTTTTCATTCTTAAATATTTGCTTTTGCCTTCGAGTGTCTCTATTTGATGTCCTTACATCAAATCCCTATCTCAGTTATGTCCAGTTGTGAAGAGATAAAAGCGAGCATGACCTGCTCAAAAATATTAGATAAAAAGGGTTTAACTTTAGATAAAAGGCCTAATGATAAAATCTCTGTTTTAAAACACCATTTATCTGTTTGTCAAATTTAAAATCACTGTCCAGCATGACAAGGTTGGTGAGTGTGGGCCTCACGTAATGCTGAATGGGCTCCAAGTCAAGATTGGCCCTGGATCCAAATATTATAAACTGTTTTTTTTTCTCGTTAAGCTTTAAAGGGTTCTGGGCTAACCGAACTCTGTCCCCCAGACAGTTTAGTAAGGGCATTAGGGAGATACTTCCATTATTTTTAACAATGGGCATATACAATCGGCAGTGATATGTATAAAAATAGCGTGACGGGCCATGTTGCTTAAAAATTTAAGTTAAAGGAAACGGGTATAAGGAAATGAGCACATGTCCTACAATTGAACCCTGGGGAACTCCAGAAAGTAGTGGAGCAGAGGGCGAGGTGGAATACCCCAGCCTAACTGTAAAGGCAAGGCAAGTTTATTTCTCATTCTTCTCAAATATCTCTCCTAAGAAATGAGTCTCGGTGAGCACTGTGTGAGATCTCAAAATTCTCTTCTCTGAATCTGTTGAAAAAAAATGAGACATTATGTTGCTCTCAAGTATGTCTCAATTTAATATCCTTACTTCAAATTCCTGTCTCAGTGAAATATATGCATGGTTCTGTTTCTCGTTGCTCAATAATTTTACATCTGATTTTAGCCTCTTTTTCATTGTCTCAGCAAAAAGAAAAATTTGTAATGCAAACTCTCAAATGAGTCTCGTTATGACACAATCACAGTTCATATTGAGAAAATAATAAATTATGACGTATTTACGTTCAACTTACAAAAGTTGTTTATTTCAGTCAGAAAACTCATGCAGTAAGATATTTATTTTCACATCCTTTTAGTTTGGCATAAGGCTCTGTTCATTTACATAAGACAAGATCTCCATAAAACGTTTGGGTAATAAACTATCCCCAACACCAAAAGATCATCAAGGTTGAAGAGAATTGTAAATGTAAAATCGGTGTGTAAATGTCAGATGAAGTGTGTTTTGGAGGCATTCCATATTCAGACTTACAAGCATGACTGCTGTGTGTGACCCAGAACCATTGACCGTTGGGCCACTCCTGTTCGAGTACAGCGGCACGAAGGGAACACACTAGATATTGGATCTGCTATGTGTGACTCGGCACCTTTGATCATAGGACCACTCCCGTTCGAGGCAAAACCAAAAAGGGAACATACCATCTGAAAGATAAGAGAGAAGGCAAACAAAATGAGAAGCCAAGGTCAGAAACGCCAGCAGAACTGAAGACTAATTCAACCAACAACGCAGATGATTACTCGCATATTTGAGGCTTCCACCTGGCTTAATACATATTTAGTAAGGGTGTGTATTGGCAAAAGTCTGGCGATACGATACGTATCCTGATATGCGCCCCAGAATACGATTCATATCGCGATATTTTACCGTATCATTTCCTGTTTTCTTTAAATATGACTGAAAAAAATTCTACCTGAATTTTAATGTCTTCCACTGTAATAAAGTGGTCAAATTCAGTTTATTTAATGATTACAGTGTTAGGCACTGCAATTGTATCTCATATACAAGTTGCGTTTACCAAAGCAAATTCATAGTGCTTTTATTTTGGTAAGTTAAAATATAGAAAGGCAACAGTCAACATTGTCTGATTTGCAAAAAATATATTTTTCAGTGTAAGAAAAAACAAATAATGAATGTGTCTTAACCAATAAGTTTCTTTTGGGGAAATAAAATGCTGTTTATTTTCAGCATTAATTTAGCTTCTCTAGTGCTTTGAAACAGTTCAGGAGCCTGAATGGTGCTTCAAAAATAAAGGGTGGGGGACACACACTGATTTTTTCCAGACACACACTGATTTTTTTTCCAGAAACAATAAACTGATGAGGAGGCAGCATGACAGAACTAAGGAAAGTTGCTTTAAGGTGACAAAAAAGGGGCTTTGTATGTTTACAATCTGCTCTGCTGCACCTTTGCCTGCAGTCACGCTTCTCACACACGGAAGTAACTGGTAACGATCCTCGCCACGATCCGACGATGTTGGCCTTTTTTCAGAGCGTTCTACACATCTCTTTGATCCAACAGGTCGTGAAACTAGAATCCATTGCTGGGAGGTTCTGCAAAACTGACCCGCTTTGCCGATGGCATTTTAGCCGATGCCAAGTGCATTGGCCTATTAGCCGCTGCCGTGCTTCACTCGTATTTATCTGAGCCGCTAAAAAGCACCACAATCCTCGTTTTTATATCTTACTGGCAGCAACATGGCTCAGAGTTTGTTGGGTATCCATTTCAAGTAAAAACGAAATAGTTCATGTCTCATAACAGAACAAGCTGCCCGCTGGCTGCAGTCTTCCTGTTAATTTGTGTGGTGTGGAGCTGCTCTAACAGACTCCATGTGCTCTGCTGCCAACTAGCGGTCGGAGGGTGAAGTGGACAAATAGACACCGAAGGACGCTCAGAAATAATACCATCCTGGCAGCATTTTGAATCGATACAAGTATTGCTGAATCGATTTTTTTCTTACACCCCTAATATTCAGACATTCAAAAAGAAGCACTCATTTTTCTTTGCTTCTAATGTCGTTAGTTTAAATCTGTATCTCTGGAATGTGGAGATATCGCTTTCAGCGTAGAAGTTGGTACATGGAGAGCAGCAGTCGTTCTGCCGGGAGACCGCAGGACGAACAAAGACTATGGAACTTGGAAGTCAGCCAACTCCTAGTCAACGTCCACCAGAAACTGAGGTGCTGACCAGGGAGTAGTAGGTTGGAAGGCACAGGAAGCGTTGCATGGAGGAAAAAGGACAGAAAGCAGCATCAATTTTGGCTTTATATATTTGAACACCTTTGCAAAATTTATCAGTTTTAGAATGTTTAATATGGGCATAAAAGTGCTCATTAAATAAGAAATCGGAAAAAGTGAGATCCAGTTGTCGGTTGAAAGACATGTTTTGGGAAGTCACCACACCTTTTAAAAAAGAAAAAAAATAGAAAGCCATCAGAATTACAGCTTCTAATACAGGGGAAACCGGCTCGTAATCTTAGTGTGGCAACACGAGCGGTTGAGGCACACTAAACAAAATTGAGGACTCAACCAGGTGGAGACGTGGTTCCAACTTAAAAAAAATATATTTTTAAAATAATTAAAAACAATAAAACTAGATTAAAACAAATAACATTAAGGGCCTCAAGCCCACCTGTAAATAGCGCTGGTTTACAAACAGAACAAAAAAATACCCCGTAACATACAGGAGTATATGGTGAAAGCAAACAAAGTGAATACCCACAGTTTGTGTACCCGAGTCCTTTTTGTTTTTTAACAGGTGGCCAAGAAGCGGTTGGTGTGCACACGTCACTACAGGCCTCCAACTCCCAGGAGCATCTGCACAGTCACTTGGTCGGCCGCAGGAGCAGACGCCGCCGTCAGCGACTCACTCGGACCACTAGAGTGGATTGGGGGGGGGGGGGGGGGGGCGTGAAGAACACCTAGGGAAACACTCCCACAAAAGGACCAAAAATCTGTCCCAGCAGCAGCAGCAACAAGTTCCACCTAGAAACCCTGTGGAGGCAAACCAGAAGACGGGCAGCAGGGCATTACCTCCGCAACCAGAGGACATGCAGGGTGAAGAGGCACACATACCGATCAGCGCTGATCGCACCTAGAGGGAGGGGCAGGGAGCGATGCGCTCCGTTCCACTTGGCCCTTTCCTGTCACAGATAAGATGTGTGACGAGGGATTACGACAATCACTGCAGTAAAATAAAAACAGGACGCCACAACTGCAGCAGCTGACAGGAAGAATGTGCACGCAGCAAGCCCCGGCCACAATACCTGCACTGACAGAGGACCAGGAACCCTGAACAGGAGACAGTCTCACCAGGAACTGAGGGAGAGCCAGCTCAGTCCTCTTTTATAGCTGGCCAGGTGCTCATCAGCAGCACCAGGTTGAGTGACTACACCTGTACTTCATTTGGCTCATCCTGCCACAATCAGCACTAGTTTATGCACCAAAGGTAGAGTGAGAGGTAACCTTTCATCATTTTCAGAGGGGCGCACCTTTAGAAGGCCGTTGAGAAGGCGAATGGCAGGGTGTCCAAGAAGATTCGTTGATGAAGACCAGCATCTCATGTAGAACTGGATTGCAGCTAGGCAGGATTTGATGTGTGGCCAATTTATGTAGCCCGTTAACTAGAATCCCACAAGACTCTAGTAAAAGCTAGTTGTAAGGGCCAAAGTTTGTCTCAGAGGAAGTGCTGAATGATGACAAGCGACACTAAAATGAATATATGTTCATATTTGGTTTACAACAGAAAATAAACAACCAAAACAAACACATTTTAATCTTTCACCAAGAACTCTACTCTGGCTGGAATCTTACCCAACATGCAGAAAACAACAGGTCAGAGTCAATAATACAACATCATCATGTGGAGAAAATCAACTAGGGTTACCTCAAGGCTCATCATTATCCCCATTACTGTTCAGTCTTTACATCAATGACCTCCCTAGCTGCTGCCCACCTAATGTGCAGTGCCAGCTTTATGCCGATGATGCTGTCATCTACGTTCATGCTAGGGACAGATACCAAGCAGCTCAAGAACTCACATCAGCCATGAACAAGGTCTCAGAGTGGCTCCAAAAATCCCAGCTGATTCTCAATGTATCTAAAACCGTATGCATGTATTTTTCTAAAAGCTCAACTAACCAAGACACCCCTCCGGTATTGATAAATGGAACAGCTATACAACCAGTCTCTCAATATAAGTATTTAGGAATAACAATTGACACACAATTAACATTCAAATCACACATCAAAAAGGTTGTTAACTCAATTAAATTCAATTTATCAAATTTTAGACACATAAGAAACAACTTAACTCTGGAAGCTGCTAAGCTGTACTATAATGCAATGATTGTTTCACAAATGACCTACTGTATGACCAGCTGGGCATCAGCATGCAGAACCATTCTGAAACCTCTACAAACTGTTCACAAACAAGCTCTGAAAACTTTGGACAAAAAGCCTAAAAGCCACCATAATTGTAAAATACTTCAGAAACACAATCTACTGAGCTTCAATAATATGATTCAACATACAGATTCTATATTGGTCTATAAAATCCTTCACGGTCTGGCTCCTCCCCCACTTCAGGACTTTGTCAAAAAAAGACAAAACAGAAGCACCAGAGCAAGTTCAAGAGGCGACTGCATTATTCCTTCCAGAAAAAGCAGCTTTGGACAGACTGTTTTCTCCTTTCGAGCTTCTCAAACCTGGAACACAATCCCAGAAAGCATTCGAGAGCTCTCCACACTTCCATCTTTCTCAAAACAATTAAGATCTTGGCTGCAGGAAAACCAAACCTGCACTCATAGCTAATTTTAGGGACAATGCAAGAAAACTGTTTGCTAACAAAAGTAAAAATAAACCATGGGGGGTGAAAAAAAGTGCTCACAGTTGTCATAGTATTGTTCTGATTTTGGCGATTTTATTGATGTATATTTTGGGGAACTATGTATTTGAAACTGTTTTAAATGTTATCCGAGTTATGTTAATTTTATGTCATTTTTCTAATGCAATTTTACGCTATATATGTATATTTTTACTCTGTTTTATTCATTTTATTTTGAGTCTCTAGGTGGCTGGCCATGGCCAGAACGGGACAGAGGATGGAAATTAGCCTAGGCTACAATCCTGCATATTTACAGTGTCTCATTACCTTTAGAGTATTCTACACTGTTTGTTGTATGCATTGTCCCTTAAATAAATAAATACAAATACAAATACAATCAGTTCAATGCAGTGCATATGCCGTCCATCCTCCAAAATATTCATAAATCTGGTTCCAAGAAGTTCAGTGCAAGCAAAGTTCATAGTGTAGATCCATTACATCCACACATGGGGGTGTAGGTGTAAATGCGTCCTACCGCCCAGTCCAATGTTGGCCCGATGTCAGCTTGGGAAGACCTGAAATTAAGGCCAAACAGCATCCATCCTCTGTGGAACCTGGCCAGTTCCCACGTTACACTTTCGCATAGCGCTTCTCGTCACCCACCTGCGTCTCATGCATGCAGTGACGGCTCTCTTCGTCTGACTTCCATCAACAGAACTGACTGCGCTTGCCCCGTTATGAAGCCTATGCTCGCTAGAGCTTTAAATCTATACATCATAGCTGTGGATGGGGCGAAGCTGCAAAGCATGTCAGGGTTACAGATGCTCTGTACTTGATACCGGCGGTTCTCAAATAGGTGTACAACAAAAGAGCAGAATAGTGGAATATTAATTGGCAAAGGGGGCGTATGAATACTGGCACAAAGCGATAGGATATCCATGATGAATCATAAGATTTAATGGTACTTTTAGCCAGGCCAAACCTCATGTGTCCAGCAGTGGATAACAGCAAATCACGTTATTCGAGAGTCATCTGCTGGAAAGCAGGGCAGGGGAGGCTGTGAGGATTGGCTTGCGGCCTTAGAGTTTTGAACTCCTGGATTTTAAAGTGAGAGACAGCATCGGCAACAATATTTACATGGCCAGGGATAACCGAAGCTCGAAGAATGGAATTATTCAAAACACCAAACCATGTCAACCGCCGTATAAGACTGTTGATCATCGCCAATCTAGAACGACCTTTGTTGATTGTTTCCACTGTAGCTGCATTATCGCAGGTGAGACGCCACAGCAACAAGAGAACTGTGGCGTTAGCTGAGCGCATCGCTTCAAACGGTTCCGTCGTGGCGGGGGTGGGAACCTGGACAGAAATCAGTTAAAAACAGTAAAGGCAAAGCAGCAGCTTTGATCCCCTATTTGCTGGTAGATGAAAGAAAAGGAAATAAAAAGTTAGCAGGAGCCTTAATTTTACGTGCAGGAGGAAGGCCAGCTCAACATACCGGTCACTGAGAAGAGGGCGGATCTAGGTGAGCAGTCACGTCACGCTTGCAGGCTACTGCCGCCACGCCGCAGATGCGCCAAAGCCTGGCCGATTGCTCGTGTACTGGGAACTGTGAACAAGTCTGCTAGTAAGTTCCCACTCCTTGTTTCAGTTCAGAGAACCTAAAGCCTGGCTTACCTGCCTGCCAACTCCCGTTCCACTTCCTGATGCCTTGATGTGTGGCAACAAGAGTTCATGTCCGAACAGGGAGGAGGAGGGCTTTTAAAGCACTGCCACCAAATGAAAACGTGTGTCGCCTGCCACCTCATGATTAGCATCCAGAAGGTGTCACGGTGGGGAAAGGTTGAAGCACCCAGGCGCAGAGAGGAGAGGAGGCAGGAGTTCCAGGAACAAGGGCTTTTAATATTAAAACTAAACAAACCAAAACTCGAAACACTCATTGTACTCAAAAACTGGGGAAGAGCAGAATATGGACAGAACAGGAGGAAGGGAAAGACAAGACTTAAATACATACAAGGCAACAAGACACAGGTGGAAACACTCAGGACTGATGGGAAAAGGTAAAACTCGAAACCAACAACAAAACAGGAAATACTACAAAATAAAACAGGAAATCAAGGAACCAAACATAAAGAAACTGAACCCGTTACAGGAGTGACCAGAAACACAAATCGGACAGGGAACTGACATCCATAATTAAAGGATCGTGGAGGTCCGCCACCAAGCGGCCGAGATTGAGAAGACAAGAAATGAAAGAGCAGCAGTGGGGAATAATTGCACATGGGAAAATTCAGATGGCCTAAAAGAGTCACACGTCCTCTGGAGAGAAAGGACGACACGGCGTCATGGATACGAGCAAGCTTCCTTACAAGAACTCCTAAACAAAACCTTAGAAGAAATTCTCCTCCTAATTGTCTCGCCTAATATGCTTTAGAGACAAAACAGAAAAGAGCAGAAATAGAAACAAAAGAGATTCTACTTTTATAAAAAACTATTTTTTCCTCTTGAGATTTGAAATACAGCAACGTGTCATAACATGACCCAATCTGCTGATGATGTCATTAGGTCAGGTGACATCATTACTAGGTTAGGTATTACTTATGATGGTGATGATGATGATGACTGATGATGACTAATGACTGATGATGTCAGAGTCTTTGTGACATCATCTCAGAAATCTTTGTTTATAGACCCCAGGACTTTAGAAATTTGCTTGACAAAAACAGTCGTTTTTGAGCAACTTAAAGCCTTTTTCAGTAAAGCCGCTGAAACTCTTCGTTCTCCTCTTTAGAGCCTTTTTCCCTGAAATTCATTTGCAAATATTTACTGTGTTTCACCACCAACATATAATATTTAGCCTTTTATTCTGGAGACAATGGCCTATAACAGGGGATACAAGAAAAACTTTGACGGCCAGAACTTCTGGCAGAACCCTCACGGTGCTGGAAATCCGCACCACACTCACCGACATCATAAACAGGATTACAGAAATCCTAATCCCAGTCCCGCTGTGCGTAATCAACATGTGCAGCCGCAGCCAAATTTCCACCATGAAAATCAGAAGCAACAGTCTGATAAGGACTTAGTCATCGCTGAGCTTAGAAATCAGCTCAAACGCGCCCAACAAGAGAATGTTCTGATGGTCCAGCAGAGAGTAGATTACATGGAGGAGATGGAAATGGAGCACAACCCCTTCAGATCAGAACATCTGGCCTTGCAGCAAAAAAGCCTCCAATTGGCTGAAGAAAACAAAGAACTTCTGGACCAAAACAAAGATCTCAAAGTGTTTTCTCCAGACGAGGAATCTTTCATGGAGATGACAGAAGAGCTGAAGGATCTGGAAAATGAGGCTCTAATTCTCCAAACCCAAAGAGACCAGAACACAGAGAAAAGGGTCCGTTTGGCAGAACTGCAAACAGCTTTTCAAGACAACCAAACAACCACAAAGATGTTTCAAGATGCAAACTCTTTGCTGGTTGTTAACATCCAGGAGCTGGAAAAGGAAAACCACCAGCTGAAGAGTCAACTGCAAACAGCTTCCCTTAGAGGGGATGAAGATGAGAAGCTGAACTATGTGGATGAACTCAGAAGAGCTGTGGAAGCCACCCAAGCAGAGATGCAATCGTTCATTGATGCTAACTGTCAACTGATTCTTGAAAGCCAACAGCTCCAAAAAGAAAACAATGAAATGAGGAGACAAATGGATGCTGCTTCCCAGCAAGAACTCCTGATGAAAGATCTGAGAAATCATCTGAAATTCAATGTAGATGAGAAGAGGCGGTTAAACAAGCTGCTGTCTGAAGAAGCTGGAAATGCAGATGAACTCAGAGAAAAACAAACTTACCTGAAGAATCAAGAGAAGGAGCTGGAAGCAAAGATCAGAGAAAAAGTTGAAGTAGAAGAAAACCCAGATCTCAGGAATGAGAGCCAGACACATGGAGAAGAAACAAGAGAGGAAAGAAATCAATGTTTGGACATGGAGGAAAATGAAGTGATGGAAGGAAAGGAACACCAGGAAAAAGAAAGTGAAGAAAGAATAGAGCTGCTTATTGAAGAAATGGAAGAAACACTAAATGATAGAGAAACTGAAAGTACAAACAAAGTTGAAGACCTGAACATATGTCAGCAAATACTCCAGCAGGAAACTCCAAAGAATGTTAGAAAGGAGAAAAAACAGAAAAAGAACCACAAAGAGAAGAAAGTGAAGAATAAGAAGAAAGTAGAAAAAGTCAAAGAGCCTAAAGAAAAACCTGAGAAGAGGTCCTCTATCACAAAGTTTTTTCGTCGACTGTTTGGCTTCAAGACATAAATCCAGAGAACTTGAAGGAGGCTGGAGGTCATCTAGACATTAATTGAAGGGTTGTCATGGTTACAGGGGGTTAGGGTTTCAAACAATTAGGGTCACACAGGCAGGAGTATATTTTGTAAATACTCTAAATCAGGGCTGCTCAATCCTGGTCCTTGGGATCTACCACCCTGCCTGTGTTTTTGCTTTTGCCTTCTTTTCCTTCTTTGCTGCTGATTTGCTGACTCAGGTGTTTCCATGTTCTGACTGACTCAGCCCACCTGGTCCAGGTACCAGCAGCAAGAAGTGCAGGGAGGGCTAGAAACTCCATGACCTTGAGGACCAGGATTGGGCAGCCAAAGTCAACTTTGTCTTCTAAATTAGGATCATAAATTTGCTCTTAAAGCGAACAAAGAGGCCTGTTCTTCAAAACACAATCAGAACTCTAGAAATATTTCCAAATCTGTTCATGTGACTGATCTAAAATATAATCATAACATTATTATTAACATGTTTAAATAAAAAGCACCTTTTAGAACACTGTGGATGATCTTTTTTTCTCTACAATTTTGGGAAAATAACTAAAAAACGGTCAAATCAAAGGAAAGCTGTTCACTATGGGGTGTTTGAAAAAACAGGGCGGCACGTTGGTTTGTTGGGTCGACTTTATTACCTAACAGACCCGTGTCTGTGTGGGTTTTCTCTGAGGGCTTCAGTTTCCCCCCACTTCTCCAAATTCTTTATTTTTGTATAGATGGCAGGGATTTTTCAAAGTGTTGAAAGCATTATCTGACCAGACATTCACCTTTGGATTCACTGAATCACTTGTCAGGTACAGAGACATGCTGCCACACTAAATATTGGGTTAGATCAGGGATTTGGACAGCTTAGTACACAGAGATTTAGGCTGGGAATGTATAATTGGTGTTTGAAAAAACAGGGTGGCACGTTGGTTTGTCGGGTCAACTTTGTGTCCTGACAGACCCGTGTCTGTGTGGGTTTCCTCCGAGGGCTTCGGTTTCCCCCCACTTATCCAAATTCACTTGTGTTGACAAACTAAATGTATCTACACATAAAATAATCAGTCACCCAAAATTATTGGTAGCAAATGAAGAGGTTGAGCAGGCCTGTGGGTTTCCTCCGAGTCCTTCGGTTTTCCCACCCAAATTATAGGTAATTGGCTAAAACTAAATTTCCCCTCCCTGAATCGCCACCTTATCGTGGTGGAGGGGTTTGAGTGTCTGAAATTAACCCCAGAAACAATGCTGTCAGGGGCATTTGCCCCGCCCTTTTTAGAGTCATGGCAAATGCATCACGACGGTGTAGCTCCTGGGGGACTTCAGGCAGGACTAAGGGCGATTCAAAAGATCCTCATGAGAACAGAAACAGCAAAGAACCAGTTTCTATGTCCTAAACAACAATTCAAAACCAAATTAAAAGAAAGTGATGCAGCTGGTGGAATGTGCTGCTGCAGTCTCCTCTGTTAGAAGAAGACTGACATCCACTGAATCCAACCACATCCAGGAAGATGGTTGGATTCAGGGCTCCACTCAAAGAGATGGATGGATGGATGTTTGTCATATTATTATTATTATTATTATTTCAGAACAACTGATTACACTTTTTGTTCATTATATTTTTCCTAGTCAAAGAGTCGAACACCCCAAGCAGACACACCTAAGCATGAAATATAAACACAATAAATCAAAATATATCAGTAGGCATTTAACTTTCTATTAATTTTCTAACTGCTGTTTTACGAAGTTTAGTAGAAGGAATTTTAAAAATATAGCTCATGGTTTTTGTCTGCTACCCCAAGATTTAAAATTTTATTTTTGCGAGGCAGAGGGGATGAATGGAGGAGAGGAGAGCAGGCCAGCAGGTGAGCAGACTGGCAGAGCTTGCTGACAGGCAGGAAGGCAAACTAACGGGCTGCAGAATTTCATGAGGCACAATAATCTGTCATTTGCTGAAGGCTCCATCCCAGAATAAACAGTCTCTGTGATGAGCTGCAGGTGACGTGATGATGAGGAGCAGGTGTGGAGTAGAGCCCTGCGCGGGACTATTTTCTTCATCCCGCTCCCACCCGCGCCCGCTGAATTTTTGACCAATCCCGCCCGCTCCCGCAACGTATGCGTTACACTCCCGCCCGCTCCCGCAAAACTCAGAGAATTTAGTCCCGCACAGTAATAGAGATGCATTGATTTTGTATCGTCCCCTGTCCCGCAGGAAAAAAACACGTATTTGTATTGATATTATTAAAGAGATTCATGTCCCTCCTTCAGCCTCATCTTTTGATGCATTCCTCTTGTGTAATGTGCAACTTAAATATTAAATATATTTTCACAAATCCTGTTCGGTTAAAAGTGTGCGTGTGTGCACGCGCAGACAGACGGTCTGAAGCGCGCTCTTAGTAAGAGGCGGGGCGGGGCGCACCCCCAACATCAGGTTACATGACAGAGCCCATTGGGCATCTCTACCTGGTGCCTTCAAGGAGCTTCAGTACATAAGAAACCAACAGCTGCACAGCCTAACGTAGTCCGCTAATATATATTCATGAGATATTCATGGCAGCACTGATCCCGCGGGGTTTATTTTTTGCCGCCCGCTCCCGCCCGCAGCACAATCCAAACCGCCCAATCCCGCGAGATTTGGGTTGGGTCCCGCGGGACCCGGCGGGACCCGATCCCAATGCAGCCCTCTAGTGTGGAGTAATCGCTGAGGAGGCATGGAATTACAACAGCTGCCAAGCCTTTTCTTTAGGCTTTGTTCTAAAATATGTTCAGTAGTGAGCTAGACACTAATAATTTAGTTTGATGTGGGATAACCCATGTGCTATCCTATGACCCCCCCTTACATTGACGTGTTCTCCCTACCATGACAAAGGTGGATAAAGGTGGAAAGATTTCATGTAATGTCATGATTACAGCTGGCAGCTGCTCCCTCCTCCTCCTCCTCCTGGGCAATCACCTGGATCTCAGCTGTTGTCTGTTTGTAATTTGTGTTTGTGTATTTAGGTTCCTGTCCCTGTGGTTTCTGTGTCGCAGTGTCCTGTTTGTTCAGTGTCACTGATGTTCGTTTCCTCGAGTTTTCAAGTAAATCTTTGACTACTCAACGTTTGGTTTTCGAGTCTTTCCTGCATTTGGGTTCCTCAGTTACGAGCCGTAACATGTAATCCATGGACACCAGTGAAGATCACAAATCATTGAAGAAAAAAAGGTTCAGAGGACTGTCTAGTGGGTCTAGATGACCCAACTCCCAATGTTAAAGTGCCTAGGATAGCACAAGGGTTAAAGAGCGTTCCATTGAAGCTGATCTACTGATAAAAAGTTTCTCTTATTTAAAGATGTTGAGTTCACTGAAGTGTTTTCCCTTTTCATGCTGTGAAAAGGTTTTGATTACCAAATGAAATATTTTTCATATCAGAATTGTATGTTCTTAATAAAAGTTCAACAGTTAGTTAGTATATTGATCTTACTTTTACTTTAAAACGTAATATTGTTCTATTGTTTTATGGTAAAGAGAAAATATTTCTAAAGGAAAAATGCAGATTCTGGATGCATTTATAATTGTTTCATAATCAAGTCGTTTCCTCCTGAATCTTAATCAAATTAAATCATGAGAGAAAATGTTCATGTACATTTTTTCCACGTGCGTGCTGAGGCGACGGGTCGTAGTGCGGCTAAGTAGTGGAGAAATAGGTGAGACTCAGGCGTGTCGTGTGAATTTTTTATTTTATTCATTCCCCTAAATCCAGCAGACTGTGGAAAGAGCGCGTTAGAGCTGTTAATGTGATGAGTGTAACCCCCTTTTAGACCATGTTTTGTTCACAGACAACTTGTATATAGATACAAGCAGACAGGATGATAATGGTGACACAACCAGACATGGTAGTGATGGATAAAGAACAGGAAAGCCGCTGCTGCAGCAGCAGGTGGAGGAACATCTAGAGGGGTGGAGGTTTGCTTTGGAAAGGAGACAAATGAGAGACAGAGGATATGTGTGAAAATGAGAAAAAAAAGCAGCCATGTTGTTGGTTCAGAGACGGGAGGCAGAGCTGGAGGAAGCAGAGATGAAGGTTTTGGGGTTCTCTTTAGGACCAGGATGGATCAGGAAGGAATCCATCAGAGGAACAGATGGATGTTTTCGAGGTTATGTTGCGCAGGACGCTTACCGGACGTTTGCTCCCATCGCCATCTTGCCGGGACCCCAGGAACTAGACGGATGGGTTTGTGTCGTCACATACTGCAGAGCGCCCTCTGCTGGATAAATAAATAACTGTATCCACAGATGACAGAAGCCCCTGGCTGCAGCCTGCAGAACTGTACGTGACACAGCAGCACAGCAAAATGGAGGAACGCATCAACAAACTCTGCCGTATTCATATTCATTCATTCATTTCTTCATTTTCTATTGCGTTAAGTCACTTTCAGGGTCTTTGGGCTGCTGGAGCCTAACCCGGCCACTTGTGGGGGAAGGCAGGGGACACCCTGGACAGGTCGCCAGTCTGTCGCAGGGTAGAATGTCCACAATAACACACCTATTCATTCTCACACCTATGGACAATTTAGAGTTGCCAATTAACCTATGAAGCATGTTTTTGGACGGTGGGAGGAAGCCGGAGATCCCGGAGAAAACCCACGCATGCACGGGGAAAACATGCAAACTCCAGAAAGAAAGATCCCTCATTGATGTTGTTTTTCATGTCCCCCAACCGGGACTTGAACCGGGGGAGGGCCTGTATTCATACTGAAAAACGTTTTTACCTATTTTTACTTTAACTTTTTACATTTTAATATTTGTGTTTTCTACACTTTATACCACATTTATGGAGCTGAAGTAGCAATGATATTTAATTTTAAAGAGTATTTCGATGTTTAAATGACTAAAGATTGTGAGAAGCACTTCCTGTTTTCTCCTAGAACAGCACATGAAGTCAGAACGACAGACAACTAAAAGAGAGCTATGATCCCTTGTGCTATCCTATGGGGTCAAGATGAACATTGACGTGTTATTCCTACTATGACAAAGGTGAGAAAAGGTGAAGAGGATTTCATGTAATTCCTGGAATCCAGTAAATATCACAAAATCATTGGAGAAAAAAGGTTCAGGCTCCCAATTGGAAAAACTCTAAGTGCCATTCTGTAAACCAGATTATCAACAGCTTTAATTCTTTTCCTAAAAACATCATTCTTTGGTCCAAACCTAAAACACAATTTGCAGTTCAGGCACAATTAGCAAAACTCTGAGTTTAGGCTTTGCAAGATGCATGATATATTCTCACTTTTAAATGACCTTCATCATGCAAAAGCAACTTTGTTTTAGCTTTCCTAGTCCACGAAAGCGAGTGGGTCCTCACATTGTGATGTCACAAAGTGAGGAACAGCCCCTTCCAGGAAGGGCTGCCAGCACCGCCCCCAGACTAACACACACAGGCCCACTTTCAGGTAGCGCTAATCAGCTAAACGCTCTCATGTCACATGCACATCCATCTTTGCAAAAGTTTGGATGTTGTCTGTTTACGTAGACGAGACGCAGACACAGTTGGCGTCATTAAATGGGCGGCACCCACAAGGAGGGAAAGGCTAAAGAATAGCATGGTATAGGCCCTTTCAAACATGGTTGCTATTCATGCCAATGTACAAGATGCAAAAACACAAATTGGCAAAACGGCTTCTATCACCATTAACACAGTACTGATCAAAGGCAGGGCAGTCCTGGAAATATTGAGCAGCTTTTCAAAGATGGATAACGGAGCAAAGCAAGTCAGACCAAGACCTGAACCCACACCAAGACCTGGGGCCTCATTTATAAAACTTTGCGTACGATTTGCGTCAGAAGTGGCGTACGGATGAAACATAGGACGTGCGTACGCACAGAAATATTCAGATTTATAAAACCGTGCGCACGCACATCCTACGGATCTTTCCCTTAATAAATCACAACCAATTCTAAATGCAGCGCAGCTTTTGCGGCTTCTTGACACGCCCTTAGTTGCCCATAAATAGTCCATGAAACGCCCACATATGAATATTCATTGATTGCAAAATCATGGCAAACACAGAGAGGAAATCAAAAAAACGTAACTTCACTCAATGTGAAGTTGAAGTTATCGTTGACGAGGTGGAAAAGAGGAGAAAAGTGTTGTTTGGAGGGCACAGTGTGGGCATTACTAATGCCAAAAAGGCACGTGAGTGGCAAACGGTGGCAGACGGCGTAAATGCTGCAGCCTCACAACCTCGGACCGTGGCCGAAATAAAAAAGAAATGGTCGGACATCAAAGTCGAGGCAGAAAAGATGTGTAGCGCTCCATCGCCAGAGTGTGTCTGCCACGGGTGGGTGGGGGGGACGACACCGGAGCTGACCCCTCTTGATGAGAGACTGGCGGCAATAATTGGGGAATCCCTTTAAGTGGAGTGGTGACTGAGGCGCACGGGGAACACCGACACGCCAGATGCACCTGGTGACACGGGTAAGAGAAATAAATAAAATGAATGCAGTCAAGTCACATGTATGCAGGCCACATAGTTACAGTTTATTAATATAGAACAATTTTATTTTAGCTGCTGGGTGTTCCAGCGGTGCCAGTGGTTACGATGCTGCAGCTGAGCAGCCGTCTGGACCCAGCGTCTCCACGGCACGAGGCTCTCAACCCTCCAGCAGTGGAGGTGTCCTCACCGATGCAGTCCTTGAATGCAGAGGGAAGTCAGTAGTTCAATCAGAGAGGTGGCCAAGGAGTTGGGCGAAATCAAGACCTCCCTGACTGAAATAAAGTGCACGATGAGGGAATTCTTGAATAAATATTTTCCACACCTCTTGTTGTTCTTGACAAGCGACGCATCACTTCCAAACGCTGGCGCACAACAGCAGCATTGGGCTCAAATGCGTGGGGATGGGGTTCAGGGTCGGGGCCAACACAGCAATCGGCGCCAGGGGGTAGAGGCACGTTTTTAAGCTGTGCCACATTGTGTAGCACAGCACATGCCAGCACGATTTGGCACACACTGTCACTTTCACGTGTTTCTTCCATCTGCCGACGGTGTCGCCGTTTCTCATTTCACCTGTTTTGTGCGTACGCCTGGGTCAGAGCTTGCGTGGAGGACCGCACATTTTCCAATCAAGTTTGCTTTTTTATAAATATCAACTATTGCGTAGAGAGTGGCGTACGCCTTCTTTTGTGCGTACACAACGTTTATAAATGAGGCCCCAGGTCTTAAGATCTTCATTCATTTTAACACAAAAATATCTGACAGGAACCTCAGCCACAGAAAAACGATGAGCTGCAGAGTGACATCAGTTTGAAGCACAATGACTGTGGTAAATGCTTGAAGCCAAGAACACAGACGATCCTGGACT
>CM074508.1:4388153-4422916 GCA_037389245.1 Oryzias sinensis | reverse complement strand
TAAAAACAAAATGAAATTAATAACAAAAGTACATCATAAACACATATGAAAATTAGAAGTCAACATTGCGAGACCCCCACCCTACCTGCTGACCTCACCGTACCGGGGAATACAGTTGTTTAGCAGAGAAAGTCCATTTAAAAGCTAAGAACAAAATGTGATTATAGACAACAGAAGCTTTAGCTCCAGTGTTGGCGTTCTTTGGACCATCGTAACTCTTCAGCCAGTTACGCAAATGTCGTAAATCCGCTGGTTCTGTCACACAGAAGGGTGACTTTGTGGCATTATCCGACACATTGTGTAGTAATGTGTTACATATTGGAGCAAAGCCAATGTGAAAAGCCGCTTTTCTCCACGTCAGAATCTGCTGATTCACGTTTAGTGTGTAAATGGGCAGGAAGTTGCAGTATATTAAAGAGCATGGGTTTATTTAGGTGTCGCTGGCGACAGCAGACATTTGAAAGTCTTCAACTGCCTCGTCTGTTACCATAACAAACGTGGCTGTGGTGCAAAGGTAGAGCGGTTGACCTCTGATTGGAATAGGAAAGAGGCGCATGTGTGTCAAAGTGTCCTTGGGCAAGACGCTGATCCCCACATTGCTCCTGGTGGTTATAAGTTGCCGCCGGAGTTCGGCAGCACTGCGCAAATGCGTGTGTGAATGGGACTGTAACTGTAAAGCGCTTTGGGCCTTAAAGGAAGGCAGAAAGGCGCTAAGTTAGAAACACAGCATTTATCATCACAGCTCTCACATGTGATCGACTCATCTGTTGGTTACAGCTGAAGCCAGCATCGACGGTGCGACCTCCCGTCCGTACAGCATCCAGATGAGGAGCGCTGGCAGCACGCAGCCTACGCACAGACGAGATGCTGGAGTCTGGATTCAAACCAAAAGCCTTCTCTACAAGAACATTCTCATCAAGTGGAGGACAAAGCAGCAGAGCCTCCAGGTGCTGAGCGTTTAGCAGAATCTGTCAGTGCGCCGACTGAGCAACCTTTCAGTTTCCTTCCTATTTAGCTGACATCTAAACACTGATAAGTGTGGATTGGTGTGTTTCTGTACCCCTTACCCCGTCCTGTTGCACATTTTCATGCCAAATGAAAAGGCCTATTCCATGTGCTGTCCTTCAGCCACCATTGAGAAGTGTATAATGTTGTGAGTCACGGTGCCTTATTTGAAGCTTTGAAGCTGGTATATAAACAGGCCCTGCCTTCCTTCTGCCTCTAAATCTATTCTGCTTTCCTGTAGAGGACAGTTTAGGGTATCTGTTACAGATTAAAACATCGTACTGTGACAGGAAAGGAAAGGTTTCTCTGTTTCTGTACTCCTTTTCACAGACAAACAGGGCGTGCGCTGAAGCAACCAGTTCAGTAACGTGTCTCTGTCCTACATTTCCTGATCCCACTGCTGCCTCTGTTTTCAGAAGCAGCAGTAAACATTTTCCTGGAACCATGAGTACAAGCTACATTGTGAAAAGGCATCCGTTTGCACACAAACATCACTGGATTTAAAGAAAAAAGTGCATGAAGTCATTTCCTTAAATGCATGAGACTCTCCTCTGTGCCTACAGGAGCTCATCCTCCGTCTTCTGCTCCTGGGTCTCCTCATACTCATCAGCATCCTCAATCCTCATATCTATTATGAAGGCATCGACACCAAGGAGCTGGAGAATGACATCTCCTTCAAGGATGTGGAGGTCCTGGGCTACACCCCCCCCACCAACATCACCTCCCACATCATGGAGGAGGTGGCTCTGGTGTTGAGTAAGTCTGGAAGCCCTTGTGGCCGGCGGGCGGCTCGTTCAACGGCCCCTCTGACCCGTTCCTGTTACAGACTTGCAGGACCGCCTTCACGTGTTTGACACTGAGGAGGACCTGGAGAACGACAGCCTACACAGGCCGTCCAGCTTTATCGGTGTGGTGTTTTTGGACAGCTCTGCCATGTCCTACAGTCTGCGCTTTCCCCACAACAAGGTGCCGCTTCCCAGTGACTTCACAGAGTCCATTGGTGAGTCTGCTTGGATAAGAGAAGTCGATAAATGATCTTTATTGTCGTTGCTCATACAAACAGTACAATTCTGGGGTATTCCCAGTCAGTACATCTTTAAACAAACACACTTGGAAAGAAAAAGCCTTTTGTTGAATTTGTGTTAAAACGATGCAGCACAAAAATGTGGACCACAGCAGTGGTCTCCAACCTCCCGGCCACGGACCTGAACCAATCCCTGGGTTCTTACATGTGGTACTGAAGCTGCAAAAGGTGGACTAACATCATATTGAACTCTATGGGTTTAGAAATGAGATGGCATTTCAGTTCATGTTAGTCAAGGCAGGTGAGCCAATACTTACGGTTAAACAGTGTAAAAGTTGGCATCCGGTTGTTAGACTCCACTTTGCCGTTTAAGAGAAAACCTATATCACGTTGTAATCGGTCGTCTTCAAAACAGTACAAAAATAGTTTAAACGTGCTGCAGATATTGTGGAGAGGATGAAGATTCTTGAGATAAAATTTTTATTTGAAAGTTAGATTTTCAGGAAATCAAAAGCGTAAAACAAATGAATTGTCAACCACAGCCTGATACAGACCTGTCCATGAAAATATAGTCTGACATTAAACTGCTCAGTGGTTGGGAAACCCGGGGCTGTAACATTGAATTTTTTCCTGGTGTCAAATTGGTGTCATTTTTTTGATGGATAAATATGACAACAGCCTTCAGTTAGCTCCTCCTGTCCCTGGTTGGATCAGATTTAGTAAAGCTTAAGGCTGTGACCGGCTCAGAGGGTGTGGGCCTATTCCTTAGGATACTTTAGAGGGTATAGCTCATCTAAACCCCTGGTGTGAAGGCGGTCCTGCAAGTCATTTTTGACACATAAGCAGCCTGAGGTTCTCGTGTCTCAAGCTACGGTCACACCGGCCACTCCTGAACATATATTTAGCCCATGGTGTTCACACTGGACAAGTGAGGGGGGGGCATTATTCTTCTTCTGTTACTGTTTACTAGCGCATGTCCACCACCAACAGTTGGAAGAGGCTTGGTGTGAAATGTGGAAGCATCTTCAGGCTTCTTCTTTCACTATTCTGATATATGAAAGATTTGGAGTCATCGAATTCCAGGCGTGCACTAACTGCAATTATTAATTTCTCCTCCATGATCAATTCTCAAATGACTGGTACAAAAAAATAATGTATTTACGTCACGACGAAATCCGAGTCCCTGATTGCTCAAAGTTGGACCTGGTTTAACTTTCAACACGATTTCAATGGGTTCTAACATTGAGCCTGAAAACGGTCTTAAAAATGTGCATAGCAACGCATGAACCCAAGAGTGTTGAATACAGAAGCCTGAAACACACATTTACGTGCGTTTACATAGACTTTTCATTGGAAGTGGTTGCTTGAACGCGTGTTGCTGAGGGCAGTGAGAACATAGCTTTGGAGCTCATGTTTCTGTTTCCTGTTCTACAGCTGGCTGCTTCAGCGAGTCGATCAACTGTAGGGCCGCTAACTACTGGTACTCTGGGTTCGTCCTCCTCCAGACCCAAATCGACGCTGCAATCATTGAGGTGGGACACACTGCAGACATGCAAAGATAATGCACGCCAATGAAGCTCCTTCTTCATCCAGGTGACGCCTTGAAGCTGAATGGTGACATCAGATGTCACCATTCAGCTTCAAGACAAAGATAAGATTCTGGACCTTCTGCCCACCAATGAAGCGTTTAGTTGGTAGATATGGTCTGTTCCTCTGTGTGAGTCTGTCCTCATGTGTGCAGATGCAGACAAGGCGCTCGGTGTGGAACGAGATGAAGGTGAATGTGGTAATGATGGGTCAGCCTGGCGCCGTGGAGGTGCACAAGTTCTCCCATGCTCTCATCTCCATCTACCTTGTTCTGGCTTTCACCCCTTTCGTCACCTTCCTAATCGTCAATGTAGTAGCTGAGAAAGAGCATCGTCTCAAAGACACTATGAACATGATGGGACTCTATAACACAGCCTTCTGGTGAGGAGTGTCAGCTGCTCGAACATTCTCCTGTGCGTGTGGAGGTCCACATATTTTCCTGTCTCGCTGCAGGTTGTCTTGGGGCCTCCTGTATGCTGTTCTAGTGACCGCCATGTCCGTCCTGATGGCCATCATTGCCACCTTCACAGCACTGTTTCCTAATAGTGACTTCTTCATCATCTGTTTCTTCATCTTCCTTTATGGAATCTCATCTGTAAGTATCGACTGCCCTTCTTATACCTGTGTGTGTATTTTTGTTTGGACCTGGCCTCAGAACTTTGAAGGATCCAGTGACCGTTGGTGTTTTCTTCGAACCATCTGGACTACATCGCCCAGAGGCATGAAGGAATTAGGACTTTAGCTCAGGTTTTGATTCTGCAGTCAGATCAGTTCTGCAAGGCTAAAAGTGAATTTAGCATCAAGAATTAGAGAAGTTAATGCCATATTCCAAAGTTTAGATGACGAAAATGGATGGAAATTGCACCCATACAGTAAGAATTATTCTTTGGTTGGTTCTCAACATTTACATAAACTTTTGTTTTATTTTGAAAACAGGAAGGCAAGGCAAGGCAAGTTTATTTGTATAGCACAATTCGTACACAAAGTAATTCAAGGTGCTTCACAAAACAAAAAAATGCATTAAAATCACAATACATCATAGAAATAATCAACGTAAAATTTACTTTAAAAGAAAAGAAAAAATCTGAAAATTGATTTAAAAATAAAGGAAGGAAAGGAAAGAAAAGTGCAGATAGGACCTTTCAGTCATATACACGGCTAAACAGAAATGTTTTAAGTCTAGATTTGAACATGAACACAGAAGAGGCCTGTCTTACGCCTTCAGGGAGGCTGTTCCAGATTTTAGCTGCAGAATATTGAAACGCTGATTCCCCTTGTTTAGTTCTGACTCTGGGAATCAACAGGAGGCCGGCCCCTGAGGTCCTCAGAGTACGAGATGGTTCATATGGCACTAACATGTCAGAGATGTACTTTGGTGCTCGGCCATGGAGAGACTTGTACACAAGCAGAGCTGCTTTGAAGTCTATTCTTTGAGGTACAGGGAGCCAGTACAGAGACCTGAGCACAGGACTAATGTGATCATACTTCCTGGTTCTGGTCAGGACTCGAGCAGCAGCATTCTGGATGTACTGAAGCTGTTTTACAGCTCGTTTGGAGAGGCCGGTGAGCAGGCCGTTACAGTAGTCTAACCTACTGGAGACAAATGCATGAATAAATATCTCCAGGTCTGGCTTTGACACTATGTTTTTGATTTTGGCAATGTTTTTCAGATGGTAAAATGCCGCTGATGTTACTGACTTGATATGGCTGTTGAAGTTTAGGTCAGAGTCCATGATTACCCCTAGATTTCTGACTTGATTTGAGGGTTTAAGAGACAGAGAATGAAGATAGCTGCTGACACTTTCTCTTTGTTTCTATGGGCCAAAAATAATAACTTCGGTCTTGTTTGAGTTTAGCTGGAGAAAGTTGTTCTGCATCCACGCACTGATCTGTTGGAGGCAGTGGTTGAGTGAATCCACCGGCCCATATTCACCTGTTGTCAGTGACACATAGATCTGAGTATCATCTGCATAGTTGTGATAAGATATGTTATTACTGCGTATTAACTGCCCTAGTGGCAGCTTGTAGAGGTTGAACAGAAGGGGTCCCAGGATAGATCCCTGGGGCACACCACAAGTCAAGGCCATGTAGTCTGAGACACAACTCCCAATTCAACAAAAGTGTAGTAAGTGGAGGAGAGAATTGTAAATCAACTGATTCTGAATTGGAGAAATGCAGCCTAGCCAGGGCTCCAGACTAACTATTTTCACTAGGAGCACAGTGGCCCCTAACTGAAAATTTTAGGGGCACAACCAGAAAATTTAGGGGCGCATACCGTAAATCAACATTCTAACCAAATCTACTAATTTCCACGTATTACTAATAAATACTTTAATAATAGATGCAGAAATTACAATGTGCTGTTTCTAATTCAGTGTCACATTTTATTCTTCACTTTTGAAAATGCAACAACAAGGTAAACTGACAGCACCATCGCTGTCATGACAGTACAAATAAGTAAAGAAAATGGATGAAAATTTATCTTTGTGACACCAAATAGGTGCAGCCAAGATGCACAATAAGCGTGTTTGAGATCACCCAGGTGGGCTCAACGCTGCGCAGATCACCTGGTGTGAGACATATATTTTTGTTTTTGCTCCAACATCAACTGTCAATCATCACAAATATATTGCGAGAAAGGGGTGGGAGCAAGGGGCAAACCTACCCGGACACAGCTGAAAACTGAACTGACTGAAAGCTGCCCAACAGACTACAAAACAATGCATTATGGGACATGTGTCCTGATGGTTTTTGTAGTTGAGAGATTAATTAAAATAATTTAAAATACCAATTCATTAAAAAAGGCTACATGCATTACAAAACATTAAAATAATCGTAAAATAAATATATAATAACACAGATCACACTAAGGGGGAGAGGAATATTAAAATTAAATTGAATGTTTAGGACAACTCCAACTTCCTGTTGTCCTTCAGTGTCGCTGCAGATTCGCCTTCATCTCACAGCCCCCCCCCCCCCCACCCCGTCTCCCCAATGATCCAGGCGAGATGCCGGTTCATCTCAAATACGTCTATCGTTGCATTTTCCCCTCGTATTTTTAGTGTGTCTAAAACTAATGCTGTTGTTGCCCGCACATGTTTAAAGTTCAAGCCCGTTAGCTGTCACGCACGTGCGTGGGGGACATTTATTCTCCTCAGCTGACCCGACTCCCGCGGGAGCGATGTGGTGTTATGTAACAGCCGTGCATAAACCGTTTGATGCGCCGCCGTAACCAAAACACTAAACCTTCCTCCGGTTCTGTGAGACCCAGAGAAAAGTTCAGCACGGACTGCATGTATTTAGAAAATTACGAGCGAATAGATACGTTCTAAAAAGGAAAGTAAGGAATTCCTTCATGGGGAGGGAGGGGGCTGTCAGGTGTCCTGCTTTCAAGCCCCGTCATTGTCCCGCCCCCAACAGTCATTTAAGCCACTGTGACTGGTTGGTCATCTCCGTGCACAACAATGAAAAAGTGTCATTCATTAAAACTGGCGGGCTGCAGTAACATTAAATTTTCATTCATGGCGGGGGCCGCAAATAGCCCGCGGGCCGCGAGTTTAAGACCCCTGCTGTACACTCTGGCACTGGTACACTAGCCGCAGGCCGAATCAATAGTTCGCTTGCTCATAGCTCAGACGCACATATCAGGTTGTGACTATATTTGTCTCCGTTTCCTTCCCACAGATGTTTACGCGCGCGCGAATATTTCTAGGCCCCGCCCCCTCTAAATATTTTAGCCACTTACAGTGACTTCTCACACGCAGTGGCCGCCTCACAGACGGGCATCACGCGAGAGTGTGTGCTCGCGTTTCATGAGTGTGCGTGTCTGCCTGCGTGCGTGTGCGCTCGCGTCTCAGATTATTTCATTGATCATCGACGTGCCCCCTCCACATTTAATGTATAAAAAATACGGAGGGTGGGGGAGGCAAATTTACTGGTCGCACATGTGCGACTGGATGTCAAAATTCAGTCGCACACTCTCAAATTTTGGTCGCAAAATGCGAGCAATTGGTCGCAGTCTGGAGCCCTGCTAGCGCTGATACGAAACACTTTAAGTCAGTAAAGTGTTGCATATCAGCTCAAAGCTGATGTGAAAAGCCACCAGAGTCAGCTGGTTCGCTTTGGTGGCATTGGTCAAAGATTTACGGTAAGTCAAACAAACGGCACCGGCGTCATCTCCAGTGTAAAAGGAGTTAACCTTTTAACAGAACAGGTCTAAATTTGAGCTGCTCTAAGTATGTGTTACATCTGATGAGCATCAAATAACAGCACAGGCTGCACCGTGTCCAATGTATGGGGCTTTTATGATCCTTAACATTTGTCCTCAAAGTGCAGTTTGTTTGGTTGCCATGATCACTCTCGCTCCATTTTTGGAGGCAGAATTAGATCTGTTACGGCAGGGGTCGGGAACCTATGGCTCACGAGCCATATATGGCTCTTTTGATGGTCACATGTGGCTCGCAGACAAATCTTTAATTATACTTTTCATTAAACCAGTCCTTCTCAGGCGCGATGCGATGCCAGAGGCGCGCAGTAGTAGTGGTGCTTGGAGAGAAAACGATCAGTTTACAGTTATCTATTATTTCACAGAGTTTCTACCACCCGGAAACCTTTGAATTGCTGTGCCTAAAACTGCGCGCTCCTCCCTGAGGAAGAGCGCGCAGTTTCGGGGACGGGATGTGAGGAAGAAAGCCGAGGGGGGCGGCAGGTGAATCGCGCAGGGATGGTAAAAACGTAAACCCGCTCCCCGTCACTCACTGCAGCGTGTCAGTGTGTGTTTGGTTCCATGTCTCTCACATCTACAGAACATTCAGACCTACGATCACGTTTAAATTCTCAACGCCTGCATGAAGCAGAAACTCACCACGTATCAACCAGACTAGACCATCAGCATAACTACCACGAGAAATACTCATCATTTATTAGCAACAGCATAATGATGTTATTAAAAAGAATCCACAGACTTATTGTACTTTAAAAATGTTGAAATTACAGCAAATGCACACATTCACTTGTATATTTAGTTTTAAACATATTGTCGCGGACTGAGTTTAACTTGGCTGTTGGGCCGCTTTAAAAGTTCTGTAGTTCATGGAATGCATCGATCAAGCAGAGATCTGATTGGCCCTCAGTTCTGTCACTCAGCCTGTTGTTAGGGAGTTTGGACCAATGGGGTTCAGCTATGGGCCGAATGAGGGAAATGGGAGGGCTGGAGCGGGAGGGGGGGAATATAAATTTGGGAGAAGCGCTCTCGTCTCGGCGGGAGAGAATAAGGAGTTGCTGAATTAATTGTACGGCGTTTGTTAGGGGTCTGCAGTAACCAGAATAAAGAACCTTAAAAGAGGTTAAGTCTCCGTGCCTCAGTGTGGGAAAGGGACGCTACATTATTGTATGGCTCTTTCGAAATTATATTTAAATATATGTGGCGTTTATGGCTCTCTTGGCCAAAAAGGTTCCCGACCCCTGTGTTACGGTGTGAGATTTTTGATCACTGCGGTGATGAACCAGCAGGGGGCGTGGGGTCTCCGTTAACCGCTCTCTGGCGGGCGGCCGCGTCGCGCACTCGTGCGGTGATGCTGTTATCGTCACACGCCTAGGCAGAATATTTGTAACCTAAGTGTAAAACATGACAGAATAGGTTTTGATGTTCATCGTGTGACAGTATCATCTATTAGTTTTGTATAAAGACACCAATATTTGTAACCACTTGCATAGCAACAAAAATGAACATGACAACTCAGGGACCAATATGTTCAGGAGTTAGAGTTGAGTGTTTGCTGGACTCAACATAAATAGATTGGAAGCATGAACAGGCACTTATTGCTGATGTGGGCAGGCGGTGAGTCACGGCTGACAGTGGAAGCCTTAAAAACGGTAACCATAAACGTTGTAGGGGTTTTTTCCAGCCAGATATAATGATCAATCAACCTGCTAATCCCTGCTCTGCATGGTTTTGTTCAGCCGACATTCTGTGAGTTGGTGGTGTTTTGCAATCTGCAGATATTCTTCTCCTTCATGCTGACTCCACTGTTCAAAAAGCCCAAAGTGGCGAGCACGGTGGGCTCCATGCTGACCGTGGTGTTTGGCTGCCTGTCGCTCTTCACCGTGCTTATGAAGGACTTCCCTCAGCCACTGGTGTGGCTTCTGTGCCTGCTGTCGCCCAGCGCCTTCTCAATTGGCATCGCACAGGTGAGCATCAAAGTGGAACTAAGAACGGATGGAAGACTTTTTATGTCAGTTTTTATCAAAGTCTCTTTGAGTACAGAGCTGATCTATGTACCATGGACCTGTTAGGTGGTTTATCTAGAGGCGCAAGGAGATGGAGCAGTGTTTTCCTCACTGACCAGTGGTCCTCATCCACTCTACGTCCCTCTGGTTATGCTGGTTCTGGATTGCATCCTCTACCTTCTGTTGGCCATCTACCTGGACCAAGTACTGCCAGGTGAGAACAACCCGTGTTCCTTACATTTTTTTATTATATATTTTTTCTGAACTTGTCCTGTCCAACAGCTGAGCAAACAGACAGATTGGACAGATTTTACTGTGACAGTAGGGGTTTATGGATCTTCAGACAAACACAGTGTATATTTGTATAAACCCCTTTTGTATTTGAGGCTAAGCTTTATTTATAAAAATTGTATATACGTGCATTCCTTGTTGAACTGAACAGAAAGGAAAGGAGACGAAGAGAGCGGGATTTTGGGGGTTAAGATGGAGGGAGGGGTGTCATGACATAAGAGTGTCATAAGTTAATTCCAAGACTTAGTTCCCACACACACACACCAACCCAGGAAAACGTTTATAACTTTCTCCGTTTTTTGCCCCAACATGAAGGCGAGTTTGGAATGAGGAGATCCTTGGTCTACTTCTTGCAGCCATCCTACTGGTCCAGGCACAGAAAGCGCTACGTTAAAGTAACCTCAGTGTTTGAGACGGAGACCAACGGCATTCCAGGCTCCACTGACCAGTCTGACGAGTCTAACGAGTTTGTGGAGCCCGTTTCCTCCGAGTTTAGAGGAAAAGAAGCCATTCGGTAAGCGCTAGAAAAACTTGTTCTGAGCCTAAAATGCAAACTTTGTCATAGGCTGTGGGCCTGTCCCTCTTCCCCGATTAATCTGTGCTTGCTCACATGTGGGAGTTCTCAGAAAAAGCACTGACTGTTGACACCTCAGGAAAACACAGGGGTCTTGAGCAAGAGGCAAATGACGGTACAGACATCATTGCAGGACTGCTAATCTCATGATCTTTTATTAGTGGAACCTTTTGCTCCATATGACTTCTTTTAAGATCAAAATTAGGGTGACCTATCTGATAATCCTTAGCAAAGAAGACCCTAAAGACTCAAAGACCCTTGAACTTTGACCCTCTATCACCGGAGCTTTAGCTCCAGGGTTGACATTCTTTGTAACTCTTCAACTTTTAAGCCATTTCACGTAATTCCAGCGGATTCTGACATGGAAAAAAGCAGCCTTGTGCTGACATGTAACACTTCATAGCAGGCCTGCTTGTTCCTGGTCCTGGAGATCTACCACCCTGCTGTTGTCCAGCCCTCCCTGCACTGTTAGCTGCTGATTATCTCAGAATGTGAAGACATCTGATTGAGCTAATCAGCAGCTAGCAGGGCTTGGAGATTAGGAAGGGTGGTAGATCTCCAGGACCAGTACCAAGTAGCCCTGCTTTACAGTAATGACGTTTTTACACAATGAAGATAAATCTGCCGATTCTGTTGCAGAGACGTGTGGCTTTGTGCTGCTATGCAACACTTTACAAACACAAAGTAAGGGGGTGTGAAAAAGCTGCTCTTCTCCGCGTCAGAATCGGTGGATTCACGCTGACCGCGTTGTGCCTGGAGCTCTTTGTAAATGAGGCTCCGGGTCTCTTATCTGGTGGATTTGAAGGACCTGGTTCTCTCGGCTGACCCGCTCTGTCTCTGTTCTTCTTTCTGCATGTTTGACAGGATCACAAACATCGGGAAATCTTTCAAAGACAAGGATGGCATGGTAGAAGCTCTGAAAGGTTTGTGCATTTAGCAGGAGCAGAATTTAAGACCAGCTCTGATCAAAAACATGTTCTTGATGCGTTTTTCTGTGGAAAAACCACATAATCATAATTAAATGATTGGGAATGCTTTTGTAAAAATATGATTGGCTCTCTGAAGCGGCAGAACTAGAACAGGTTTGGGTTTTTCTGATTATTCTCTTTCCGGACTTCTTAGACATGACCTTTGACATCTACGAGGGCCAGATCACCGCTCTTCTGGGGCACAGCGGGGCTGGGAAATCCACGCTTATGAGCATCCTGTGTGGCATCTGCCCCCCCACAACAGGCTCCGCCTCCATGTTTGGCTCTCCAATCACAGAGATGGCAGATGGCGCAGAGATGAAGCAGCTGGTGGGAGTCTGTCCTCAGTTTAACATCGTCTTCGACGTGCTCACCGTGGAGGAGCACCTTGGTGTTTTTGCCGCCATCAAAGGAATCCCGCCAGCAGACGTGGACTCAGAGGTGAGCAGATGCAGGCTTTCATTTCAGAGTTTAGCGTTGTGGTCATGCATATGTACGCATGGAGTTTCTCATAACTACTGTTGTTGTTTGGGGCTGAGCAGTATTGTGTTTGACCAACAGGTTAGCAAAGTGCTGAAGGATCTTGAGTTGGACAAAATAAGGAGCGCTCAGGTGAAGAATCTCAGCGCAGGCCAGAAGAGGAAGCTCTCCGTGGGCATCGCCATCCTCGGGGATCCCAAAGTATGGAGACGCTCTTTAGTTTCTGTGCACGGCGGGCCGTCAGGGGTTCGGTGTTGAGATTGCATGCCTTTCGCCAGGTCCTGCTGCTGGATGAACCCACAGCGGGTATGGACCCCAGCTCCCGGCACCAGGTGTGGTCTCTGCTGAAGAGCCGGCGCGCCGGCAGGGTCATTGTGCTCAGCACGCACTATATGGACGAGGCAGACATCCTCGCAGGTACGCAGTCAGACAAACACGGGGAAAGCAGAGTCGACACTAGAGGACAGTACTGCACAGATGTGCAGCTGATCTCATGGTATGGCATGCTTAACATGACAAGCATGTGATTGACAGGGACAGCGGACCAAGTCAACTTTCACACACGAGAACAGGTAATAGAGCCATTTTGAATTATTTTTCCCTCCTCGTAGATCGAAAAGCTGTGATTTCACACGGGCAGCTTAAATGTGTGGGCTCCTCCTTGTACCTGAAGACCAAGTGTGGAGTGGGCTACCATCTCAGGTCAGTGACTTGAAAGGCTCAGAGTCCAGTTGCAGCTTGCGTCCCTTAACTGCTGTTTATCTGTGACGGACCATTGCAGCATGTCTGTCAAAGAGGACTGCGATGCTGACAAGATCACAACGTTGGTCCAGAGCCACACTCCCAAAGCACACCTGTCCCGACGGCAGGGGGCGGAGCTAACATTCACGCTGCCATTTGAAAGCGTGAACACGTTTCCAGGTCAGTCTGGTTAAGAGTCCAACCTATCCTGCTGCTGAAAGAGAGTAACGTTTGGGCTGTAGTGTGAGTCTATAACGTCTGCGTGGTGGGGTTTCTCATGCAGACCTGTTCTCGGCGCTTGACTCGCAGCCACAGGCAGGAATAATTCACTATGGTGTTTCTATGACGACGCTGGAAGATGTTTTCCTGCGCTTGGAGGCAGAGTTTGACGTGGATCAAGCTGGTGAGTATCACCCAAATGTTAGACAGACAGTCAAATATTCATTTTGGGTAAGGGCGCAGGCTGCATGGGGTGGAGTGTTTAGCACTCTCGCCTCACAGGGAGATGGTTCAAATCCCAGCCGAGTCTTTTCTCTGTGGAGTTTGCCTGTTCTTCTCGTGTATGTGTGGGTTTTGTGCAGGATTCACACTAGCAGTTCAAGTTTGAACCATGGACGTCCCCTTCTGATCATGTTATTGGAAATTGTAGTTTCAGACTTGATTGGAATCGGATGTTGCATTCCAATCAGATCTTTATTGTATTATTATTTCCATCAGCGCTGTGTATTTCAAGCCAATAACTTCAAATAAATGCCCTAGTAGAATTCTACAAACCATGAACGGATCCCTACATTTTACTGCCATAAAGCGCACCAGAGTATGGCAGCAGTTTGAGCAGGAAATGTGCAAAAACAGTTCAACAGCTCAATAACTCTTTAAATAAACGTTTGAAAATGACGGCAAGTCTCTCTATTGGTTTGTCTTAATGGAATTAACGACCTAGATTGAAGAGACGGCAGAAAGACGACTACCGAGGGACCGTCTACAATTCTGGGAAACCGTGAATAAAAAATAAATGAATAAATCCATAATGTTTAAAAAGCAACCAAAACTAATAAATGGTTCCATTGATATGTTGTCATGAATGGTCATAATCATCATTGCACTAGTTTTGCCTGATTGTTTAAACTACTTCACAGAATTGTTTTGTTTAAAGGTTAAAAGATAAAAGGGACCAACTGGGATCTGTTTATTTGGGGAATGAAGTGGACTGGTTAGTGGACGGGTTAGTGCCCTGCAGCGCAGGTCTACTCTAAATGGGCCGTTAAAGTAAACACTGTGTACTATTCATCTGCTTTAGTCTTTGTCTTTTATCCATAAATTCATATACTGTGTTTTCACGACCATAAAGCGCACTTAAAAGTCTTACATTTTCTCCAAAATGTACGGAGCTCCCTATGGTGCGCTGCGCCTGATGTGTTGTTGTGTGACTTCGGTAAAGAGGATGTAGGAGAGGACAGCATGAGGACGGTAAGGAGGGAAGTGAGGACGTTAAAGAAGACACCCCCCCCCCCCCCCCCCCGAATAGTACAGCAGTGCAGGTGTGTGAATTATGCAGAACAACATCGTGTCGGAAACCCTGAAAATGCAATGAGATGCTTATATAGCTCAGTTTAAACTGGATGCTATCAGCTACATGGAGGAACATGGGAGCAGCTCCAGAGAATTCAAGATGAATGAATCCATGGTTCACAAGTGGGGGAAGCTGGAAAACGAACTGCGACAGTCAAGAAGCAGAGTTTCCGTGCAAGGCAAGAACGCTTGCAGAGGAAATGAAGATTGAACGTTGTCAAGGAGGCCAGCTTGTTGCTTTCGTTTTGTGAAACACCGTCATCTTTCCATCCGGGCAAGGACTACGGTGGCGCAGCATCTTCAGTCCATCTGCTCCTTTTACTAAGTCTTGGTCTTTTACTAAGACTGGGAGGGAGACAGCGCCAGGCGAGTTACGACACAATTTGTGAGTGGATTGTAGATGCTTGGGCTAACGTGTCTGCTTCCACTGTTCTTGGAGCTTTCATAAAAGCCGGAATTATTCATGTGGAGCCGCACGTCAACCAGACGGACTCTGATGATGACGATGGGGAAGCTGGCGTGTTTGATAGAAATGTAGCCCAGCTGTTCATTTCAGATACAGAAGATGAGAAGTGATGGATTTCTGGATGAAAAAATAAACAAATCACAACCAACTCAGTTTAGCTCCCGCTGCCTTTTTTAAAACACACACTAGTATGCATGTTTTACCCGGTTTGCCTTTTGTATTTGTTAAATACAGAAAAAGCTCCCAGAACTGAAACTGCGCCCTATCACCCAGTGCGTTCTGTGGTCGTGAAAATACGTGTAAATTAAATAAAGTGAAATTTATTAGCACTCTCTTCCCATTTTAACCAAGTCCATAAGGCTCTGCCCGTGTTTTCTTCATCTTTCTAACTACCAGAGTCGTCCTACACACCACCAACCTGTGCTGTCTGGCTACACTCTCCCCAGTTCTGACTTTGCAGTCGCTGATCTCTTTCAGATTATAGGATGTAATCATCTTGCACTGTTTCACTCTACCATCTGACCTTCTGCATTCCTGTCCTGAACACAACTTCTCCATCCCTTTGCGGCGGTAAAGAGAAACAGATTCGTGTTGTTGTGTCGGCTTGCAGACTACAGCGTGTTCAGTAGGGAGCAGACGGAGGAGGAGGCCGACGGTGTCTGTGTGGACGACGCAGACCAGCGGCTACTTGCCTTCTCAGACAGCGGGATGGACACGGTGACGGGTCGAGCCCTCTGGGGTCAGCAGTTCAGCACGGTGGCCTGGCTGCATATGCTCAACATGTACCGGGAGTGGAAGGCCTTTGCGCACACGTGAGTTCTCTAAAAAACACGTGTTCTAAGGCTCCAGATTTGCAGGTTCTAACACCAGTCTGTTTATTTACTCCTTCCTCATATTAAAATCTGAAAATGATTAAGAAATAACTGAGGTCCCAGCTTACATTTGAGTCTGTGTATCTTGATGTTTTAGGATACGCCTTTTACTGCTTTTGTTTTAGAGTCTAGTTGCCGTCTTTGACAGAACCTTCCTAGACTTTAAGCTGCTTCTTCATCATAGGTGCCACTGTTCTGAAGTCACCAGCACTTTTCCAGATTGTGGGGACTTCACTCATTTTGCTTTCATTTGAACACATTTACTTACAATCTACTGAGCTTTACAGAACCAGACCTGCAAACCTTCTTTGATATATTTACAGTGTCTCACAAAAGTAAGTACACCCCTCGGATTTTTACTGATATTTATTTAAATCTTTTCATGAGACTGACACAATGAAAAGTAGTCGGTGTTCATCTTGTATTGCAGTTTATTTGTATATAACTACTATTACAAGCATCAATAAATGCTAAATGGTGTATACTTAGACAGGTCCAGAGCACTTTAGTCACATTCGCACACTGATGCCGGCTCCGTTGCCAAACACTGGTGCCAACCTATAACCACCAGAAGCAATGTGGAGCGCTCTCTCCGCGCGGCGGGGGGGTTCACATTACATCTGAGCCGGGAGTGTTCGTGTCCCTGGGGGGTGGGTTCTGGTCCTTGCTCCTGAGCGCTGGGCCCCGCCAAATTTCCAACTGTGGCCGAGCGTGGTCGGGCCATATTTACAACACCCCTTGTGGGCCCTCTTTTTTCCCCGGGGTTCCCCCCTCTTGGGCGGGGGCGGCGGGCCCCTGCCTCGCTCCTCCCTGGACCAACCGTGGGCCGGGCGGATGGCTGCCTGGAGTGCGGAGCGGGTCTCCCTTGGGGGGTCCTGGCTCGTACCTGGGGTTGGGGCGGGGGGATGCCCGGAACTCCTGGGTGGTGGTGGGGTGCTCGTCTGGGGCTGTGGGCGTCCTTCTCCCGTGGGGCCCTGCTTTGGGTTCTCCCGGCGCGGCGGGGGGGCTGCTCTCCTGGTTGGGCTGGGGCGGCGCTCTCTCTCCCTCCGTGCCTCCCTGCTCTCTGGCTCTGGGGGCCTTGCGGCGGTCCTGCTGGCCCTGGCCTGGGTGGCGGGCTTGGTCGCCCGGGCGGCGGTTGTTCCCTGCCGGTTCCCGTGTGGCGTTGGGAGGATTCCGGCTGCCGCTGCTGCTGCGGTGGGGGTCTTGGGGTGGGGATGGCTGGGCACTCTCCCTCCTTCTTTTCACGTTCCACCATCCATTTTAGAAGAACATAAACACTCACCTGAGCACAGATGTTAGCTCACCTTTGCACTAACAGTTTGCATGACTGAATGACTGAAATATTTCACACTAGTTGGTTTTAAGGCATAAGTATGCGTGTGAACACCATCTGTTTTGTATATATGTCGACATGTGGACATTTTTGCAGCTAGCAGGTGTGTTTATAACATTTGAGTGTGTGTGTGGACAGGCTCCGCCCTTTTTGTACTACATTTGAACCTTACCATAATGATTAACAACCAGTAAACTTGTTGCTTTATGCTGCTTCATGGTCTTATCCCCCTTCCCCTCCTATTATCACCCCCCTACCCCCCCTCTCCCTAACGTCCCTCTCTCTTCTTCCCCTCTTTCCTTTTCCGTCCGGTCCAACACCAAAGGTTTTCAGACATGATTGAAATTAATAAAGTTTGGCCTCAACTACAAAAGGGGTTTATTCAGACATACCTTTGGTTTGTCTGAAGATTAATAACCCCTCTTGTTAAAGTAAAATCTGTCCAACACAAGAGGCCCTCAGCTCTCATCTGTCTGCCCAGCTGTTGGACAGGACAAGTTAAAAAAAAAAAAAAAAAAAAGAAGCAATGTGGAGTTCAGAGTCTTACCCAAGGACATGTTGACACATGGGCGGTTACAGCAGGAATCTCATGGCAAACAATCCTCAGAAGATCTGAAGTAAAGCTTTACATAAAGATGCCCTTGGACATGCGAAGATTCCAAACACCCTGAAACTGTGCTGCGGTTTTAAGGACCATCCTACCGTTTAAAAAGACCGGTTCGACTGAGAACAGGCATTGCCATGGTCGGCCAAAGACGTTGAGTGTTTTCTTTCTCGGCGTCACGACCAAAGGTGGTTTTAGAAAACACAGACATATGAATGCATCGAGCATTGCTGCAGAGATTAAAGGGCTGGGGATGTGAGCTTGTCAGTGTTCAGACAATACTCCACACGCTGCATCAAACAGATGTCCGTGGCTGCTGTCCTGGACAAAAGCCTTTTCTAAAGAAACCCTGAAACTGAAGCTGACTAAATGTCCCGTGGTCTGAGGAGACCAAGATTAACCTATTTGGTTCAGATGATGTAGGGGCTTCTGGTGTCAACCAGGTGAGGAGTACAGCTCAGTGGCCTTGTGGTAGAGTGTCTGCCCTGTGACTGTAAGGTTTTGAGTTAAAAATCCAGGCCGAGTCATACCAAAGACTCTAAAAATGGGATCCAATACCTCCCTGCTCCACACTCAGCATTAAGGATTGGGGTTTATACCACCAAATGTTTCCTGTGTCTGCAGCTCACTCTTCCAGGGGATGGGTCAAATGTGGAGAGCACGTTTCACCCACCTAAGTGTGTGACAGATAATGAGACTTTAACTTCTGTGGGCCGCAGGGCAGTATTCCAGCATGATAACCCAAAACACATCTCCATGACCACTGCCTTGCTTAAGGGAGTGAGGGTAAAGGTGATGGACTAACCAAGCATGTCTCCAGATTGAAACCCTATTGAACATCTTTGGGATGTCCTAAAAAGGAAGGCGGCGGAGCTTAAAGTCTCTCTGAAGTCTTCATGGAGGCATGGAAGAGGATTTCACCAGTGAAGGTCTGGTGAACGCCATGCCCAGGAGAGTTGAGGCAGTCCTGGACAATAATGGTGGACACACAACATTGAGGATTTTCACTTTTGTCACCAGGGGTTTGGCTATTGAGAGTTATTTTGAAGGAAAATTACTTTTAAACTCCTTTACTACATAAACAGTACTTTTCATTGAGTCAAAGAGTCGTTTCCGCAGAGAGGGGTTATACTTTCGTTTGTGAAATACTGTTCGTTGTTTTGTTTTGTTTTGTTGTTGTCATTGTTTTCTCATTTAAGTCTCATCTGAAGACCTCGTGTTCTCGTGAGCTCCTTGGTTTCTATTTGAGCAGGACCATCAGGAGGCCGGTGTTCACGCCGCTGTGTCTCTTTTCTTGCAGACTCACCTTGTTCCTGCTCTTCGTTGCTGCCGTCTTCGTCGTGTCTGTGGTCACCGGGCACATCCAGTTCAACTCCTCGGAGCGGCAGCTTTCGCCTGTTTACCTCCTCAGAAGAAACCAGGCGTCCAGGAGATATCAAACCCCCCTACTGGTCCAGAACTCCACCGGTGAGTCTGCAGGTCTGGTTAAAGGCTGCAGAGTGCAGATGAGCTGATTCTCTCTGTTTTTACAGGCTCTGACATCTCTGACTTTCTCCACAACCTGGAGTCTCAGGATATCCAAGTGGAGCTGATGAGGCAGAGCGACTACATGTCTGCAGCTCCTCACAGCGCCGCCATCCGTGTCACTCGACCCAAAAAGGTCTTCATACCAAATCTGTCTGATTCTGACTGAATCCAGCAAGAGAGGAGGAGCTTTAAAGTGCAGCAATTCTGTTGGAAGCTCATTTTTTGCAAATTTTATTTTTATGTTTCTGTGGCATGGTAGTTTTTTTTTTTGGAAGGATGCTCCACCGTCTAAGACCCCGCTTTTGGAACTCTGTGCTCCTGCAGGACTTCCAGTACACCGTGGCCTTCAACAGCACCACTGTGCACGCTCTGCCAATGGTGGTCAACATCCTGAGCAATGCTGTCCTGAGAGGACTGAATGGAACCGGCCAGATCCAAACTTGGACCAAACCCTTTGACTTTGTGAGTGAGCTTGAGGGATGCACAGCTTTGAGGTGAATACGGATTCAGACTCAAATGCCTGTCCTGCAGAAAATCCCGGACGCCGCCTTGTACGCCCTGGTCTTCATCGAGGCCATCATGTTGGGAATGCTGGCGGGGGGGATGCCGGCGTATTTCGCAATGGATCACACGCGAGACCAAGAGGTAAACCTATTCACGTCTGATAGATCATTTTAAACTGGACTTTACAGCTCAGCGTCATCACATTAGGACTGAAGAATGGTCGGTTGTGGTGGTCTAAACATTTAAGAACAACACCTCCATCAAAGCAGGACTGACCTGCTTTGATGGAGGTGATGTCATCTGAGCATGCTCTGTGACCATGGAAACTAACTGGTGTTTCTTCTCCTCAGATCAAGTGTCGCTCCACGCTCCGAGTCTCCGGTCTGCTGCCATCGGCGTACTGGTGCGGTCAGGCGGCCGTGGACATCCCCTTCTTCTACGTGATCCTGTCCTGTATGAACCTGGTCCTCTTCTCCTTCCACTCCGGACACCTGCTCACCCCCACCAACCTGGCTTGTGTGGTCTGTGCCTCTGCTGCAGATTGTCAGGATGTGGTCCAACACTCGGTCTAACACTCGTTTTTTTGCGCTCAGGTCCTGTGCACGGTGGGCTTTGGCCCAGCCATGATCCTTTTCACCTACATCTTCACCTTTGGGTTCACACGGGTCCAGAACAACAAGGACTTCTTTTCCTTCATCTCCATGATGGTATGCTCTGTGAAGCAGACTGAACTGAGAGGAAGTCCCGCTGTTCCTGCTTTAGCTGCTGGTTTGTGCTGCAGGTGTGCGTGGTGTCTGTCTCCATGGTTCAGCTGTTTGTGAACGAAAGCCCCGACTTGACCAGATCACTGCACAACGTCCTGTGCCTCTTCAACCCACTCTACCCACTCATGGGCTGCCTGAGCTGCGTTACCAAGGTGGAGCCAAACACAAAGCGGTGCCGCTTTCCTGTGATCCGTGTTGGAAGCGTCATGTCTCATTGCTGTGCTGCTGATGTTGTCTCTCCTCAGGCCACCTTCTTGCCTTCTTTCTATGAGGAGAACTCGTGGTGGAAGAGCCTGCTCATTTCCGTCATATCTGTAGGTGTCTGGACGGCTCTCCGGATGCTGGTGCTGGGTTTGAAGCTGACTGTGTGGCTCTCTGTTCTCAGCCCTACCTGCAGTGCATCCTACTGCTCTTTCTGCTCCGCTGGCTGGAGATGCGTTATGGAGGGAGGGGCCTACAGGACAACCAGCTGTGCAGGTGGCCTCAGATCGCTCCATACGAGTTGACCATTGGCTGGTTGGACACAAGAGAATCGATGCCAATTTAGGCTAAGATTAATGTCAAGGACTAACGACGGAGTTTAGGGCCGCCATTAAAAATGAATAAACCTTTGAGATAAAGTCATGAATTTATGAGAAAAAGTCGTAGTTTTACAAAAGTCATGCTTTTTAGAAAATATAGGCCAGTTGGTTGTGTAAACCTCCATCCACATCAATACAGCCCTTTATGGTGAGGCCAATAGGCTTTAGTTCATCATAGGAGTCCATCATGCATTTAGGCCTCTGATAATATTCTGCTGATGGTGTAAAGGGCGAGCTCGCCAGAAATCCACCCCTCTTTCTGAAGACGCCCAGTTTCCCGCCAATTCTTTCCAATGTCCTGTTGACTCACCAAAAGACTCATATTATCACAGACACCGATGCTGAAGTAACTGCTTGCAATGCGCTTTATTTCTCTACTAAAACACAAAATAGTTTTGTTGTTGTTGACGATTATATTTTTCTTAGTAAACAGACTTTTGCCAAATAGATTTATGACTTTAAGATAGTAAATTCTGGATTTATAATCTATGAAATTATAATTTTGTTATTGTAAAATATTGACTCTTTCACTCATAATTCTATGACTATTCTTAAAAAAAAATAATGATTTTTTTTCTCTCTCATTATTTTACAACTTTTTGTTCTCATCAATGCGTTGTTTTTATTTTTTAAGGTGGCCCTAATTCTCGTAAAGACCTAAAGATGCGTTTCATAAATTAAAAGATGGAAAAGCTGCAATTTCAACTTTTGTTCCAATTTAAATGTATCAATTTTTTGCATTAATCAGGAAAAAGACCAGCTGTGGTTCACCGGGATGCAGGAGAAAGTTTTTAAGAGATTCAGGAATTTATGGTTCCTAAAAAATGCGTCAATAATAAATAAATCAAATCTAAATGTAGTAAAAGTCGGTTTTTCCATCCTCACGAGCTTTATCTGCTAATGTAAAGAACACAATTATGTTGAGCTAATGCTAGCGCAGGAATGTTCCGCTCAAAAAACTGTCTTTCTGGCTGTTGCTCCGGTTTTTGAAGGATCTCATCAAAGCAAAAACTGAAGCTGGAGCGGCTTCCAGATGAAGGAGAGGATGAAGATGAGGATGTTCGGATGGAGAAGGCCAGAGTGAAGGAAGCCCTCACGTGCCAGTCCTGTCAGGAGGTCGGTAAATGTGCCTTTCCCCGTCCCTGGTGAGAGGGAGTCGTTTTTAAACCAAACACGCCTTTGTCCATGTAGAAGCCGGCCATAGTTGTGAGCAACCTCAGGAAGCGCTTTAAAGGGAGAAAAGAAGGACTTTCTTTCAGCAAAAATACCAAAGACATCATTAAGAACGTCTCCTTCTGTGTTCAAAAAGGTAAATCTATAGTAGATGTCAATCTGCTGCATCTTTTCTTTGTAAACTAACCTGCTGCTTATTTAGGGGAGGTGCTGGGATTGCTCGGTCCCAATGGAGCAGGGAAGACTACCATCATGCACCTGCTGTCGGGTGACACTGAGGCCTCGGCGGGCCAGGTACATAACTGAACCCCCCCATCCTAATGTCTGTAAAGACCCACTCCAATGAAAACGGTCTTTTTGGTGTTTTTAACATACTTTTGTGGCGTTTTCTCTAATAGTGGACATTTATAAAGGAATTTAAAAGTATTTATTTGTTCAAGTTGTGAATCAGGAGCAGATACGGCTGGTTACCTCTGATACTGCTCGCCGTTTATGTTGCACGATAATGTTATGTTGGGGGGGGTGTGAGAGGCTGTGAGCTAGCAGGGAGAAGTATAAACAGATACCTTGGTTATGGGTGACGGGAAGGGTGGCGGGCTTTCTCGACCCCAACAGTCCTTTCCACAACTCAGAGGTGAATTTCCAAAGAGCTATTGCCGCTCTGCAGAAACTATGTCCTAGAAGGTTTTTTGATTTTGGCTAAAATCGGCTGTCGGAACAAAAAGACATCTGGGGTTGCTTTGACAACAGATCAAGCTGTGATTGGAGCTGGACTGTAAGGAGACAGGGCCGTGCTCTGACAGCCACAGACTCTAACATGCGTCATGCTGTGCCTCACTCATCATGTCCAGGTGCTGTTTGGGGACTACAGCACTGACTTCCGTCCTGCAGACCTCCCCATGGAACATGTGGGCTACTG
This sequence comes from Oryzias sinensis, assembly GCA_037389245.1. Lineage (NCBI taxonomy): Eukaryota > Metazoa > Chordata > Actinopteri > Beloniformes > Adrianichthyidae > Oryzias > Oryzias sinensis. Next base: position 4,399,703 of record CM074508.1, on the reverse strand, counting down.
TCCACAGGTGAACCCTCTGTGGCCCAGGATCACTCTGCAGGAACATCTGGAGGTCTACGCTGCCGTGAAAGGCCTGAGAGGACACGACGTGCCCGGGATCATCAAACGGTGGGTCTTCAGGGCGTCTGCACCTTTATTACAACTGTCTTCAACACTTCTTTACAAGACACACATTCACAACCGAGGCTGTGCAAAAAGCCCCACAACGATGACCGTTTTTAGGTCAAAATGCCGACGTGTGTTGTTTGCGTTGTCAGTGTGGTGAAAGCTCTGGAGCTGGACGATCACCTGCACAAACAAGCCAAGAGTCTGTCAGCAGGAGTCAAGCGCAAGGCGAGTCCTGCTGAGTTCAGGAGTCTCTGCTGTTCTGCTGCGTCCACCAACCTTTGCTTCTACCTCTGCAGCTGTGCTTCGCTTTGAGCATGATTGGAAACCCTCAGATTGTTCTGCTGGATGAGCCGTCAGCCGGGATGGATCCAAAGTCCAAACAGCGCATGTGGTGAGTGGAACCGGACATTTCTACTAAACTAACACTGCCCAGAAGTCTATTTCATGAGGCGAGAATCCTTACAAGGTCATGGCTTAAATGACACAAACTCAGGCGAAACATTTATGTAGATGGGTACTTTCTAGTTAGTTGCCATGGTAATTTGGACTGTGAACCAAAATGGTTAGCTTTGCTAAGGAAACTCTGAGCGGATTTCTGACTCCTCCCACCTGGGAATCGGTAGGATCTGTGTGAATCGGTGTTTAAATTCACTTTCTTCTTATTTAAAAGATTGGAGGGAAACAAAATCCGCTTTTCTACGACAAACATGAACATTTTCACACTTTTCTGCCTTGTTAAACTATCAAAGTTCAAACCATGATAGAAAAATCAGTCCAGTCTTAAAGAATAAAAGCAAAGATCAAAGATTTATGTAGATTTGGAAAACTGATCACATTCTGTGCAGGAGACACGATCAGCAGCCTATCTGGATGCAGATCACAATGCGTTTTTTTTTATAAAACAAAAAAGGAAAGCATGCAAAATTGTATTCAGGGAACTGTAAACTGTAAAAGTTTTATCGTGTTTATATTCAAAATACAGGATTTTCTGAGGCATAGATAACTGCACTTTTGTGTGTGTGTGTGTGTGTGTGTGTGTGTGTGTGTGCATGCATCTGTGTGTGTATAAAACTGTGTGTGTGCATGAAGCTGTGGGTTTGTGTTCAGCTTTGTGTTTTTGTAGCACCCAAAGCTTTTGTAGAACATTAACATTGACTTTTTTGTTTATAACAAAAGATGTTTAGCTTGGTTACTGGGTTAGCGACGGAGATAAACTTGGTCACAAAAAAGAAAATAACAGCTGAAGACGTGTACAGAAAAAGAGCCAAAGATTAAAAAGTTGTAGGGAAATAAGTGGACCTTTCATAGAGGATCATGGGAAAATGTCTGTCACATGATTGTGTGGAACCATGTGTGTGTTTCTGCAGCGGTGTGTGTTTCACCTCTGTCCCGTGTGTCTGCAGGAGGGCCATCCGTGCTGCGTTCAGGAACTGTGGGCGTGGAGCCGTCCTCACCACACACTACATGGAGGAGGCTGAAGCCGTGTGCGACCGCGTGGCCATCGTGGTTTCAGGCCAGCTGAGGTCGGCTCTGAAAACAGACTCTCACGGCTCTCTGAATGCAGGATCTGCAGACTGACGCTCCGTCCCTCCAACAGGTGCATCGGCTCCATCCAGCATTTAAAAGCGAAGTACGGCCGCGGGTACAGCCTGGAGGTGAAGCTCAGGGAGGAGCTCACAGGCCTCCAGCAGGTGGCGCATCTGCACGACGAGATCCTGCGGATCTTTCCTCATGCTGCGAGGCAGGAGAGGTGAGACCTTAGCGTGAGACGTTTGAGCTCTGCAGATGAACATAAAAACGGCAGAATTCAAACGTCAGAACAGCCCAGAATGCAAAGCTGCTGCAGCAGCACGGCACACTTCCTGTCTGACAGCTTGGTGCTTGTTTCCTCAGTTTTGCGACTCTGATGGTTTACAAGATTCCCATGGAGGACGTCTCGTCTCTGTCCTCAGCCTTCGCTCACTTGGAGCGAGGTAAGTCTGGTTCTGTTCAGGTCATGAATGCCATCACCTTTCAAAGATCAGCCTTTGCTTTGGAGTTGATGTGAGTCGATGTGCTTCTGTCTTTCTGCTGTTTCCAGCCAAGCAGAACTTCAACTTTGAGGAGTATAACTTCTCCCAGTGCACTTTAGAGCAGGTGGGTGAAGAAAACCTGCTCCTCTGAGCTGATGACTCCTGTAAAATCTTCCGATCTACCTTCAAATCCTTCCCAATGATCCTTTAATCATGATTATGCCGTTCTTAGCCAAAATCCAAAAGCCTGTGTCATTTTCTTGGACAGAGCGGCAGATGTTTAGCGGAAATTTACCTCTCTGTTGTGGTGCGGAGCAAGCCCACACCCCCTTCCCCTCCCCGCTACAGGGAGCTCGTTCTACGTCACACCTAAGCTCCAGATTCACAAGACTTTGGATAAGGAAATACAGTAATCCCTCGCTATAACGCGGTTTACTTTTCACGGTTTCGCTACTTCACGGATTTGCATCGTGCATTGTGTTCTGCATTCTGATTGGCTAAAAAGTCACTCCACTTCTCTACCTGTGCGTCAATAACGTTGCAGTTTAATATGTACACGTAGGTAAATCAGCGTGCCAAATTTACAACAGATATGTGCAAATCATCTTGCAATTTGGAGTTTCTCTATAACCCATGGAAAAAAGAGCGACACCAACTGCCAATCCTTATGTTCTTCTCCTGAACAAACACAGCTGCACCGCGGGCTTCAAGAATAAAACACTGCAGAGTGGAGTCAGGATGCAGCGGCTCAGTCTGAAGAGCAGTGAAATACACCTGAGTCGCTATTTGTCCCACTGTACTCTGTATTTTTTTATAATCATTTTATATTTTCTCCCGTTTAATCCAATTACTCTCGGGTCGCGGTGGGCGGGGCTAATCTCCGCGATTTGAAGCCTTCTGTTCACATGAATGATTCAAATTATTATTTGACAGTACAGTACAGAAGTTATTTGTTGAAGAAACGTTTCTAAAGTACTTTTATTTGTGAAACAAATGCTTGAGCCTGTAAAACGGTTTGTTCTTTCTTTTCAATGTATAATAGAGAATTTAATTGTATAATAATTGTTAAAAAAAAAGGTTTCTACTTCACGGATTTTGCCTATCACGGGTTCTTTTTGGAACGTAACCCCCGCGAAAAACAAGGGTTTACTGTACTCAGAAATGTGAATTTAATCCTAGTTTTCTTGGTATATGTCCTCCATCTTTAGAAAACGTGTTAAAACAGCAAAAAACTTTTTCTGTGAATGTGTCTCAATGACACATTTATGGGTAAAGGCGTCTCTACTAAAGCCCCCCCCACACCTGTTCTGCTCCTCAGGTGTTCATGGAGTTTGCTAAGGAGCAGGAGAACGAGGACGACCAGCCGGGCTTCCCCAGCACCACCTTCCAGTGGCACCGGCTGCAGCAGGACACCCCCACCAACCACGCCGACAGCGTCGTTCAGCAGCTCTGACCTCCCCGCGCCCCACCCTTAGAGGAGCTCCACCTGCAACACAGGTGGCCCGCGGCGTGCGGACCCGGTCCGTTCTGACGGGCTCTGAACTTCACCTCTGCAGGAGGCCCCGCCCTCACGCAGAGGCGTTTCGCCTTCTGTCTTCTTTTTGTTGTTTTTAACTGAACTGACTCCTCCACGGGGGAAGCAAAGCTCCTCCCCCGCCGCTCCCACAACGGCGATGTTCCAGAAGACTTTCTTCACCAGCACACTCATCTGACACCCGGGGGGGGGGGGGTGTCAGATGAGTCAGATGACACGCAGCAGGACGCTTCTGCTGGGCCACCAGGCCTCTGGGGGGAGGAGCCTCCTAAGGGCTCCACTTTGAACCCTCACCTGGGTTGGTTAACGGTCGCTGCACAGGTGAGGCTCTGCTGGAGAGCTGCTCTGTTGGTGCAATATTAGGATCTAATTGTAACTTTTGATTCAGGTGAAAACGACGGTGCAAAGGGATTTCTGTTTTCTCTTTTTAAGGCTGGGGGGGGGGGGGGGGGTCTGTCGGGTATAGAATCAGCACGGCTGACGGCGCCACAAAGCCCTGCTGGCGTTTTTTGGTGTCACTCCAACACTATTTCTGTCCTCCATGGTTGTTTACACGTTTACCACTGAGTGATTTTTCACTGAAGCCTTGTTTGTTCAGAAACAGCGAGACCTGCGGCATCCGTTTGGAGCTGAACCTTTCCTCGGCGGAGCCTCGCGGGTTTGGATCTACGGACAAAGGAGTCTGAAGCGATTACTTTCATTTTGGTGTTTGTAAAATTGCACTTTTTCTGGGAACTTTTATACCCGTCATTTAACTTATCAAGTATTTATAAGCGTGTCTGTGCACTGACTTTCCTTTGTGGTTTAGTCGTATTTCTGTCACCCCCTCCAAGTAAAGGTCTGTGGGGGATGGGCTCTGTGTGAACCTTTCACAAATAAACGATATAAGGTGAGCCGTTCTCTAAGGGACTCATTTCAACGTGAACCAGAACTGAAAACTGCTGGTAACTTGATTCTGCAACAGAACTTTATTCATCTCACAAGAAATCATTCAGCCAATGCTGACATTGGTTTCAGTACCGTAGCTTTAGGGGGAAAAATAAGTCTGTTATGATTGAAAACTTCCTTAAAGCCACTTTTTTAGGAATACAGAGCAAGGTTGGAGTGAAGAGGCGCTCCTCGCTGAGTCGACACGTCATTGGTGACAAACGTCACATCTTCACGCTGAGAACAATGTGTCCATACAAGGAAAAGCTCAACATGACCAGAAACACGGCACAGGAAGGACATTGCTGCGTCCAGACGATTCCCGGGAGGGGAGGGAGGGGACAGGAATGCAGAGGTCAAGAAGACGTCCTCCTCCTCACATCAGCTGCTGCCGGTTTGTTTTGGCAGAACCAAGGGCAGCAGTCTCAGCTCAGGGGAGTCCGATTAGATAAAAGTCTTTCTGGCACCAGCAGCAGTTGTTGTCCCGCTGGTTCTGTCCTTGACTGGTCTAACGGAGTCTCCGAAGTCCGGACAGTCTGGGTTGTGGGCTGTTTAGGCCAGCCTCCCTTCAATCCGGCCAGACAGCCGCTCCAAGTTGTTATCCATTTTCCGCACAAGTTCAAAGGTCGCGGGCACTCTGCTGGATTGGGCCAGCAAAGCCCAGTGCCTTTGATCAGTTTGGGACAGTTTATCCCTCAGAGTCCTCACTTCTTCAAGGATCTCTCCACACAGCTGGGGCGGCTGGCCTCTCGCCGTTTTCTCCTCCCAGACTGCCCGGTAAATCACAAATCCTGCGATCCCAATCGCGAGGAATCCGATGACCATGAATCCGAATAGATACACATCTTCAACGTCTTCCACAGACAGCTGGGACAGACACACCAGCCTCCACTGGCCCCACGGGTCGTTGGTGTATCCGACGGCGTGGGTCCCCTCTGGGCAGGACGGGTCCGCTTCCCCGTTCCTCAGCGTGGAAAAAACTTTGTCGATCGAATTCAGAGACCATCTGATCAGATCCATTGTCGGAGTCTGGACCAGAATAAGTAAATTCAGGTTTGGGGGAAGACAGGATAGGAGCCTTGGGAGGGGCAAAGGAGGAAAGAGAAGACGAAGCGTTTGTCCTCGGCGAGAGCAGGAAGAGATTTCCCTCCAATCTGAGGCTCCAAGGATGGACGTTTACTTTTCAGGAAGACGGGATGTCGGACGCCCTTGGACTGTGTCTGAGAGGCGTGTGATGATCTCAGACGCAGTAGAGCACACATTCCAGCCCACATGCTTCGTCATAAATGACAGACGCCATGCTTGTGTCAGCCGAAACAGTTGAAACTGGCCCCTGAAGGATAAGTGCTGAGCTTGGAGGCCGTGTCACACAGCCACTACGTGCATTTGGTGCATTTTCCACGTATGAAACTTCAGTCTTTTGTAATCCATGCGTGGTAAATGTAATTCCCAAGTGTGCGCAGATGTCCGTCAAGGGTTTCAGCTGACGGATCTTTTCATGAATTCAGTTTTTAGCTGCTCAAAAGTTTTGGTCGGTTGAGGATTACGCAGTTTATTTTGTATTTTACGAAGTTTGTATACAATTGTTAGGTAAATCTTATGCAACTGTAAGTGATTTTTGCCAGATGCACAAATGTATGGCTTTCCACGAACGTTCCACAAAACAGGCTATTCGAACTTGTACCACCTGTTATGTCGCGTCTACGGCGCACATTTCACGTTAAAAAGACGTAATTGAATCGCTAATGAGTGGCAAATAAACAATCCAATAATCACGTGTTCTTTGCGTGGTTTATTTGTACTTGTGTGGTTTTAACGTGATTCATTAGTAAAAATTTCGCGCAAAGACCACAACTTTTCTCACTTTTTGGCGTATTTTCACGTATGACCAGTTTTCATGTGTGCAATATGCGCTAAATGTACATAGTGGCTGTGACACGGCCTTGAGGCTTTAATTAGGGAATAAATAAACTTCATTCTGCAGTTCCCGATGGTTACTTTTTAAAGTTAAAAGCAACTTAAAAAAGATTCAGGGAAAGTCGGGTCCATGATCTCCAGTTCATTGTCCATTGACTCGGAGATCAACAGCAGAATCGCAAAGGCAGCTGCAGTCATGGCCAAACTAATCCAGCGAGTGTGGAATAATTCCAGCCTCACTGAGAAGACCAGATTGCACGTCTACCAAGCCTGCGTGGTCAGTACCCTCCTCTATGGCAGCGAAACGTGGACCACCTACGCAAGGCATGAGAAGAAGCTCAACACCTTTCACTTGAGGTGCTTGCGGCGCGTGCTGCGGATCAAGTGGCAGGACAATGTCCCAAACATAGAGGTGCTGGAACGAGCCAACATGAACAGCATGCACGCAGCACTTGGTGAGAGACGTCTGAGGTGGCTTGGCCATGTCATGAGAATGGACACAGGCCGCATCCCTAAAGACCTACTCTATGGCGAGCTAGCTAAAGGCTATAGAAGAAGAGGGCGTCCAAAGCTGCGCTTCAAAGACGTCTGCAAGAAGGACATGAGGTGGTGCTCCATTGACCCCTACACTTGGGAAAGTCAAGCAGACGATCGCCTCATCTGGAGACTTGCAGTCAGGCAGGGTACAACAGATGCTGAGGCCAAGCGGAACGAGAATGCTGTACAGAAAAGAACCAGGAGGAAGCAGCGGCAGCAACAGCTGCAAGAGCCATCATCCTTCACCTGTACCAAGTGTGGCAGGGACTGCCATTCCAGAATCGGACTGCACAGCCACTCTCGGCGGTGCAGGTAGATTCATCAAGGAGCTACACCATCGTCTCTCAAGACGGACGGCTGCCGACGAAATTGGTGAAAGAATCAGAAAACTGTGAACATACAGATTTACAGACAGGACCATAAATATTTGGACAGACACACATTTTTTCTAATTTAGTTTCTGTACATTACCACAGTGAATTTTAAATAAAACAACTCAGATGCCATTGAAGTGCAGACTTTTATTCCATGGGTTGAACAAAAAGATTGAATAAAATGTGAAAAATTGAAGCATTTTTTAAACAAAATCCCTTCATTTCATGGGCTGTACAAATTAAATAACTGAAAACAAAATGGTCATTGCTAATATTTGGTTGAAAACCTTTTGTTGGCAATGACAGCCTTTTGTTTGCTTGGGTCCTCTACCAGAGGCCTGGGAGCTTGAGGGTCCTGCAGTATCTTAGCTGTTCCTAGCACTGCGCTTTTCTGGACTGAGAGGTCTGAGGTCTTTCCAGGTATCTGTTGTAGCCACTCCTCCAGCTTGGGGGTCAATGCCCCGAATGCTCCAATTACCACAGGCACCACTCAGGGCTTGTTCCTGAGCTGCCAGGATGAGTGCTTCAGTGCTGTCCTGTAGGCCAGCCCTTTGTAGCCATTGGTAGGACTTCTTGATATCAGCCACTTCAGTTATGGTCCGGTGGTACATCCCATGCAGGGGTTTGTCCTCCCATGAGGATCTATCCTCCAGCACTGTATCCTCTGCTCTCCATTGCCTGAGACATTCACTGAGCACACTGTCAGTTGGGGCCTTGAGCTTGATGTACTCATGGATCTTGGATGTTTCATCCTGGATAGTGGCTTCTACGCTCACTAGTCCTCGGCCTCCTTCCTTGTGGCTAGCGCGCACATATATATATATATATAAAAATAATGTATGTAACATATATATACTGGTATATATAATATATTACAGTATATATAACTCCTGGAGAATGGAAGCTGAAGCGGGAATTAACATCAATGGGGAGAGGATGAACAACCTGAGATTTGCAGATGATATCATCTTATTTGCAGAAAAGGAAGAGGATCTCAGCAAGCTGCTCAACGATCTGAACAAGGAAGGGAGAAGAGATGGCATGAAAATGAACAAAAAGAAAACCAAAATCATTTGCAATGAAATAGCAAGAAAAAGGAGAAGGAAAGGAATAATTGTGGATGGAGAACAACTGGAGGAGGTGGATGAGTATAAGTATTTGGGAAGACTGCTAACACCAGGAAATGAGATGGCGAAAGAAATAGACCAGAGAGTAACATCCGCTTGGAAGAGATTCGGACAGCACATCACGTTTCTGAGAGATCAAAAAATGCCCATGTGTCTCAAGAGGAAGATCATGAACACTGTCATACTGTCATCAATGACGTATGGAGCTGAGACATGGTCACTTACCAACCGCCAAAGAGAGAAACTAGCAATCACCCAGAGGAGCATGGAACGATCAATGCTGGGTGTTACGAGGAGAGATAAGGTCAGGAAGGAAGACTTAAGATCAAGAACAGCGGTGAAGGATGTCATCGAGAAAGTGGTTGAAGCCAAAGGCAAGTGGGCAGGACATGTAGCCCGAATGAAGAACCACGAATGGGCTAAGAAAACAACAGAATGGACTCCGTGGGACAGGAAGAGAGGAAGGGGAAGACCGAAGAAAAGATGGAGAGATGACATCGAGCAGAAGGCAGGCAGGACGTGGACCCAGAGTGCCCAAAACCGTGATGAGTGGAGTAAGATGTGGAGGCCACCCGCCAGCAGTGGCGTGACAGGCTGATGATGATAATGAGGATAACTCCTTATCAGCATACAGCTTGAAGTCTTCGAGATCCTCATTGAAGGTAAAGATCTGATCAAGGCTGCGTTGTCTTCGTCGCCCTCCCACAGAGGAAGCTGCATGTCCTGCTTGGTTGCTCTGCAGCTGTGCGGCCCGGAGAGTTTGTGGTTGCCATCTGTTGTCCCTGCAGAACACTGTCACTTCTGGGAGTGTCAGCACCACCAAATGGAAGGGGGACGAGCTGGTTCTACCAAACTCTGACATGGACGACATCCTGACAGACGCTAGCTAATCTAGTTAGCACATGTAGAAGAGTGGATGCAGATGTGAGGGGCTTTACAGATGTGCTGCACGGGGTTTAGACTACAGCTTTGGTTGTTGAGTTCTTTCTGAGACAGAACTGGAACCTTTAACGTTTGACCGACTGCACTGCAGCCTCCACACTGCAAAAAAGAAAAGTTAGTGTCACTTAAAATTGTAAGGCAACAAACTTTAGCAAAATTTTGAGTCAAGGGCCTAAACTCAACATTTTAAATTTTGTGTTGGCGTTTGCTGACTCATTTTTCTAAATGTTCAAACTCAGTTGTAAGTTGAATGAACTTAAAAGTTCAAGTTGTCACGTAATCCTAACTCGGAATCTTTACTTTTCCCAACAATGTGTTGCAACAACTGTAAATCCCAGTTTTTGGTAACTTAACTACAGGTTGCAGTCACTTAAAATTTAACATTATGGGAACTTTTAAAGTTGACTTTTTTCCAATTCAGATGCCTAAAAATTTGAATCACAACTTTAGGTAAAAACAGTAAGTTACTGTCATCTTTTAACAAATTCCTGAAAATTTTACAATTTAATAGGATTTAATTCCCTAAGCTCTAAATTGTTTGGTTGCAAGTAATGTATACACAGTAATTATTTGAATTTCATACATTAACTATAATAATACAATGCGTACCTACAGTTAATAAGAAAACTCTGGCTTATCAATGATGAGCAGCAAATTCCAAACAAACAAAACAAATAAATTGCAGCTTCAAACATTCAAAAAACTTTATTGTTTTTATGGAAGCTGTGGCATTACTTCACACAAAAAAAAGGCTGCATCACTGACAACGATTACAATTCGGTGCCTCTCAAATAAACAAAACTGATTCTACCTTAATTCTGATGTTAAGTGGATATAAAAACAAGTCTGATATACAAATCAAGCTGAACAAAACACAGTAGTAAGATGGTGAAAATGCTGGCAGTGTGAAACCATTACTCAAGCAGCTGGAAAACACGGCATCAGCTGATACACAAAATAGTGAAACGACAGAACAGTGAGGGGGGTAACGTGCTGAAAAGCACACGCCAAAATATCAGCCTATAGTGAATAATTAGAAATTTGAGATCCCTGTAACCAAAATTTAACTTTGGTTGGATTTTTTCTTTAGACACGTGTTTGGATTGTAAAAAAAAAAGTCAAAACTGGTCTAAAACTGAGAAACATGCTCACACTCCAACAGAAAAAACTGCACAGTGTGTGTGAACACACACCAGCTGTGTGTTGTTGGGTTCACTCAAAGAGTCTGTTTTTGAGAGATCTGACTCTTGCGGGGGGGGGGGGGGGTGTCACTGGTCGGTTGGTTCACTAAAAAAGGCACAAGACTGTAGGGAAGTTCTAAGTGGAAGACAACTGCACTCATCTGCAGCAGCCACAGGTGGCGCTGGACCCACCCCCTCCCCGAGGCAGCCCACCATCCAGGTCAGGGCCATCCAGCCTGCCTACCTCCCCCAGACCCCACAACCATGGTAGGTGTCAACCATTGTAACCGCGGGTACCAATAGGGTTGCCCCGCCCCGTCCTAGGGCCACAGAAGGAGTAATCCCAGCCCCAGGTGCAGGTGGGCTCTCCCAGGGCACCCCCCCCCCGCTCAGGCAAAAAGACTCACCCCCAACTTCAGTGATGGTATCTGTCTGGATATTCCATCTCAGAGTTCTGTAGTTCCATCTTTTCTACAGCTGATCCGTGTTTCCTGCCGGGTGTGGTGGCGCGTGCCTGTAATCTGCGCTCATGGAGGCTGAGGCTGGAGGATGGTTGGAGCTCAGGAGCTCTGAGCTGCAGTGGACTGTGCTGATCAGGTGTCTGCACTGAGTTCAGTACCGATATGGTCTTTCTGGGGGAGCCCAGGTCGTCTAAGGACGGGTGAACCGGCCCAGGCCGGAAACGGAGCAGGTCAAAGCCCGCGTGCCGCTCAGCAGTGGGATCACACCTGAGAGTAGACGCTGTAGCACAGCCTGAGGAAACATCCAGACCCAGCCTTTTGATCTACTCTGTACTCTTCATCAGAATATTCTGACAAGAACTCCCACAGTTGTTGATCCAGCAGCTTCTGGAAACTTGAACAAGTCTTCTCTTTTTAGTGAAAAACATTG
>CM074508.1:4118311-4387653 GCA_037389245.1 Oryzias sinensis | reverse complement strand
ACTTAAATTTAATAGTTTGAACCCAAGTACATTAAGTAGGACCAATATGATTCATTTTGGTTCAAGTAACGCTATCTAATCATGTGGAAATCATTTCCATAATTTTTTTTATGTTCATTCAAAGTGAACGTTTTTTGAGTGTAGTTTACCTGCTCTGTTTTGTCCTTATTCAATAAAGGAACATAATGTTACACATTGTGTTTTCATATTCATATGGAATCTGTATTTGTTTATATGACAGAGTACTTAGGGCCCACTGAGGAAAAAGGATAAAGTCATAAATTTATGAGACTGGTTCTTTTTGCAGAAAAGCAAAATATTCTTTTAACAGTTTTGATAGTTATGACAATGTGATACTTCATATGCTGGCACATCAGCATGTCTTCGTTTATGAAACCATACTGAAGTACAATTTCACGAAATGCCCCACATCTGTCATTTTAACAACTGTCCTCCTTTAAAACAACTGGTTACAATATTATGACTTGTCTTTTTTTCCCTCTGTGGCCCTAATATTCTATCATTTTACATATAGCCTTATAGTCTATGGGAAACTGTAAATTATCTAATGATAGCAACATCATATAAAACTCATTATTTATCCAAAATGATATGAAATTAATGATCGCAGGCAGGCAGGCAGGCAGGCAGGCAGGCAGGCAGGCAGGCAGGCAGGAGGTCTGAAAGCGTGGAGCAAAAGGCAGGCTTGCAGGCAGACTGCAAGCACAGAGCATGAGTAAGCTGGGAATCAGGCAGAAGACTTGACGTTCCAGCAGTGAGTGGAGCTGCATGGCAGTAATATATACTCAGGTGAACAGGTGGAGTGAATCAGAGGTGACGAGCAGCAGCTGGGGGAGCGGGGCGGCTGCTGTCATGACACCCGTTCTCAACCCTATTTTGACCAAAGCAGGCAAGGGGGATTGAGGACGGATAGAGGACGGCAGCTTCTCTATGAACTTGGAAGTTGAACACAAACCACTGCTTGACTTGGACTTGGATTTTAAAGGGCTACTGGAAAGCACAATGCTGATCAATATAGTGTAATAAACCTTCTGTGTCTCTATCCAACTGGTATTTTCCAAGATTGATTTTCAATTCATTTAATTTTTAAACAATTTTAGAGTGGGATAATCAATGTAATTCAATTAACAACTTGAATCAGATCAAACTACAATCAGACAGATGAATTTGGTTGGATAAATCAATTCATTGATCAACCATTACACACCTAGTCTGCATATACTGTTAATAAAAAAAAAAAAAAATTTGTTAAAGAAACTTGTTATGGTAAACAAAAATCTCCTTTCTCCCGTGGTTGGAACCATGCTCATTAGGTACAAAGGGGTCCAAAGTGCGTTAAGAAAATATCCCCCACACCATGACACCCCCACCAACAGCCTTAACCGTTGATTAAAGGCAGGATGATCCATGCTTTCATGTTGACACCAAATTCTGCCCCCACCATCTGAGTGTTGCAGCAGAAATAGATACTCAGACATTTTTCCAATCTTCATTGTCCAGTTTTGATGAGTCTGTGTGAATTGTAGCCTCAGTTTCCTCTTCTTAGTTAACAGGAGTGGTACCCAGTGTGGTCTTCTGCTGCTGTAGACCATCTGCCTCCAGGTTGGACGTGTTGTGCGTTCAGAGATGTTCTTCTGCAGACCTCGGTTGGAACCAGTGGTTCTTTGAGTTCCTGTTGTCTTTCTATCAGCTGGAACCAGTCTGGCCATTCTCCTCTGACCTCTGCCATCAACAAGGGATTTCCACCCACAGAACTGCCGCTCACTGGATATAATGAGGGTATTAAACCCTCATTATAAACATTTAACTGCAATGTTGTGGGTCTCTTGCCTCCAGAATTCTTTTTTTTTTTACTTGTCCTGTCCAACAGCTGGGCAAACAGATGAGAGCTGAAGGCCTCTTGTGTTAGACATATTTTACTTTAACAACAGGGGTATTAATCTTCTGACAAACCAAAGGTATGTCTGAATAAACCCCTTAGGTAATCAAAGCCAAACTTTATTCATTTTAATCATATTTGAAACTCCTTTGTGTTAGACCGGACGGAAAAGGAAAGGGGGGAGAAGAAAGAGGGATGTTAGAGAGGGGGGGATAAGAGGGTGATTAAAAGGGGGGGTGGTTAAAACCATGAAGGAGCGTAAAGCAGCAAGTTCTTGGATGGTTATACTGATTACATTGAGGTTCAGATGTAATACAAGTTTTAAGGGCGGGGCCTGTCCACACACACCCAAATGTTATAAACACACCTGTTGGCTCAAAAAATGTTCACATGTCAACATGTACACAGTACCAATAATGTTCTCACACACATACTTATGCCTTCAAACCAACTAGCGTGAAATATTTCATTCAATCACGCAAACTATCTATGTAGAGGTGAGCTAACACCTATGCTTGAGTGAGTCTTTATCTTCTTCTAAAATGGATGATGGAATGTGAAAGGAAGGAGGGAGAGTGCCCAGAAAACCCCACACCAAGACCCCCGCCGCAGTGGTAGCGGCAGCCACAACCCCCCCCCCAACGCCCGCACGGCAGCAGACAGAGAACAACTGCCCCCCGGGCGATCCCATCCGCCACCCAGGCCAGGGTCAGCAGGACCGTTACGAGGCTCCCAGAGACAGAGAGCAGGGAGGCATGGGGAGAAAGAGAGCGCAGCCCCGGCACAACGAGGAGAGCAGCCCCCCTGCTGCACCAGGAGGGCCCAACGCAAGGCCTCGCCCGAGAGGAGCGCCCACAACCCCAGACGAGCACCTCATCACCACCCAGGAGTTCTGGGCATCCCCCCGCCCCAACCCCAGGTACGAACCAGGACCCCCCAAAAGAGACCCACTGCGCGCTCCAGGCAGGCAGCCACCCACCCGGCCGAAGGTTGGTCTAGGAAGGAGCAAGGCAGGGGCCAGGCACCCCCGCCCAGGAGGAGGGCACCCAGGAGAGAAGGGGAACCACAAGAGGTGTTGTAAACATGGCCCTACGAGGCTATGCCACAGTTGGAAATTTGGCGAGGCCCGGCACCCAGGGGCCAGGACCAGAACCCACACCACAGGGACACGGAAACCCCCCAGCTCAGGTGCGATGTGATCCCCGGCTTCTGGCCTTACAAGAAAGCTCAGGGGGCCCTCTCCCCATGTGGAGAGAGCACTGCCGGGCCAGGGAAACCAGCACCCAGGGATGGGGTAGGGGACAGATGGTCTAAGGTCCCACCTTCCTTGCGAAATGCGTGTGTGTTTGTGAGGGTGTGTGTGTGCATGTATGTGTGTTGGAGTGTGAAACAAATGAATTTCTCAAAACGAGAGGTAGCAGCTGGGTTCCCTTTGCTGCACAGTAGGTGTCACTGTTTAGCTGCTCATAACTCTGGAGGGACACCCCCAGAAATAAACATAGGATAAAACAAGCAATTCTTATATTCAATGACTCAAGACGACCAGCTGAAAACTCGGAGCACCTCCAAGGGTTTTGGTCTGAAAGGATCACCACAGAGGAAAATGCTTATCCCTGCAAACATTTTAATTTAATTGTAACTGATGTTATATTCATGAGAATAAGCCGTTATTAAATGTGAAAAATGAGTATAGTATGTTTTTCGTAGCAGATTTTTCATTGAGATTTGGTGTTCTGCCTGCATTATAGTGTTATTGTGTAAAAATGAACCATCAGTGGGAGCTTAGAAGACCTTAAGGTTTTTCCATTTACTGTTTGTTTTTTTGTGTTAAGTGATTTTGATCAACAAGCTGTGGAAAACAAGAACCACCATGCGATAAAAGACAAACGGACATGGAGGTAAGGCATGCTGATGCACAGCCTTGGAAGAGGAGCTGTTGTCCTCTGACAGCTGAGCAGGTCTGCGTCTTCTCTGAGCGAGGCTGGAAACCTGGAATGTTATCTCCTGCCATTATGTAATGGGAAAAGGCCGTCATCGGATCTGTAGCCCTTCTGGGCGAAAGAATGCTGAGCTCCGCCCATCTTCCAGAGGCGGTGGCCCCTGGGAGCAGACGTGTCCAGTGTCACGTCTGTGGGGCTGTGCTCGGGGACAGTGCGAGGTTAGCAAGAGTGATGGGGAGAGAGGAGGACGTGGAGTTTTTCTGTCTCTAAGTGGAATACACTTATGGCCAAATCTGGACAGGATTGGAGATCTGGACTTCTGGATCTCGGCCCAGAGCTCAGAGATAATTAATGGTGTTTATGTTTTGGGGAATTCACTACCAAAGAATTCTAAAGGCGAGCGGGATGAGAAATGATTTCTATGAATATTAGTCAAATGAATCTGTGTGGTGTTGAATGGAGAACAAACACGGATGTGTCGATATGAAGAAACTTTTTCCACTTCTGCTCTGATCCGGTAACATCTGAACACCTGCACTGGTTAGTTCGGTTTGTGCCGGAGCTGCTGGTTCAGGAGCCACACCTGAATATAAGAGACGGAGGGGTTTGGGGAATAAACATGTTGAAGACCCACTCCGATGAAAGTTGTGTTTTTAACATGTCCTTGTGGCATTTTTCTGACGATGGAGGACATAGATAAAGAAAATGAAGCTTAAAATTGATTTTCTGAGGATTTGTTCATTCCATGTTGGATGGGCCACAAGCTTCCTGCTCCGCTCTATTCTGATGCATCCACCTACAGACAAATAGATCCATGAAGGTCTTTGTTTTCCTCGTCTAAGCTGGAATCTGGATCTAAAGTGTACACCACTTTTGTTGTACCACCAATGTTAGGTTGGGGGTGTGAGAGGCTGTGGGAGAGCACATAGACAGAAAGGTGATGGGAAGTGAGGGTGGGCTTACTCTGCACCTACAGTCCTGCTCACAACTCAGAGGTAAATTTCTAATAAACTCCTGCCGCTCTGCAGAAACTATGTCCCAGAAAATGACAGAGGTTTCCATGATTTTGGCTAAAAAGGGCATCGTCATAGTGAAAAGACCACTGGGAACACTCTGAAAATAGATTTAAAAGATGATTGGAGTGGGATTTTCAGGTAATATTATCCTAGACAACTTTAAAAGTGGAATATCTTGACATGCTGGTTACTGTGTAAGACAGGGTTTTGCACTGAGGACCTCATGCCTGCTTGTTTCCCAGTGTACCTTGCTCTAGTGTGTTCTAATTGGCTGGACACACCAGATCCAAGTAATCAGCTGTACGTAAGGCGACGTTTTCTGAAAATCAAGGCCTCATGACCTGGACATCCCCTTTCCTGAAAAGGCATCAGGCCCCCCGGGACAATCCTGAGTGGGAGTGGACCTCTTCAATGGGACGGGGTAACTGACCAAAACCAAAAAATACTAACAGGACAAGGACAAAGTAAAGTGAGAGTTTATGGAACGCACACCCACTCTTTAACAGAAAATGAAGTGACAAAAAAAACAGACTGAGTATAAGTTTGGTTTCTGGTGGTGTAAAATCAGACAAATCTGAAAATGTTTTGTCTTTTTTACACCTTGAATGTGTCAATATTTCTATTTTTTTCTTGCTTCATTTATGTGTAATAACTTGTGTGTTTACATATGTTGGTAAATGTGAATTCTCATTTTTATTTTGCACATAATATTAAGCCATTATGTGTTAATAACTAATAAGAAATTACAACTATTAGCCTAACTAAATTAATATATTTAGAAAGCTGATTCCTCTAGGATTTTTTCAGCAGGTTAAGGAAAATGCTTCCAGAAAGCTCCGGAGATCAGTTTCTGGACATGGTTCCTCAACACAAAAGCCTCCGTTCTGTGTCGTTGGTTCTTCTCCATCAGAGATAGAGACTTCCTTGACAGAATTTGGATAAAGAGACGATAAAAACTGTTAAACTGTGTGGAAAGGCTGCTCAAGGGCACACTTCAGGATATTATGTTATTTTTTTTTTTGCTCTTAGATTATCCATCCATTTGTTCTCTAAACTCACTTCATCCCCTTTGAGGTTCTGGTATTGTCTTGCTGTGAGGCAAGGGGGCTAACCACCACACCCCTGGTGCACCTAAGTGCATGTGTATCAAACTATATGTGTGAATGTATTATTGAGATCAAATGGAGGCTAAAACCACAAAAGTTCAGGTTTTGAAAAGAGGAAAAAGCTACTTTTTAAAAGTCACGAATCATTTTTACAATTCACATCAAGAAAACAGGAAAATCTTAAAATCGCATATTAGTTTTTTAATTAAAATGTTTCTAGGTTTAAAGATTTTCACTTGTAATAAGCCAACAATAGAGCTGATGAAAGAACATTGAAGGTATAATTTCTTGCAAGTTTTAAGTTAAATTTGGCAGAATTCTTGGTTAGATTTACAGATGTTGCAGTAAAAATATAGTTTGTTCAAAAGCTTGATGGGTGGGGGAGTGCAGATTGATGCATGGGGTTCATTTAGCTGATGAATCTCTTCCTGCTCCTCATTGAACTTGAAATATAAGACATAATTATTAGTATTAAAGCCTCCGACCAGCTACATCCTAACAATTTGTTTGTTCAGGCCGTGTTTGACAGCCTCGTCTCGCTGCTTCCCGGCCCGCTGAGTGTTGCTATCATCCGCCTGAACTCAGGGAACAAACAAACAGGAGCAGCATTTCTGCGCTGACGGGGTGAGCCAAGCAAACGTTGAGTGTGTCTCCACGCACACGTACACACAGCTGCCAGAAGCCGTGCAGAAGCACTTTGCTGCATCAGTGATGCTTATCTCCAGGTTAGAGCAATGAAACAGAAAACATGTGAAGGCTTTGATGGTTTGGGGGGGACACAAATTATCATAATAATAATGTTAACGCCGCCATTGGCAATGCATGGCCTGCAGGCCACCCCCCAAGTTTCTGTTGATTTTATCTCCATAGCAACCAGTTCATGTTTTGGTCAACTGGGGTGCCGAACAGATCTTTATCAAAAGAATTGGCAAAAGTAAATTTTTGAATTTACTTGGCAACAGAAGATAGATAGATAGATAGATAGATAGATAGATAGATAGATAGATAGATAGATAGATAGATAGACTTTAATAATCCCGAAGGAAATTTTAAGTGGCCAGCTGCCCATACTTAAAAACACAATCATTCCTAAAACAGATAAAAACACAATAAATATATTAAAAAATAAAAGGATAAAAAGAATAAAAGCAAGTATAAACAATTCCTAAAAACATGTCAAGTTTCCCAGAAATTCAGCTTAATCAAAACCAGAAGCAAGAATAAAAGCTCTCAACACAGAGTGTTGTGCAGTCTGATGGCTCGTGGGACAAAGGACTTTCTAAGTCTGTCCGTGGTGCAGCGTTGTGATAAAAGTCTGCTGCTGAAGCTGCTCTTCCTTTCACTGAAGGCGTCATGCAGAGGGTGTGTAACATTGTCCATAATTGCCTGAAGTCTGGACAATGTTCGTTGTTCAGCCACCTCCTCCACTGTGGCTAACTTCAGTCCCACAACAGAGCTAGCCCTCCTGATGATCTTACTTAGGCGGGTCAGGTTTCTCTTGCTTGTGCCGCACCAGCACACCACAGCGTACAGCAGAGCACTTTCAATCACCGTCTGATAAAACATACTGAGAAGCTTGGTGGAGATGTTAAAAGAGGCCAGCCTTCGCAGGAAGTACATCCTGGATTGACATTTTTTGCTGAGCAGGGTGGTGTTCTCGTTCCAGTCCAGTTTCTTGTCCAGGACCACTCCCTGGTATTTATAAGACGTGACTGTCTCCACCAGGTCACCGTCTATACATATTGGCTGGGAGAGAGGGGGTTGTCTTCTGAAGTCCAAAATCAGTTCTTTGGTTTTCCTAATGTTCAGCTGGAGCTGGTTCTTCTTGGACCAAAGAACAAAATCCTGCACCAGCTGTCTGTACTCCAGCTCCTTGTCCTCCCTAATGCAGGCCACAGTAACGGTATCATCCGAGAATTTTTGGATGTGGCAAGCCTCCGTGTTGTGTTGGAAGTCGGTCGTGTACAGAGCGAACAACATCGGGGAGAGAACTGTGCCTTGAGGTACTCCCACACTGTTGCAGAGTGTTGTGGAACGGCTGGCCCCCATTCTGACAAACTGGGGTCTGTCCTTGAGGTAGTCCATGATCCAGGATATTAAGTATGGCTCCACTGACATACTCCTGAGTTTTTCCTGCAGTATTGGGGGTTGGATTGTGTCAAATGCACTGGAGAAATCAAAAAACAACATTCTCACTGCACACCCCCCTTCATCAAGGTAAGTCAACGTGCGGTGGAGGAGATGCAGAACGGCATCCTCAACTCCCACCTTCTCCCTATATGCAAACTGCAATGGATCCTGGGTATGTTGCACCTGGGGCTTCAGCAACTGCAGCACTAACCTCTCCATGGTTTTCATTATGTGAGAGGTCAGTGCAATTGGTCTGTAGTCTTTATTGTCCCTCGGCTGCTTGACCTTGGGCAGAGGAACAATGCATGAGGTCTTCCAGAGTGTTGGTATTTTACCAAGGCGCAGGCTCAGGTTAAAGAGATGCTGGAGAGGACCTCCTAGCTCATCTGCGCATGTCTTCAGGAGCCTGGGGGACAACCCATCTGGGCCTGCTGCTTTCCTGGTCTTCAGTTTCTTCAGCTCTCTTCTTACCTGATGTTCAGTAAGAGAGGTGTAATGAGGAAGAGCTGAAGTTTGTCCTGTTACAGTCTCATGATTTTATTGATTGATTTTTTATTTATTTATTTCAAACATTGCAATCAAAGCAATAAAAAAAATTACAAATATTTATCAAACTAATTACAGAAATGATGAAATGCATAGATTAAAAAGACAGAAAATAAAACAAAACAAAAACGTCACTTAAATCACATTTGCTTAATTAAGTACAGTGATCATTAACTAAAGTATAAGTAGAGCTTGATTTATTGCTTGAAAAGGAGTGGGAAGAAGCCAGTTTATATAATCCCACCCCTACCATCCCATGTTATATCACTGCGATCAGGTTGAGCCAGGAATTCGTAGAAAAAAAACGTGTTTTTCCTCTGCTCCTGATTCACAATGATTTGAATACAGAAATGCTATTTTAATCTTAATTGTCTTTATATTTGTCCTCCATCATCAGGAGAATGCTGTTAGAACATGTTAAAAACACCAAAAACACCATTTTCATCAGAGTGGGTCTTAGACTTTATCTATAGGATCCGAATACTTGTGAATGTGAGCCTGTCAGGGGCCTGTATAGACTGTGTGCTTGGGAGAAAGTAAATGGGTGATAAATCTTTGCTGCTCTGGGGTAAATACCCCCCCTCCTCCCCACCCCCAACATGAGATCTGCAGTGGATCCTTTAAAACATGGTTGAGAACCCCATGTGAACGAAGAAGTCAATTATTTACAGTGAAATGAGCTTGTTGGCTCCACCCAGCAGGCTTGGACCGGGTACCTGTGTGGGGGGTGGGGTGGGGGAGGCTGTCATTCGTTTTTGTTTTTTATTGAGTCAGCCTGAGGACACAGGGAGCTGCTGAGAGAGTATTACAGGGTTGAGTCCTGTGTCACAGCCCTGTTAACTGCTTCAATGGCCAATTCCATGTCCTGAACCTGGGGGGCATTTTCAGGCTTCAGCTGAAAATGCCCCCCAGCTGTTGGTGGAGGAAAGACAGAAACCTGCGGCAGAGTGCAGGAAAAGTACCAGCCGGGTCTGTCAAATGCTCCTGCTTTATTTGCTTATCTGCACCAAGCCGCTAATGAGTCAGACCCGGAAATGTGGTGTCATGACGACCAAACCAAGGATTTCTCTGATAACTTTGCTTTTCTTCACTGACACTCTTTGGCTGCTTCTTAACTCAGCACATCAAAACAGGAAACTTGTTTAGTAGTTTATGTCTTTGTTGTCTCAGTGCTTCTTCGAACTAAACCTTATCCTGGTGGAAACCTTAACAGAGCATTTAATTAGTGTCACATTGTTAGAAATCTAAGTCTGTTGGTCGCAACCATCAAAGATTTCTTAAACTTTTTATACATAAAATAAATAGCTTGTTCTACTCTTTATTAGTGGACAAAATGCTCTTTTAGGTTCCATGAAACAGGCTTTTAGTCATTGGAATGGGGATACTTCATGTAATCTGATACTTCAGTCTTGTTGCTTCTCCCCATTTTCATTTTTAAGATGCTTTAAGCAAAAAGCTGCTCCTGGAGTTGAATCCAAGACAGCAAAAATAATTTTTGCAGTTCCCCAAATGAGCACATTAGGCTGTTTTTTTTATTTCTGTTTTGATTTTATAGGAGCATGAAATTATATGGGGTATGTGTTTCTATGATTGGCAAATGGCCGGACCCATAGGTGGACTCAACAAATCTCTGCTTTTACAACATGGGGATGGCTGTGGAGCAGAGGTAGAGCGGTTGACCTCTGAATGTAGGATTTCAAGTTCTGCTCCCACCATGTGTTGAAGTGTCTTTGGACAGGAACCCCGCATTACTCCTGCTAGTAATAGGTTGGTGCCATCAGTGTGTAATTGTGTATGTGGGTCAGTCATTCTATTGGTCAGTATAACCATTCTTGATTTGCTACTTTTTTTAACATGTACTTTATCATCCTCTTTTTTTCAAGTTTTTTCTATAATGAAAGTTATTCAAGTGATAAACTAACCAATCAGACGCCTCAATGAAAGTAGGTGGTCTCACGGTGAACGTTCAAAATGTTTGAATAACAAATTTCGTGTAGCCCGCTTTTGTATGGTAGAGGTGTGGATTTCCAACAAGCTCACTCCTGATTGGAGAGAGTGGTAGCCACAGAAACAATGACTTAGACCTAGTGAGTGAAGGGTGTGTTCAGTTTGGACACATTTGGTTCGCTTAAAGTGAGCCAGATTTCGTTTCCCCAGATAAACTGGAACACATTTTTATTCAAGAGACAGCCGAGCGATCCGAGACCAAGAACCGCTCTTGGACCCGTCTTTTGAAGTGGTCTCGGTTAGTTTCCAATCAGACTGAGCTTCTGAGATTCCCCAGTCTGAACACAATCCGTTCCGGGAGAAAACAACTGAACTAAACGGCCACCGTAGCCGGTTGTCACGTGACGTAAACAAGGTCAGAATGTAGCAACAGATGAGCTGCGGACAAAATTAAAGAAACAATTGTTGTGTTATAAAGAGGAAAAAAGGGTCCAACTCCTGACTTGACTTCTTTTTTTAACAATGCTGAAAACACTTCTTACATGCTCTTCTGTGTCTCGTTAAGCGGCATGCGCGAGGGCTGCTGTGATGTCATCCCAAAAGTTACCTCGTAGTTTGATGGCTTGTCAAACTATGATAAGACTCAGCAACTCATTGAAATGTGGTCGGAATAATTCAGAATCAGTAGGACTACTTTTAACGTGATCCACATTGATTCTCACTGTTTTCCCCACAATCTATACGTCATAAACACTTCCATGTGTACCTTCTTAGACGTCTTCTTACCAGTAACTGATTGCAGCCTCTAACTGGACGAAAAAAAACGAAAGAAGTTAGAATGAACAACACTGAGAAGGACTGCAAAGAACAGGACTTCCATAATTTCTGTATTTAGTTCCTTTGCCTCTCCCTCCTAAATCCTAACCAATGAGTGAAGAGATTTTTGCTCACGTGATTTTGTTTACAAGCTTTGGTTCAAATCAGGAAAGGCAGTTTGACAGAAGTCTGATTACACACCAAAAGAAAGGTTCAGAACTGGATCCGGACCAAATGAAGCGGACTGAGCCTGGAACAGACTGAAAACACCTTTAGTGTCACAAGAACAGGCAGACGGCTGGATCCAAATGCAGCAGGTTTATTAGCTCAGCTAAAAGTCCACAAAGCTAAATCGGGGTCAGACAGGCAGAGGTCGATAAGAGGCATAAGTTCATTCGAGAAGAGACAGGATGGTCAAGATCCAGGCGAGAGTCAGGGCAGGCGGCAGGCAAACAGTCAGGGTCAGAAGACCAATATAACGCTGGATGAGGAAAGCAGGGTGGCACAAACAACATTTCACAATGAGCTTCACTGAATGTATGAGAGTCAGGAGTTAGGCATCCAGGACTTGTGTGCTGGGGGTTGGGGGGAGCTGGAGTGTGGTTAGAACTCAGGAGACGCCTCCCACTGGTGACCAAAGGGGGAGACAGAATTTTGACTTCTAACATTTAGACATTGCTTACCGCTCATTTCTGGTTCCAACATGTCAACATCTTGATCACAAAAGAAGGAATTGGCTTCCTTTGGTTGGTGAGTAAACCCTTGCCTATGGGTGACATCCAGTTCTTTAACTTTAATTGATCCTATATTGGGGAAATGTATTTATATATACATACAGTCAGTGGCTCATCCACAGTTTTACTGTGCTGACAGGTTTAGGTAAAAAAAAAGGGTTTCTATGAAAAAGGTAGGGATTTTATCTTTATCAGCACTTTGGCTTTAAAACTGAGATGTCCACCTGGTATCTTCACACCCATCTTACCGAGAAATGTTTGCAGTACGAGTGAGAAGTGAATTGAATCCCCCCCCCGTCCAAGCCTGCAGGCATCAGACAGCCAAACAGTTTACACGGCAGAAACACAACATGTTTAATCTTGCACATAGCATCTGTCCTGCCTGCTTAACACTTTCCAACACATTTGCAGGAGCTGATAAACATTTGCAGGGCCGTGCTTGGCTCATGCCTGCAGCAGCCGTATCTCCCTCATCTGAAGGGCTGACCTGTCAGGGAGGGGCTACGCCAACGCACATGGACATGTGACTGACCTTTCACTCCCTGAATTCATGATGTGATTTATGAGCTACTGGAGAGTGCATTCGGTTATTCAACTGTATGTCAACATTTCAAATGGTTTTACCTGAATTTTAGAGGTCAGAGCAAGATTTTTGCTATAAAAATCACAACTTTCTTTTTTTTTTTTTTTTTTTTTGATAATTCCTGTAGAAAATTTATAAAACTTTAATTTAAAATGACGTGAAAAATTGTGATTTGTTTTGTTCCGTGGCCACAAAAGTCAGAAAAGTGGGGGTAATGGAAAGTTGTTTTCACCGTCAGACTTCAGACATCCTTTTTACAGCACCCAGAGAACTAATTCAGTCTCTTCAAACAAACTCATGTGCGTGGCAGAGAAACCATGGCATCAAATTGATGTCAAAAACCGCAGGAAGACAGGGCCATAAACAAAGAAACGGATGTGAAGAGGAAAAAAGGAAAAGCAAGTGCTAAGCTGGATAACTAAGAGGTACTGCTACTGTCTCCTCAGTACTTATGATTATTCACAATTTATGTATTTATATTTGAACATCATTAATCCACAGATTTACAAAAACACTGGAGGAATTTACCTTGTATCTTGGAAATACAATAATACTTTCTGAAAGACCTACTCCAATGAAAATCAAGTTTTTGGTGTTTTTCCTCATGTTCTTGCAGAATCTTTCTAATGTTGGAGGACATATTCATTTATTCATAATGTTGTGAATCAGGAGCAGATGAAAAAGTGCAGTTTCAGAAAGATCCCATTTGTGACGTAGAAAATACTCTAAGCAGGCCACCTGGACTCTTCACAGGAAAATTTTTCATTCTGCCCCCAGTGGTTCTTTAAGGAACTGCTTGTCAGTCACTTGGGTTTGTAATGCTGAGCTCCTCATGGAGAGCAGAGTCCAAACCCATTGACATTTTTTAAAAGCTCCTTATTATTGGTAAATGCTCACACAACATACATTTATTCTTATTTTGACCAACAGTTATATCATAAAGTTATAACTGTTAAATTTCATAATAAATTAAAAAGACATCATCAGGCTGATTTTAAGTGCAGGAGCTTCTTACCTGATATTTAAAAAAACACTTCATTAGGCTGAATTTTCACAGCAAACAAAATGAGGCTTCAATGTCACTAATAGTAGCAGTTTGACAACTATTGAAAAATGTTCTTTCTTTTTCTTCTTAGATTATGGCAGCGTCTGATCAATAATACACCTCGGTAATGAAGCTAGGGGAAAGTATATCGGATCTGGAGAAAGCCCAGGATTCAGAGAGGGGAGCTGTGGTTTGGATGAGGAGGTCTGGAGTGTCAGAGAAGAACGTTGGAGTTGTTTAGACAGGAGACAGTGGTGAGATGTTCTGTAGGTGGAGGTGAGACTGCTTTAGAACAGTGTTTTTTAACCAGTGTGCCGCGGCACACTAGTGTGCCGTGGGAGATGGTCAGGTGTGCCGTGAGAAATTGCCCTCATTAACTGATCTAAAAACAATTACCATCTCCAGGAAATCAGCTCTTTGTTCATCCAAACAGGCCCTGATAAAACACTGAGAAGTTAAGAATATGAAATATCATAAAATTATCTTTTCTTCGTGTTTATATGATTCTGTTAAAGACACTTTGATAAGCATGACGGTCCGCGGTACATAGCCGCAGCTATAACTGTGTAAGGACAAGTCCCGCCCCTTTAACTGTATCCACCAATCATTCTTGAAGGCTTAATCACACGTCATCAGTCTGACCAATCAGAAGTGCTTAAAGTCTTCACTTCCTTGTTTGGATTTAGCGCAAAAAAGTATCTCTGTTCTAAGAAAAATACCAGCTAAAGCTCGTCTTTAGTGGTGTAGCTTTCCACAGAATCTGGTATCAGACCGTGGAACAAGTGAACAAAACCATGAAGCTCAAAGACGCTGGTCTTTCCGCGGTCACCGTATTATCGGCACTACATCTCCCATGATGCATTAAAGTGACTGTTTTAGCGGACAATGAGTCTCTCCTCTTAACGTCTTAAAACAACGAACACACATCAAACAGTTTTTGAATCTTTTGACTTAATTTTTAATACATCTTTTAGAGAAAAAAAAGCTGCAGTTTCCAGCTTTTTCTGCAACAATTATCCCAAAAATCCATGTGAGACTGCAGAGGGGCTGTAGATCAATACAGACTATGAGCTTTTTCTTTTTTTTTTTATCTATTTTTTTGGATGCTGGTGTGCCGCGGGATTTTTGTCAAGGTTAAAGTGTGCCATGGCTCAAAAAAGGTTGAAAAACACTGCTTTAGAGGACAGTTTCAGGTGTGACGTGTGACCAAAGATTGTCATCAAGAATGAAAGGAAAGGAGAAGAAGACTGTGGTGAGAGCAGCCATGTCGGTGGTGAGGAGACAGGAGGCAGAGCCGTAGGCAGCAGAGATGAAGATGCTGCGGGTTTTAGTGACCAGGAGGGAGAGGATCAGGAATGAATCCATCAGAGGATCAGATCATGGTAGATGTTTGGAAATAAATGCAGGGAAGCAGATTGATATGGTCTGAAAACGCTGAGAGGAGAAACTGATGATGTTGGTAAAGGGATGCTGAGATTGGAGCTACCAGGAAAGAGGAAGATTAAAGAAGGGGTTCATGGAGGAGGACATGAGGGTGTGAGTGAGGATGATGCAGAGCAGTAGAAGAAGGTAGATGATTTGCTGTGGTGCCCTATAAAGAAGAAGAAGTTATCTATCAAATACAGTTTACCTCTTAAAAGTGAAAGTATGAATCTTCATAGCATCATCATCATCATCCTTTTTCTTCTTCCTGGCCCCATGGCTCCACAATGGAGCTGCTTGAGATTTCATCTACTTGTGCATCACCAGTGCTGGAATGGCGGAGTTACAGTCAGATCATTTCTCTGCAGTGGATTCTATCACATCTAAAGGTTTTATTGTTTTGCAAACACAGTTATAGTCTATCATGATGCATGGCTGAGAGCTGTGCTCCGTGCATTTATTGCCCTTCAGCTTGCATTTCTCCTCCTCTATGTTATATCTAAGTAATATATATAATATGATCAAGTTTAGTTGATCCTAGCTGTTGTCTTCTGAGTGACAGATCAGCCTCATCAAACCGTGTCAGTATGCGCTTTATCTTTGCACTAAAAAATAAGGGCATAATAACAGGAAGTTTAGATCCTTTCAAAGCAAGGAAGATTCTCAACAACTTATTTAAAAACAAGTTAAAAACCACTGAGAAAGATTATTATAACTGACAAGAAAATGGTTGTGAAGCAAGACTCCACATTTTGATTTGTGATTGTTATATTTTTGTCATAGTCTAGACTAGAAGATCCAGAGTTCAGAGTTCATGAAGTTATTTAATATTTTTGACGATCTCCGAACTCTCAGAAAATGGACAAGAACGGAAAAACTAAAACTTCTGGACTTCCCAAGTGAAACTCAGCCTTAAGAATGTGGACCCATTCTGGAAGTAACCACTAGGGGCACATTTTCATGTCAGTGTGTACAAATCCAACCTTACAACAGAACATATCCTGTTTAAAAGCTTTTCTTAAGCCTTTAAGAGAAAACTATATTTATATGTATGATAATGTATTACCTATGGCACACTAAAGACCAAAGAACAAATTTTAAATGAAATATTGGTTATTTTCGTGCCAGGAAGTAAGACTTCTCGGTCTCTGAGCTACTGCCTTTCGCTCCTTGTGGGTGCCGCCCATTTCATGACGTCATCCTAGACCGGCCTTGGCAGCGTCTCTGCGTTTCTTTTACAAATAAGAACAACATCCAAACTTTTGCAAAGATGGACGTGCAGATTGTGCATGGAGAAAGAAAGATTTTAGCCGATCACCGCTAGCTCCACGGAGAAAGTGGGTGTGTGTGTTAGCCTGGGGGCAGAGCTGGCAAGGCAAGGCAAGGCAAGTTTATTTGTATAGCACAATTCGTACACAAAGTAATTCAAGGTGCTTCACAAAACAGAAAAATGCATTAAAATCACAATACATCATAGAAATAATCAACGTAAAATTTACTTTAAAAGAAAAGAAAAAATTAGAAAATTGGTTTAAAAATAAAGGAAGGAAAGGAAAGAAAAGTGCAGATAGGACCTTTCAGTCATATACACGGCTAAACAGAAATGTTTTAAGTCTAGATTTGAACATGAACACAGTAGAGGCCTGTCTTACACCTTCAGGGAGGCTGTTCCAGATTTTAGCTGCAGAATATTGAAACGCTGATTCCCCTTGTTTAGTTTTGACTCTGGGAATCAACAGGAGGCCGGCCCCTGAGGTCCTCAGAGTACGAGATGGTTCATATGGCACTAACATGTCAGAAATGTACTTTGGTGCTCCGCCATGGAGAGACTTGTACACAAGCAGAGCTGCTTTGAAGTCTATTCTTTGAGGTCCAGGGAGCCAGTGCAGAGACCTGAGCACAGGACTAATGTGATCATACTTCCTGGTTCTGGTCAGGACTCGAGCAGCAGCATTCTGGATGTACTGAAGCTGTTTTACAGCTCGTTTGGAGAGGCCGGTGAGCAGGCCGTTACAGTAGTCTAACCTACTGGAGACAAATGCATGAATAAGTATCTCCAGGTCTGGCTTTGACACTATGTTTTTGATTTTGGCAATGTTTTTCAGATGGTAAAATGCAGCTGATGTTACTGACTTGATATGGCTGTTAAAGTTCAGGTCAGAGTCCATGTTTACCCCTAGATTTCTGACTTGATTTGAGGGTTTAAGAGACAGAGAGTGAAGGTAGCTGCTCACTCTTTCTCTTTGTTTCTGTGGGTCAAAAATAATAACTTCGGTCTTGTTTGAGTTTAGCTGGAGAAAGTTGTTCTGCATCCACGCACTGATCTGTTGGAGGCAGTGGTTGAGTGAATCCACTGGCCCATATTCACCTGTTGTCAGTGACACATAGATCTGAGTATCATCTGCATAGTTGTGATAAGATATGTTATTACTGCGTATTAACTGCCCTAGTGGCAGCATGTAGAGGTTGAACAGAAGGGGTCCCAGGATCGATCCCTGGGGCACACCACAAGTCAAGGCCATGTAGTCTGAGGCACAACTCCCAATTTCAACAAAATATTTCCTGTCTTCTAGATAAGACTTGAGCCAACTTAGGGCAGATCCAGAGATGCCAACCCAGTCTTGGAGTCTGTGCATAAGGATCCCATGATCAACAGTATCAAAGGCAGCACTCAGGTCTAGCAGGATTAAGACAGTGACTTTGCCACCATCAGTGTTCAGGCGGATGTCGTTGGTTACCTTGATAAGAGCAGTTTCTGTGCTATGATGGGGTCTAAAACCTGACTGGAAAACATCAAAAGAATTGTTTAATAAGAGAAAGTCAGTGAGCTGTTGGTAGACAACCTTTTCAAGGACTTTTCCTAAAAATGGCAGATTAGAGATAGGTCTGTAGAGCTGGCAGCGCAGATTCTTCCTGGAAGGGGCGGTTCCTCACTTATCTATGTCACAATGTGAGAACCTGCTCGTTTTTGTGAGTTGGGAGGGGCTGGAGCTGAGAGAGATGAGGAGGAATGCCCAGAAAATGTGAGAATGGAGCAAAATACCACTTTGGGGTTTTTATAGTAAGGAATGAGCATTATAATACACTTAAAAGCTCAAATAAGGAGATTTTGCATGATATAGGCACTTTAAAGTCTGGTTGTACGTAGGGTGTGCCATCGTGATAGCTGACTGACATCACGATGGAGAGACACCATAAGCCGCGGTTCCATGTGCAAAATTTCTTGATCGGATCAATGGTCAGATTAAAATTCAACGAGGTACATGGGCCCAGAAAAACGTTTTCCGATTATAAAAAATGTTCACATGGGGTCACATTTTCGGCCGGACTAAATCATTCGCACATGCGCAGTAGTGTTAGAAATAATGGAAGAGAAAAAAAAATTAAAAAAAATAATGAAATAATGGAAGAGGAAAAGAGTTCCGCTGTCCGCTACAAACATAGATATATGTCAGCTCGGTAATATACGAGATGATCCTCTAAACGTGCTTTTATTAATGTTACGATTATTATGAAGCGCCTGTTTGCTCATCATTTTAATTTTACTCCGTGTGGTCAGTACTTTCTCTGTTGAAGAACGGAGCCGGAAGAAGCTAAGGCTAGAGAGGCTAACACGCGCTAACAACATTTAGCCTTTGATGAACATAAAATCCATGCGGGAAATGCTGCAATCTGCATCTTGGCTGAACGTAAATATGCGGGAATAACATCAGCCTTTATTTTGTCGGGACACGACTGGAAACACAAATCCACGTGATTGTTTGAACGGTTTCTAAGGACTGAGCGACATTTCTTCTACACACCGCCCCAAAGCCACTGTGTGAGCTGACGGTCCGAGCTCTGCCCGGACACACACTTTTACCGGTTCGCCTGAGTTCGGTAGCTCGTTCACCTAGGGCTGCGGGACGGATCGCAGTCCGAAGTGTCCCACACATAGCGCACACGTGACAAAGCATCCTCCCTTCCCCTCAAACACAAAGCTGCTCTGAGAAACGGTTGCTGGCTCCACCGGTCCACTTGACTAATCAAGTGCAGAAGGAGTATATAATAAAAAATACCCCCCCGTCGTCCATCCCGATGGTTTACTGCAAACATCGTCAACTGCCAATTTAAGGGACATCGCCCAACCCTAGTTGTAAAACACATTGTTCCCCCTAAATTAAGAACAAAGCATTCAATATTTCATGTAATAGATAAACTCTAAATTGATTTTATGACCACATTCATGAAAAAAGTTAAGGAAGTGAACAGAAATGAAAATATTCTCTGGAATTTCCATTAAAAGAAAGGAACAAGGCTGTTGCAGCAGCAGTTTCACAGATTTCAGTGAAGCTGTGAGTCCATGAAACCTGAAGTCACCCTCAAAACCTCATGAAGACTCTGCATTTTACCAGGCCAACTTCAAACAACGTCATTTTCTGGAATTTTTTGGACTTTTAGATGGTTTGCCAAATAAATCATGCATTTCTGATGACTTTAAAGGAAACATTTCATGTTTCAGGTGAGCTGCCAGGTCTCCTCTGATTGGTTAACTTTTCTAGACATGGGGCGGTAGATCTGGACATCAGCATTCATCCAGACTGACAGAAGAACAAATGCATGAAAACATTCAAGACACAGTCTATAAATATAAGATCAGAAATGGCATTTACAAGGCCTCCAACAAGTGAAACAGTGTTGGATGTTGGATGTGGTCACAAGGCCACAAGCTTCGGGTGATCTGGCGGTCTGTCATAACAACAAACTCCAAACAGTGAGTCTGCGTGTGATTGGTCCGGCTGTTTACACGGTCAAACATAGCTGGATGTGCACGTCCCTGAAACATTTCCATACTTGAGATGAACGACAATAGGAGCATAAAGCCTCTGTTTGTTTCTGGTAGGTTTTTATTGCAGAGTGGTGTCTAGATTTGAATTTACGGCGCAAGTTCAGCATCAGGACGGCAGACGGCAGTTTTGCTGTCTCCAGTTGCGTTAATGTTTGTGAGCAGCTTCAGGATGGTTGTTTGCCCTCTTTAGATCAGTTTTCCTGGGTAACACAGTTAGTCCAGTCGTGCAGCCGGCTCCCTCGGGGTCTCATCTGGATTGGTTGGGAGGTGACGGGGTGGGAGAGGCAGTCCGCTGGTGAGGGTCTGAGGCGCTCTCATTTGCTCTCAGTCTGTCCTGACAACAAGATCAGCTGCTTCACAGCCCGGAAGGACTCACTGAATCCTGCAGATCAGTCACAAAGGAGCCCAACACACCACCAGCGTGCACTGGGATTGACTGCAGAAAGAAGATTTGCTGGGATTACAAGAAAGGGACCTGTCAGATTAGAGCGATGCATGACGGGCCTGCAGAGGTGTGACGTCCCGCGCAGCCAGGAGATGTGAAACCAGAATCATGCCAAAGCCGCTGCCAGCCCGGCACAAACTGCTACTCACACTCCTGTCTGCTGCCCTCAGCCAGCAGGTACTTTCTGACCTTTAACCTTCATCGGTTTAGGCTCTGAGGCATCTCCATCAGAGAGTTTACTGTGACATTTTTTCATGGTTTTACATTAAATATGAAATTAGAAATGTAATTTTACTGTGTTGTTTGATAATTTCTACAAAAAAAGAAAACAAATGACTGAAAAACTGCATGAGAGATGAAAATAAGATTTGGGAGTTTTTAGCAGATTAACCTCGGAGGATAAATACATTTGGAAGATCAATCCAGGAGGACACTTATTGGCTTTAAGAAGCATTTTTAAAATTTTGTGTTTGGTCTTGATAGAAGAGCTGCTGACGGCATGCAGAACAGACAGAGATGTTTCAGACATAAAGAAAAGGTTTCAATCGTTCAGCAGGAACTCACAGCAGAGTCATGGTGGGATTAGATAGGGAGGTGTGTTTGCATCGCTGTCAGAGAGACACTAATGAAGTGAGCTCAGATGACAAACTGACTCCCGATGAAACACTCCCACCGACTGGTTGAAGGCGGTTCTGCACCATGCGATGCCGGGTGAAGAGGACGGTGCTCAGCTCACGATTAAACCTGCATACGGAAAAGTATCACTGAACAGGAGATGTTTCAGTGCTGACATGATCAAACCTTTTCCATCATTGAGAGATCTATAACTACAGTAAAGTGGACTTAAATGCTGGTCCAGGTCTGTGGCTGCAGCCCGTCACCACTCTGTCACTGCAGCAGGTGACACATGGCAATCTTTTTGCACTGAAGGATGCTGTTTATCTGTTGCATGACCTCCACAGTATGCGAACAATAACAAGCAAAGCATCCTCTGCAGAGAAGTCCAACAGGAGATTTGCAAGAAATGTTTAAGAAATAACTAGTCCAGTGTTTTTCAACCAATGTGCCGCGGCACACTAGTGTGCCGTGGGAGATGGTCAGGTGTGCTGTGGGAAATTGCCCTCATTAAATGATCTAAAAACAATTACCATCTCCAGGAAATTAGCTCTGTGTTCATCCAAACAGGAACTGATAAAACACTGAGTAGTTAGGAATGTAAAAGATCTTAAAATTACTTTTTTCTTTGTGTTTATTTAATTCTATTAAAGATATTTTGATAAGAATGACGGTACCGCGATTTAGCTTCAGCTATAACTGTGTAAGGAAAAGTCCCGCCCCTTTAACTGTCTCCGCCAATCATTCTTGAAGGCTTAATCACATGTCATCAGTCTGACCAATCAGAAGTGCTTAAAGTCTTCACTTCCTTGTTCTTAATTCTGCTGATAAAGTCACTCAGTTCTAACAAAAATACCAGCTAAAGCTCGTCTTTAGTGGTGTAGCTTTCCACAGAATCCGGTATCAGACCGTGGAACAAGTGAATAAAACAATGAAGCTCAGAGACGCGAGTCTTTCTGCCCTTTTTCGGCAGTTTTCACACTACATCTCCCATGATGCATTGGCTTAAAGGGACAGCGCACAATGAGTCGTCCTTGTGAAACGTCTTGAAACCACAACAAACAGTTTCTTAATTTTTCTAATTTAACTTTTATTTCATCTCTTAGAAAAAAACAGCTGCAACTTCCTGCTTTTTCTGCCGCAATTATCACAAAAATCCACGTGAGATTGCGGGGGTGGGGGGGTGGCGCTGTCGATCAATACAGACCATGAATTTCTTCTTTTTTTTTTTTTTTTTTGGGATGCTGGTGTGCCGTGGGATTTTTGTCAAGGTTAAAGTGTGCCGTGGCTCAAAAAAGGTTGAAAAACACTGAACTAGTCGTTATATCAGATCTGATAAAACGACTAGTTTGTGGTGTTAACCCCTTCATGCCAGAATTTATTTCCAATTATATAAAATTATTTGGCTAAATGCTAAATTAATGAAAGTCCTGGATTGAAAGGTGTATAAGGGACATTTGTTGTGAAGGGGTAAAACTTTAACTTTAATATTAGATACCATTTTTTACCTTTTCGAACCTTTGTAACGTCTCATCATTAGGGTTTGATTTTACAAGTATTGCTCTTTGATCAATATTTTAAGTTTCTAGAGATGCTTACAAAAAAGAAGCTGCAACCAAGTACTCTCTAGGTTTTTCCACTTAAAAAGCTGAGAAACATCTGTAATCTTCATCACAGGTACATTTTAACTGTAAGACAAAGAATGGACAAAAAAAATCTGGGAAATTAGATGATTGAAGAATTTAAGTGTATAATGTGCAGAATGTGAGTATTTATCTTCTACAAACAAGTATTCTGTCCTCACACCTGTTTTTTTTTTTTAAGACATTCCACCATCTTTCACTTGTTACCTGGATCAATGTCACCTGTTTGAACTGGTTATCTGTGTAAAAGACACCTGTTTACACCCTTAAACACACCGTAATATCTCCCCCATGACCAAGACCAAAGAGTTGTCTTAGGACACCAGAGACAAAATTGTACACCAGGACCACATAGAGAATTGATCAATGACATGAAGAGCACTGGCACCACAGTAATAGAGGTTCCTATGATAACACAAATGTTGTCATGGGATCAACTCCTGCTGTGTTTTTCTAAAAAGGGGATGGGACAAGTGATCTGTTTGAAAGAATTGATGAATGGGATCATGTATGATGGGACTTTTGGAAAAAAAAAACTCCTTCCATCAGTGAGAACATAGAGGATGAAACATGGCTGGATCTTCCAGCAGGACAATGACACAGAACGCATCACCCGGGCAACAAAGGAGTGGCAATGTAACAAAACATTTCAAGACTCTGGAGTGTTCTAGCCAGTCTCTTAAACTCAATCCAATAAAGAATCTGTGGAGAAACTTAAAAAGTTCTTGCTGTCGAGCAACAACCCCAGAACATCACAGCTCTTGAGAAGATCTGCATGGAAGAATGGACCAAAATAGCAGCTACAGCACGTGTCAAACTCAGGCCCCCATTTGATTATAATTGGCCCGCGAGATCATATCAAATGTGAATTAGAGCTGGTCCGCGGTATATACTGTACCGCTAATACTCCAAATCCCACAATGCATTGCTAGTATGTTAGCGCCCAGTCGAAACCGGCAAGCGCTCCTTTTTTCTGTTGACAGTCACTGACAGCCATGCTCCAGTCACATCGGACCAATTAATTTCACCCTCCACAAAAATGGCCAAATGAAATGGACAACAGGAGCTTTGAAGACAGGCGGGAGGCAGATTATCTGTTCACGAATATAAAAGACAGACCTGTTTGTCTTGTGTGCAGAGCTAACGTGGCTGTAACAAAAGAATATAACATAAGAAGACACTATGTGAAAAGGTTAAACATTACAGATCAGTTGCAGTTAGTTTTTCAATAAATATTGATTTAGGCCTGTGACTTTACTGCACAGCTTAATTTTGGCCCACTGTGAATTTAAGTTTGACACCCCTGAGCTACAGTGAGTTTTCACATCTGTCACTTACAACCAGTATTATAAATTATTGAAGTCAACTTTAGATATTGACCAATAATACTTATTTTCTGCACTGTTATAGAATTACATTCTTTAAAAGTCAAACAATGGGAAATTATTGATTCTTTTTCTTTACATGAGTGTTTCTATAATGAACATTACAGACCAAACTCATATTTTAAAGTGGAACAAACATTTTGAATCAGTGTAAATATTGTCTCTTGAATCCATTTCAGTCCAGTTGTTCTTTTTGTGGCTTGAATTTCTCATTACTGAGACTCAAACTTGCAGCACCTTTTCTGTCTGTGCTCCAATGTCTCCACACAGACGACGGGCTCATTGCTGGAGAACGTCATTTCCCAGCGGGCCGAGTACTGGGAGAACTGCAACAGAACCCTGTCTGCCGCTCTTCCAAACCACGGTGAGCTTCTGTAGACATTTTACTTTCTGGACATCAGATCCTCTTAAAAGAAAGGTTCAGACCTGATGTGTTGTTGTTTTTTTCTGCAGGAAACTTCTGTAAGGGAGCGTTTGACATGTTTGTGTGCTGGCCCCATTCGGCTCCTGGAAATGTGTCGGTCCCCTGTCCTTCCTTCTTACCCTGGATCACTGAGGGTATCTTTACTCAATTATCCTTCAAAGCAAACCCAGCAGTGTGATCAGTTCATGCTTTACTTGTTCTGTCAGATTGTTTACTTTTGACCCAAACAGCTGCATGCTCCAAAGAGGAGGAACCGTGAAATGAAACAGCTTCAGACTTCAAACTGTTTATGTTCAGACCAATGTAAGCATGACTTTGGCCCGTCTGTTTAATCCAGTAAATCAGTGCTGAAACTGAAGGAAGGCCTCTGCTCTCCTGGACATTTCACTTCTAACATTCCCCTATTGTCATCAGTGCATTTGTCTAATTTCATTTGCCTCATCAAGCCACTGGAAAAACTGCGTGAAGCTTCAAGCTAATCAAAACTGTGTTAAAAAGATTCAATACAATCAACCTTTTTCAGTAGAATTTAACCCAAACGTGGAATTTGGATTTGGTGGTAAAATGTTGTATTAAAAGGCAGATTCATTAAAACTAGAAAATAGATGTTATTTTATTATTATAATCTTAAAACCCCACTCCAAACATCTTTTTTTTTTCATTTATTTAACCTTTATTTAACCAGGAAAGTCCCATTGGGATTAAAAACCTCTTTTACAAGGGAGTCCTGACCAAGAGGCAGCAAAAAGTTACAGACAAAGACAACAAATAAAATTACATTCAATTATAAAAACAGTTACATTTATAGGAGTTGACCTCAAGTCTGGCTTTAAAATCATTTAAAGAGATAAGTTCAGGGTTTTTGCAGTGTGTTCCATGAAGTGGGAGCAGCGTAAGAAAAAGATCTTTTTCCCAGTTCTGTGCGGACAAATGGAACACTGAGCAACAGTTGATCATTTGAACGCAATGAATACGAATCAACATTTCTCCTCGTAAGTAATTCACTGAGGGAAGCAGTCCGAGCATGGCCTTGTAAATAAAAATGTACCAGTGTCCGTGCCTTCTTGTGGACAGAGATGACCACCCCACACGAGAGTACAGTTCACAGTGATGTGTTAATGCTCTACAATTGGTGATAAACCAGCATGATACACAGAGTCTAATCTGTAAAGACAATGAGTTAAAGCATTCATGTACAAAAGGTCCCCGTAGTCTAAAACAGATAAAAATGTTGCTGTCACAAGCCGTTTTTATACCTCGAAAGACAAGCAAAGCTTATTTCTAAAAAGAAAACCCAATTTCAGTTTTTGATCTATTTTCAAAGTGTTTCCAGTGGTCTTTTAATTATTATTATTCAGTTTTTAGCCCAAATCAAAAAAGTGTGTTGTTTTCCAGAACATAGTTTCTGCAAATCGACAATCTTTTTCAAACTGAATTTTTTCGTCTTCCCCTCATTCACAGAAATTCAATTCAAACCTCGATTTTCTTCATAAATGTCCTGAATCATCAGAAAAATGCTACTAAAACATGTTAAATACACAATCTTCTTTGGAGTGAGTCTTAAAAGATTAAGAATGTAGCCCTAATTAAAAGAAAATGTGTTTTTTTTTCAAACCAAGTGATGTTTGAAAAAAAAAAACACATTTGGATTTAAAAAACTTTAGACCAAACATTTAAAAAAATATAATATTACAGAAATACACATAAAAGCAGAGAGAGGAGTAAAGGAAAGAAAAGCAGATGCCGGTTCAGAAAAGGAAATCTGATGGCAGAGAGGTTAAACTGAGCAGATGGTCACATGCTGATGTCATAAATAAGAATGCTCAGTTTTTTAAATGTGGTTTGGTGGGCATACAAGCATCGTCTGGAATTCGGATTTCTGCTGTTTCCCCGTCATGCAGCTGAAGCTCACAGGTTAACAAAAACCGCCTCATGGATTTCTGATGGGAAAGTGCATTAGCTTTGCAGCACAATGAGAAGCTGAGGGTCACAGCGCTCTCTGCTGGATAATGGGTTTCACTTATTTGGAGTAAAAAAAATCAGATGGAATGCATCTGTAAGGACAAATCTCTTTTGTTGTTTTTTCTTGGTGTTGACCAGTTTGCTATGTACTACCTTGAGTTAAAAAACATATTTTTTAAAGCCTATTTATAGTGAAAAATGCTTGGCTGCCTTAAAAAAGCCTTCAGACTGGTGAAACCATATTTCAGGACCCTGATTGATGTCATCTGTGTTTTGCCCCCTTTCGTCTTCTTTCCTTCTGCTCTGACGATGCGTTGGGATTCATTTCTGGACGGCAGGCAGCTCCAGGAAAGCATATCGGGAGTGTTTAGAAAATGGGAGCTGGAGACGCAGAGAGAACTCCTCCGAGCCATGGAGGGATGACTCCGAGTGTGTGGAGGAGCAGTATTTTAAAGACACGGTGAGCTGATTTAAAAAAAAAAAAAAGCTCATTTTTGCAGCAATAGAACTGACGGTGTTTGTCTAACAGATGTAAATGGAAAAATATTTGTTTCCAGGAGGAGGAAAAGCTTCGGCACAACGCTCTCAGGCTGATCTCTGTCGCTGGATATTCACTGTCGCTGTTCTCCCTGTCGCTTGCCACTCTGGTCATGGGCGTGCTGAGGTCAGTTCTCAGGTGAAAGGTCGAGCAGGTTTCTTTTTACTGAACTACTCAAATCAAGTAATAGAAACACTTGCTGAGCAAAACTCTTGAAAAATAACACTTAAACTGTTTACACACATTCATTGCAAGCCTAACACATTTTGACTGGGAGAAGCAGCTTTGTGCTGTTATGTAAGCCTTCACTACAGTGAAATAAATTTTTCTCTACTTCAGAATCCGTTCAACTTTTAACTGCACCCTTTATTACACACACCCCTTACGCCTCAACAAGACACACACACAAGCAAACAACACATACCTTACACAAAAAAGGTGGGACCTCTGATCATCTGTTCCCTACCCCAATGCTTGGTGGGGAAACCAGGCCCTCAGCAACTGGGGCCGTGTCCCTTGGGTGCTGGCTTCCCGGGCCGGGGGACCCTTCTCCACGCAGGCAAAGGGATCCCTGAGTTCTCTGATGGGACCATGAACCGGGTATCATATCACATCTGAACAGGGGGGTCTCCGTATCCCTGTGGTCCTTGCCCTCGACTGTTAGCCCCCTCCAAAATTCCAACTGTGGGTGAGCCTGGTTGGGCAGTATTTACCACGCTGCTTAGGGACCCCCATCTCGCTTTGGTGATGTGGGGGTCCTTATGGGCGGAAGTGGCCTTGCTCTCTTCCTGACCTACCCGGGGATGGGAGAGGGGTTGCCTGGAGCATGAGGTGGGTCTCCCTTGGGGGGCCACATCTTGTGCCTGGGGTTGTGGGGGGAGGATGCCCAGAACTCCTGGGTGGTGGTGGGCAGCTCATCTGGGGCTGGGGTGGGGCTCTCTGGTGGGGCGGAGGACTATCCTCTTGGCTGGCTGGGGCCTGCATTCTCCTTGCTCCTGTAACTCCCTGCTCTTTGGCGTTGGAGGTGTGGCGGTCCTGCTAGCCCTGATCTGGGTGTCTGTAATCATCCTTTAGATTTCCTTAACTCCCCTTTTCTTCTGTGCCCTTACCCCCTGTCTCTAACATCGCTCCCTTATTTCCTTTTCTTCTTTTCTGTCCGGTCCAACAAAAAAAAAAAAAAAGGATACAAATGTAATTGATATCAATCAAGTTTAGACTAAATCACAAAAGGAGTTTGTACAAATACACATCTACCCTGTGTCAGAATTCCCGCCCTAAACCTAGCGTAGTGCGTTTGCCATTTTCTAGTGCTCTCCGAATCCACAATTCCAAAATCGCGTGCCCTGGAAGTTTCCCAGAAGTCTCTGCAAAAAACCAGTGTGCATCGATGCTCACTATTGGCGAATATAGACCAAAATGCATTGCATCGCAACAATTTTTGCCAAAAAAATGTATTTAAATGTATTATTTTTAATAAATTATCAACGTTTTTTATCTTTAGAAGACAGTGGACTCATAAATAATCATCGCAAAACGTTCATATCGATGAGATTTTAACTTTGTGTAATCAATGAAATCATGTCTGCTGTTTAAAAAAAAAAGTAGTGAGCATGGTGTCTGAATTGCTTTTAAGATTCAGGGCACTGCATAGTTCCACATCATATAGTTTTTAGAAGTTAAGGGTTAGGGTGTGAATTTGGAAACAACCCTAGTGTTTCAAATGATCCAGAACCTGCTGTTGTAACAGTAGAGTATGTCCAACACAAGAGGCCTTCAGCTCCTGTCTGAGCTGTTGGACAGCACAGGTTAAAAAAAAGAAAAAGAGCATTAAATGGTTGAAGATTTACAGCAAGACTGGAACCAAAGCTAAGCTCCAGTTTTAAAGGGTTTAAGATATTTTTTCTGAAACAACTTATCTTATAACCAAGGATGCAAGTTTTGCATTGGTTGGAAATGGTCATATTCAAAAAAACAAAACAGAACACGAAATGGAATGGAATGAACTGTGACATATTTACATAAGTATTACAGTATTTATATAATTGAATCAAAGCAGAACCTGTTTGCTTCTTAGAAGATTAAAGGGGAAAGTTGCCTCTACATTAAAAACACAGCAAAAACACAGTGTTTCTCCATCTAAGCAGCACAGCAGATACATTTAGGAATTTCACAAAGTCAGTCTCACAATCCAACACATCTGTGCTCCACTCCTGACTGAATTTGCTGGAGAGATTCTTCCTGAAATTTTTAAAAGGCCAAGATGATTAATGCTCTGGGATAAAGAATGCAGTTGCACAAGGCAGAACAGGAAGCTTTTCTGTCGCAGGAACCTCAGAGTCTTGTTTAATTTTAATCATCTATGAGGAAATGCTTCTTCATTGATGCTTCTAAAGTTGCGTCGGAGGAGCAGATCAATACCCTTCTGCTGTATCTGCTTACCAGGAAGCTCCACTGCACCAGAAACTTCATCCACATGAATTTGTTTGTGTCGTTCATCCTG
The DNA here is from genome assembly GCA_037389245.1 of Oryzias sinensis. Taxonomy (NCBI): domain Eukaryota; kingdom Metazoa; phylum Chordata; class Actinopteri; order Beloniformes; family Adrianichthyidae; genus Oryzias; species Oryzias sinensis. Next base: position 4,358,128 of record CM074508.1, on the reverse strand, counting down.
AGAGCTGTGGCTGTCATGTCTAAAGAGATCATCCTGCACATCATGTATTCAAACCTGCCTAAAGATGATCCTGGGTGGAACACCTATTCCAGCTCCCCGGTACGCTCATCCCCGTCTCCTTTTTCACAACACACATTACTACCTGCTTTCTTCATTATAATGACTTTCACATAGATTGCAGTGATGTGCAAATTCTCCAAAGTGTGCCTGGAGTATTTCGTGGCCTGCAACTACTTCTGGCTGCTGGTAGAAGCCATTTTCCTTCACACACTGCTCTTCACGGCTGTGCTGACAAAGAGGCGTCTGCTGAAGAAGTACATGATGCTGGGATGGGGTGAGTCTGAGCAGATAACGGCATGATCAAAGATTCACTTCAAGGCTGAGAGTAAAGGGATTTGGTTGGGTTTGCTGATTTTCAGGAACTCCTGTCCTGTTTGTGACGCCCTGGACCGTGCTTAAAATCCTGTACGAGAACACAGGGTAAGTGCACGAGCTCATGGATTTTAGCTGATGTAAATGTCTTCAGGGTATGGTAAAGAAACCTCTTTTGGTCCCAAGATGCTGGCTGATCATGAACCGGTGGTTCTGGTGGATCATCAGGGGTCCGATCACGTTCTCCGTGCTGGTAGGAGAAGCTCCTTCACTGTAATCCACAGTCTTCTGAAAATGTCAGATGCGCAGTGAACTGCAGCTGACTTCACGCTGAGTTTACCCGCTCTGGTCTTGTGCAGACATGTGACCATGTGATGAAGCCACAGGCTGTCACGGACGCTCTGTGGGATCAGTATATGTTTGCTGGGACTTTAGCTGCTGCTCGCTTAAAGAGCTGCATTAAGATGTGCGAAAATTCTGTTCAGATGATGACCAGACAGTGATCTGCAGAAGAAAATCTTCTGCACCAAATTAAGTTCTCAAACCAGGTTTTCTCAGAGTTCAGCTATGATTTGGATCAGGTGTGTTTGAGCAGGAAATTATTACATGCAGGATGGGGGAATCTCACAGGAAAAGCAACTCATGTCATAAATCTGGTCTTCAATTATTGGGCTCTGAGAAATATGAAAAAGAAACTGCTCCCAGAGAGGGTCCAGTTTACCTGTTACTTCACGGACAAACTGCTTCACTGAGGCAGCATGAAATGGTCATTACCGTAATCACGTATTTTTCCGACTGTTAGGGGCCCGACAGGGCTCCTTTCTTCCAGGTCAAAGACATTGGAAATAACATTTTGGCCATAAAGTTCTCTGAACAGTTTATTCTTACATCCGATGTTTCTCACCCACATTTTTTCTGTGATGCAAGTCACTAAAATAAAACAAGGGAGGTTTACTCAAATTCAAGTTTCTGAAAATTGGAACAATGACTGATGCTGTTGTCTATTTAGGAAATATGACATTGGAAGTCTCAGTCTTGGATTCATAATGACTTTTAAAGAAGAGGAAGAAAGATCTCTGTGTAGATCTCATCAAATGGTATCAAGTCCACACCAGAAGGTGTTCTACTCTTCCCATTACATAGGAGTTCTACTTGTATAAATTGATTTTTTTCCATATTATATAAGAACAATGTGTTTTTTTTTCTTTGGTCGTCTTGGTGTGGGGCTAATTTGTATTTTTTGCCTTAAAAACACACGTGCAGTTTGGTTGTTGTGATTTAAGACTTCTTAACACTTTTCCTGTGGATTTAATCTCTTATGGTGTGTGTTTCCAGATCATTTTCTTCATCTTCATAAAGATCCTGATGCTGCTGCTGTCCAAGCTGAAAGCAGATCAGGTCAAATTTACAGACTACAGATACAGGTAAGGAGAAACTGCCACTGACTGAGAAAACACTCCTGTTTCCACGTTTAAGGCCTGAAATGGTTCTCCAAATGTTCGTCAATTTGTCTGAAATGTTTCTGCCACACTCCTAAGCCCTTACCGTAGAGGAAGGGTCTCTCTTTTGCCCTTTTCTGTCTCATACACCATCAAAATAAAGAGTTTTGTGTCCGGCAGTCTGGCTAGAGCAACGCTGGTTCTGATTCCTCTGCTGGGGATCCATGAGGTGGTATTTACGATTCTGGTGGATGAGTGTGTGGAGGGCAGCAGCCGCTACGCTCGCAACTTCATCAACCTCACCCTCAGCTCCTTCCAGGTAGCCCGATGAGAGTCCCAAATGCTGATGTGTGCACATGATCGGCCCCTGACCACGGCTCTGGTGCCTTTTCAGGGCTTTCTGGTTGCTGTGCTGTACTGTTTCGCCAATGGAGAGGTACGCTTCTGTGGACCGCCCCCGGATTTGAAGGATGATGCACTGTTTTCAACAATCCATAAAAACCTTTTCTTTAAATTAATATAAAAAAAATTATCTATATTTAGGTCCAAGGTGAGGTGAAGAAGCGATGGCAGCTTTTCTTGTTCAACAACCACTTCAACGTCAGAGGCTGTTTGGGGGGAGCGCCCCTCAAGCAGCTGTGGAAGAGCACTCGCGGGCAGAACCCTCAAACCTCCCAGCAGTGCGACTCCAGCGATGAAGGCGGGCTCCCCATGGCAGCTGCTCACCTGCTCCAGGTGTCGGCGCACAGAGGAGGCCGGGCGCTCGGCCTGTCCGTGGTCAGGGCTCACGGGCTGAGGAGCTACGACAACCCGGGGCTGGACTTCCTCACCAGGAAGAGTCTGTCCAGCAGCGACGGGGAAATTACGACAGGGGAGACCATGGAGGAGATCCTGGAGGAGAGCCAATTCTGAGGTGGGACGGCCCAAAGTACATGTATGGTTAAAAAATTATACAGCTGCAGCTGTTGTGAAAATTAAAGTCACAGACTCATATAAAGTTAAAAAAACTAAATTAGATTTATATCTAATTTAACTTGAATCCATTGTCTACAACTAGTAAAAGATGCTTCAAGTAGTCCCAGAAAAATAAATACTATCTTGAGTCAAATTTATTTATATAAAAGCTCACATATTTGCTAACCTTTCCCATTATTTTAATATTTCTTTAACTTTGGAGAAGTTGAAAGATTTGGAATGATCTGAACAGGGATCTTTTCAAAGTTTCCAGACCTTCAGGGTCTCCAAATGGATAAAAGAGCGTCAGACGTTTGAGGTGACGTCACAGATTTTCTCTGCTTTCTTTAAAGTTTTGTGTTTCCTCTCCTGTAAATAAACTCTAAGGGTAAAACTCCATTAAATAAAGGGGCTTTATTAAGAGGTCATCAGTGATTGTGTGATGAATGTTGTGTATTCCTGAAATATATAATCTGTACATTTTATGATAGTGTTGTAAAGGAAAGCGTTTTGTATATTTTGCATTTTTGTCCCTACATTTATGCACTTTTGAAAATGACAAAATCCTGATTTTTACTGCCTTGTGAAAAAGTACAAGCATTCCTCATGATATGTTGACCATATAAATGTCAGCACAGGTATAAGTGCGACTATAATATAAATATTTGTCTCATTGTGTAAAATGCTGTGTATAAACTGTTCAGCAGGTTTTATATTTTACTTTTTTTTCCTACTTCTGTGAAGCTTAAATGTTTGAAACGCACAAATTAAACTGTTAAATGTTTTCAGACTCACAATGTGTACAAAAAAGACTTTACATCTGACATGAAGTGTCTCATTTTTGCCCTGCAGCTCATAGATTACATAGATATCAAGATTATGATTTTACACGCATGAGTTACTGAATTTGTGACGTAGTCTGTTGACCACGACTTCACACCTCAGTTCCAGCAGCTGCTTTGATCCTTCAGAATGATGGAAAATGTTTCCAAAAGAGTTGACTTCTGGATGACCCAGAACGAACACATCCTGAAAGCACTAGTGCTGTGGAGAAGGCTCTTTATTACCAATGCATTTATTCATACGACAGCGTAAAGACAACCTGTAGAGCAGAGGGGATATGTGGTAAGGAATCTGTCATTAGGAAACGTATTCATAAGTTAAAGTTGTGCACAAATTAATCATTTCTGCAAAGAAACTATATTTTTTATTTGTTTTGAATATGACTCTTGCAAAGTCTTGAAAACAAAATTTCCCCTGTTAACAAACTGTCAAAAATACGTCATGTTCACTTCACCACTGGAGAACTTGGTTTCCACATTGGAAAAGTGTTAAAATACGCGCCGTGGTGCTTACTGGGATAGCTCATACTTTGATTTTGATTCGGAACAACAGTGGACTTTGCGGACATTTGTGAGCCAAGGGCAGCTTTCTTATGACTTTGCATCGATTTCACAGCTTCGTGAAAGGTAGGAGATTAAATAAGGTCCCCAAAACCCCAAAACCACCCCCTTAACATTGAGGAGACTTGATGAAACGCTTGACATTCGTCGTTGCAGACCAGAATCCCACACATCACATATGGTGACGAACAATGTTAATGAGCGCGGTAAGGAGCCGTCACAGGTTCAATCCCCCTTTATACAGAATACTCAACTGCACTTGGTAGACGTAAGGCATGTTATAACCAAAAATAAACAATCTTCTTAAAAATATTGAAACCTGCTGAATTACTTGAATAACTACCTGTGATTACCCAGTTTTCCCGTTGTTTTCTATCCTTAAAACAAAAACAAACAGCAAGTCATATTATAAGAATAGCTTGCTTAATTTGAGGTCTATTGAGCTATTTTGTTTGTTGCTGTGTTCAGAATTGGAGGCTGTATCATTGTGGTCACCAACTTTGGTCTCTGGACTTTAGAAAATTGTGGCTGGTCCCTACATATACATCGAGACCCAAAACATCTATTTAACAGCATGAGCATGTGCATTGAGCGTCAGTTATTAAATGAAAACAGGATTAATTTTTCTAGAAGGTTTTTGATCCCGTGGCAGAAAAATTCCCTTGATACCACAGCTCTGCTAAATCAAAAAAAGAAAAAGAAAAAGTTATTAATAGCTATGTCCTGCTGTAATTTTTGTTGTTGTCAGGCAACAACAGCTGATTGTATCAACAGTGCATTGACCTGGAAGGGGTGGGAAAAATAGTAATTTTAAAATAAAAATAAAATAAATAAATAACAAATTAAAAGTATATAAATAAAAATAAAAAAATAAAAATAAGGAAAAAAAAGAGTAGCACACATCCCTCATATTAGTGCTATAGGGGATTAGGGCGACCCAAATGCAGGAACGAAGAGGCAAGTGGAGAAAGGAGAATGACTTAATGTCACAAAAGACACCACTCCAAACATAGCAACACATGCTATAAGCAAAGCCAAGAAGAACATCAAGAGAACCAAACTGAAAACCACTGCAGCACATGCCGCAAACAGGGGCCTAAATGGAGACAACAAATTAATTAAGAGATCCAGGCAGCTGTCTTGGGCACTTCAGAGTATGGGCTTTGGGTGAAGGGTCTGGCGTCTGCTCTGGCCGGCTGCAGCTAGCTTAAGGCCAGGTTACCACTGACATACTCACCGTCAGGAATGACCATCTGAAAAAGATTTGGAGTCTTCACCATGTCCTCTTTATATCTATCCTCTTGACCATCTTGCCTTTTATGGATTGAACTTGCACAGCGCGTAACACACTAGCAACCCTTTCTACTGCTTTGTTCCTTGGGGAACCACCATAGAGGCGTCTGGAAAAGGACTCATGATGTCCTCTAAAGGTCTACACTAGCTAAATCTGAAACAGTACTTCTAAGCACTGCTCCAACCCCCAATACCTGCAAGGCCAGTCTGTCTGGCTATTTCCTAAAAATACAGGCCCTGCAATGGTTTGGAGAACCAAATCGATTAGCCAACCGCTTTTACTATAATTGGTTAGATAGATAGACAGATAGATAGATAGATAGATAGATAGATAGATAGATAGATAGATAGATAGATAGATAGATAGATAGATAGATAGATAGATAGATAGATAGATAGATAGATAGATAGATAGATGAAGATAAGATAGATAGATAAGATAAGATGAAGATAGATAGATAGATGAATAGATGAGATGAATGGGCCGAACAGCTTTATTTTTAAAGCAGTACAGTAATCAGAAAAGTAAAAACAGTTTACAGTTCTGCAAAAACAGCATATAAAAAAAGTCATTCAGGCCCTTTCCCTTCTGTCCTCCTCCCCCCTCCTAAGTGGTGGGTAGGGTTGGGTAGGCTCCAGCAACCCAATGATTCCGAACCAGACTTCTGTAAGTTTGAAAGGCAAAGTAGTATCTGCTGCAGGCTGAAGCTGAGTTTGGTCTGTAAAGTCCATCATGGAAACACTTCAACTGTGAGAGACAGAATGTGAAAGAAGAATGTAGAAAATGCATCATTTTATTTTTAAAAAAAAGAATTTGCAACAGCTAAGGGCGAAATAATCATTTATCTTCTCCAAACAAACAATAATTCTGTTCCTCACAGACCTGTTACATCTTCTATCTGAAGCTCTTCTATCCTCCAATTGTTTACCTGTATTACTTTTAGATTCATTGAAGCTTTACATTGTTTTGAGAAATAACATGTTAAAACCATGAACCATGCTGCTTCTCAGTCTAAAACCTCTTTCTACCTTTCTCTTATATAAATATAACTTTTCCCCCCCAGAAGTTTCATTTAGACGTCAGGCTGCACTGAGGTGGTGGTTAGTACTTTCCCCTCACAAATTGTTACATGTTCTAGTCATCCAATATGTGTGTGTTGTTTTCTACTGGAACTCTGGTTTCCTCCACGATTAGCTTATGTGCTTCATAGAGTTCATTGATATCTACCTATTGCGGCTAAAAGAAATTATTGAGATCTTTGTGATCCTGGAATGGAGCTAGTCCAGGGCGTGTTCATGTAGATCCTTGGGCTGCAACAGCTGTGATTCTGAATGGGATTCTGAAAATGAATGAACAATTTACACGGCTAATCAACACCTTTTGATTATTGTTTTGTTTATGTGGGCGATGGTTCCAAATCAGCATCTACTTCAAAATCTTCCAATCATCTCCACCATAATAAAACCTTATTTGTTGCAGCTTACATCCAACCTGGCAACTGGTTCAATTATGATGGATTCAACAGGGTGACAACATATCAGTAAATATGCAAACAAGACACTTTTATGGTCTTTATTCTGAAAGAAAAATGTGTGGTTTTTTGGTAGCAGTGAGAGATTTCTTTTAATGAAATAATCAGTAAACTTGATGTGTTTCTCACAATATCATAAAGTATGTTTATGCAGGTACCTGACCTTTGACCTACAGTAGCTGGGGTGGGCCCTGTGTGACCCTGGACTAAGATGATGAAAGATTTTTCTTTTTAATTAAACATTAATTTGTACGCATTTTTCCTAATCAGAAAGACTGTTCAAATCCCCGTTTTTCAAATAAACTTTATTGTACAAAAGCGGAAGTACAACCTAAAACACAATTTTGCAAAAGTAAACTTCAGATATGCCAGGGGAACATACATATTACATGCATTTTACATAAAAACATTCAGGTTTCTACAACTTTCATATAAACATACAGCTTTCTGGTTAAGACTTTTGGAGATGTTACTGATATACATTTCAATTTGTTTGATTAACACAAGGAAAAAAATAGAAGATGAAGAAAAGAATTTATTTATGACTATAACATTTACCACCCCCCGTTTTCTGAAGGCGAGGCGTCTGGATTGTGACGCACGCCGGTCACGTGACCCGCCCCCACGCCCTGATCTAAGCCAATCGCGCGCCGCGGCAGTAGCCGGCTTAAACTGCTCTCAGGCGGCTCCAGCGGCTCTTCACCATGGCCGGGTCGCCACAGCGCAGCATGGCGGAGCGCGTCGGCTACATCTGCCGCCTGCAGGCTTCAGCGCCTGCCACCGCCTGCTGGGTGAGCCGCTGGGGTCGTTTTAATCATAAAACCGGTTCAGCCAGGTGGAAACTGTTGCTTAATGCTGAAGCTAAACGTTAGCATCGCCATGGGGTGTGGTTTGGATTGTTCATGATGCCTTCCACGGACTGTCGGTATTGGCGGAATAAAAGAAAGCTGCAGACAACTTTGGCAAGGAAGAACTCACTCTGATAAAACAAAAGAAATGTCATTTAAGACAAACCAACAAACACTAATCTAAAACTCTTAGTTGATATCCGTACTAAACTTTTTTTTAATTCACCAGTTTAACCTCCATTTTAATGCAATTTGACAAAGCAATAACGTTTGGCCAAATTTCTACTCCAAACTAAAACACGAGACTAGATCAGAAATGTAAAATAATAAATGTGATGTTAACTACTTGGGCATTACCTTCATACAGATCCACTCTGATGGAGACCATTTTTTGTGTGTATTTTTAACAAGTTCTTATGGCTTTTTTCTGACGATGGAGGACACGTGCAAAAAATAAGCTCAAAAAAAAATATCTAAGCATTTCTTATTCAAATCAATGTTATTCAGGGGAGACCACGCATATTTGTGAGGTAGAAAATACGCTAGATGAGCCTCAAACTCCCTGCTCTGCTCCATGCTGATGCATCCCACCTGCAGACACATAGATCCAATGAGCAGCTGTTTCCTCTATCCCCAGGCTGAAATCTGGATCAAACTATGCTGACCAATAGCTCTGATATTGCTCGCTATTTTTGTTGCACCGGCAATGTTAGGTTGTGGTTGTAAGGGGCTGTAAGCTAGCGGGAGAGAGTGTAAACAAGAGCTTTCAGTTATGGGTGACGGGAAGGGGGCGAGGTTGCTCCGCCACCGGCACTGCTCATAGCTCGTGGTGGGGTTTGAAAATTTCCCCTGTGAACTGCTGCAGCTCTGCAGAAAATATGTCCTAGAGAACAACAACGGTTTTTGATTTAGTCTAAAAACAACATAATCATAATTAAAAGACCACTGGGAAGCTTTGAAAATAGATCAAAGATGATGATTTGAAGTTGAACTTTAATAATGCATACTGTGGTGATCGTGTGCTGATAGCCGTAATATACAGATTGTTCTTAAGCACCAAATTAGTTTTTGTTTACATGTTCAAGCTATCATATGATTAATGATCAACTAAATCTAAACCCAAGAATCTGCCTCTTACTGTTTGAATCTGTTCCAGCGTTCACCTGAGCGACGAGGAGAACACTAAGGTTTATGGGAAGTGCAACAACCCCAGTCATAGACACGGCTTCACAGGTCATTGTGGTTTCCTGTAGCATGATGGATGTAACGTCATGAGTCTGCTCACTGTGCTATGCTTTCTTTCACAGTGGAGGTCACCGTCCGGGGAAAGGTGAGCATGTTGGAATCAAACAGAAGACAATGCAACCCTGTTTCACCAGTTGACATCAAACCCTGCTTTAGATTGACCGTGTGACGGGATGGTCATCAGACCTCCTGAACCTGAAAGAGGTCTCGAGGTGACTCATCTTTACCTGGATGTCTTAAATGTTGCTTCTGGAAATGTTTCTGAGGCATCAAACTTTTAAAGCTTTTTTTTTTTGTCCGTTTCACACAGGAGTCATCATGATTCCTCTGGACCGCAAAACCTGGACAAGGGCACGTCCCTTACTTTTACCCTGTGTGAGGGTATAGAGAAACTTTCTGAACTTTTAACATCTTCTTTTATTTTCTTAGTAAGATATCTTTTCTTTGTCTCACGGTTCTCCATACCACAGGCAGCTGCTTACATTTTGGGACAACATGGTGAAAGGTCCTTCCCCGATCTCCTCCTATGAGATCCAAAAGATTCATGAAGGCGGATAAGAACATAAAGTAGTCTGCTCGAGTAAACTCATAACTACCGCTTTCGCCGCCGCAGAAGTGCCTCGGACCTGTTTGCTGACTTCGACCCGGCAGCTAACTCGGGCAAAAAACAGCGTTTTTTCTTAAAATTATCTTTTTTGAGATCCACAACTTTTACATTCCAATAATTGTGACACAAACCCAATGTTTTATTTAGTAATTCTGCAAATACAGAAAATGAACTCTGTGTGTTTTTACGCCGGTGCCACTGAGGCAGGGGGCGCTGTGACTCACAGACAGAGTTCCTGCCTCTGTAGGTTTCCAAGATGGAAAACAATAAAGTATTTACTGATTCTGCATCTTCCTGTCAGTTTGTACTCGTGATGAGATTCGGTCAGTGCTCATTTCTCTAGTTTTTTTTTTTTTTTGTGTTCCTGCATGTTGCTGGGAAGTCTACAAAGAAGGCCCAATCCGGGTGCTTTTGGAAGCGATCCATGAGTTGTAGGGCCTGCTATTGAAAAGGTTGTTGTGATTCGTGCTTCTTTAGCAGCTTTCATGAAATTCCTTGTTTTTGGAATTATTTCCCTCCGCGACTTTCTTTTCTTGATGACTTTTTGTCTCCCTGTGACCAAAAGCCTTTTTCTCTCTGCTGAATGTTGGATGAATGTAATTTTCTCCTCTCCTGGTTTTCAGGGCTCGCCAGTCCTCTGTAATAGCTGCTTAAGTGCTGTTGAGGTCTCAACTTTATGTCTTGTTCAGGCGTAATAGTTTCTTTAAACCTGTAAACCCGTTTTAATAAAAATGCTTTGATGTTGTGCTGCTGTAGTGTTCTTCAGTAGTCTTGATGCTTTTTTTCTGTGAAACTTGACTGTGCATTTGTCATTTCTGCTTCTTTTGCTGTATTTGCTAATATGCTTCACTTTTAAAAAATGTAAAAGTGCGAAATCTACCTTCACATTGTTAATTTAGAAAAGAATCAGGTTTTCTTATTGGAAAAAAGCTCTTGAGTCTTTTTGTTTTGTGTGTGTGGATAAAATATCGGTTACTGATGAAGTTCATTGATCGTCTGATAATCTCCAGATATCGGACAGAAACGTGTGTTGGCCCTAATAGGTCACTAGGGGGCGCAGCTTCATTTCAAATCAAACTTCCCCTGCTTGGTCAACATTCAGGGTCAGAAATTTTCACTGGTGTTTGTTTTTTATTCATACGAACAAGACAGTTTGTTTTAAAAATGAAATTGAAAACTCTTTAAAAAGTTTATTTTTCATGAGTTGGCATGAACTTTGTTGTTCATGATTCAAATTACATAGTGATCCCTAAAAGCTGGGTGCATTTGTTGGTAAATGAGTTAAAAGATGGCAAAATACTAAAAAATAGTATATTAAAAACAAAACAAAAAAAGCCTATAGTTATTGTTAAACTGGACTAAACCCATTTTATCAGAAAAATGTAGAGGACAGCTGATCTGGCTGTACGTATATATCTATATAAAATAATCTGTTCTTCATTTTATTAAGCAAGAGTAATATAAATCCATCTTTTCAACCAATTTTTTAAGCAAACAAAGACTACATAAGTGTGAACCTGAATGAATAAACAAACTGAATAAAATTCTAGTAGCAGCAGATTACTGCAAATATACGATCTACAACAATGCAGATAAATTATAAAAGAAAACTGAAATGATGGTTTTGAATACAAAACTACCCTTTTAATATTCTTTATTATTCCCTGACCAAAGTTCATCCATCCATCCATCCATCCATCCATCCATCCATGCATCCATCCATCCATCCATGCATCCATCCATCCATCCATCCATCCATCCATCCATCCATCCATCCATCCATCCATCCATGCATCCATCCATCCATCCATCCATCCATCCATCCATCCATCCATCCATCTATGCATCCATCCATCCATCCATCCATCCATCCGTCCATCCGTCCGTCCATCCATCCATCCATCCATCCATCCATCCATCCATCCATCCATCCATCCATCCATCCATGTGTTTTCCAAACCAACCTAATCCCTTTTAGGGTCACTGGGTTGCTGGAGCCTATCTTAGCCACTACTGGGCAAAAGTGGTGTACACCTCGGACCGTTTGCCATTCTTATAATCTAACGGTTTGCCTTTTGACAGGATCAATACCAGCAATAGTGTCCCCCCAGGGGCAGCTGTTGAACCTGCAGTTGGTTTAGTCCGCTTCAGTCTCTGATCTCCTTGAAGTAAAGCAAACCAAATGAAGGTGTGAAACGGATCCTGCATCCTCCACCTATTTAAACAGCTCCATGTGTTTGCTGAGCCCCCCCCCCCCCCACACACACACACGCACCTCACTGCATTAGCCTGTAGAGCAGAACATGCCGCACACATGCTCGACAACAGAAGCCTCTCTGTCTGAACCAGAGAGACAATGATAACAGGTTTTTAAAACTCCGTTTGTCAGAATTCAGCTTAAGCCTTTAATTAATCAAATTCCCCAAATGTGTGTCATCCAGGGGGTGGAGGTGGGGGTTGGATGCTGCGAACACACCACAGCAGGCAAAGTCACACAAAAAATAAACACAGGTTTCAGCGGTGAGGTCATGCACTTCATATAAAGCCCAATTTCACAGTGACCAGTGATGGAAGGCAACGGGATCACGTCAACAGGTGGTTATCATCTTACCGCATTGTGGAACTCTGTTTTCTCTTTAGTCTGTAATCCAAAACTCTATTTGCTGTTGGAAGAGCAGTTCAAGAGTTTCTATTCCTGAAATAACATCTAAGCAAACGTGAGCACAGATATGACAGGACATCACAGGAAAACATTTTTTCTGTGGCTTATCTTATCTTATCTTATCTTATCTTATCTTATCTTATCTTATCTTATCTTATCTTATCTCATTCTATCTCTTTTTATATCAAATCTTCTCAGATCCAGAGGAATTAATGGTTGTGATCAAAAATTTGAGCTCCTTCTTCCGGAAAGTTGTTTTAAAGCCAGAATTACACAATAGTTCCATCAAATGTTTTTTTTTTCTATGTCACCTTTTCATCTTTTCATCAAAGCAACAGTTTAAATGTTGACATTAAAGGAGGAGTAGCAGTTAGTGCAGTAAAATTATAGTAAATTAGTTAGGCCATTTATACCTGATAGGACACAGGCAGTCAACAACCCTCAGCCATCGTCTTTTGTCCTTGGTGATCATTTCCACCTCCCTCCAGGGACGGCGAGTCTCTTCTCCACCTGTTTCTTTGTCTTCCTCTTTCTCTCCCACTCTGGGGATTTCAGTTCAGGACCTGACGGGTGATGCTGGTTTTCCTCGGGGTGGGGCCGATCCAATCTCGTCTTTTCCATCTCATTTTTCTCTCCACTGGCGTATGGCTTGTTCTTTGTTACAGCTCTGGGACTGTTTCCGTCCAGTAGAGCTTGGGGATTCTACTCAGACAGGTATTACTCAACGTCTGTGATCTCTTGATGGTGGTTTGTGTTGTCCTCCATGTTTTAGTTCCGTACAGCAGGGCAGCTTTGATGTTTGAGTTGAACAGGCGAATCTTGGTACGCATCCAGATGTTGGATGCAGGTTTTTATGTCCATGTCCGTTCCTCTCTGTTGGTTCACCACACTGCCTAGATTCCGAAGGCCTCCCCTTCTTCCAGGTTGTTGTCTCCATGCTCTCCATGCTCTGTCCTGGTAGAGTTGATCTTCCGGATCTTAGTCTCCTGCTGGTGGCCAACTTTAAAGATTATAAAACATAATGACAAAAAAAAAGATAAAAAAGAAAAAGAAAAATTACTATATTTTTATGTCATTCTCAATGTAAGAAAAACTGAAGGGACGACGTGTGTTCAGGTAACGTTAAATTGACTTTGACGTTCACGCCGTGTTTCTTGAGCAAAAGGTCAAATTCTTGAGCTCTGCACACATGCTGGTATCCGCTCAACAAAACAGAACTGTCATCTTAACCCTGAGTTTCCACTGTCAGTTTTATTAAAAACGTCAACGATCTGTTGCTTTAATACCTGCAAGATAAAACCAGGTAAATTACCCTCTGCTTTGATTTTTTCCCCCCTCTGTTGCAAGGTAAACTCATCATTTTGTGCGTGATTTCCTACTGCCTTCAGCCAGGAGTCTTTAATGAGCTGTGGGCTGACTGACACATTGACACATTCAGGGAAAATAGCAGAGGAATTAAGCCCTGTGGGAGGGGAAAGGAGCACCTTATTATGAGATTTATCCATCTTAAAACCTGCTTTCTTCCACATGAATACCAGTTGGCAATTTTTACAGGGATTTTCCCTGGTTACATAATTTCTTTTTGGACTAGAGCACATTATAAAAACAAAAACAAAGCTTTCAAACAAAGCAGCCATATTTGACCAAAAAAACAGCTGAACACAGCAATGAACCAACCCCCCCCCTCCCCAATACATTAAAATAAATAAAGAGGTACCCAATGTAAAGAACCAGCCATCAGTGGCGTGCTGCACAAAACATGAACAGGAATTTAATAGACTACTAAAGTCTCAAGATCAAATGCCCTTACGGCTAGAAATGGTCTGTCTGCAGGTGAAAAAACTGGGCAAACGTGTACAGGTCACACAAGGTCATGGACCACTAAGTGAGCACGTAGAGGAAAATTGTGTGCAATTTTTTCTTCATACAATTTGTGGGCGACAGGTTGTAGCAAACACTTGTACAACACACAAGGGTAAATAAGGGGGAAGTAGGGGAGACGTAGGCGTGCCGTACAGTTTTTTTGGCCCCACCAAATCCTGTGGACTTGGCAAGGAGCCCTTGAGTGCTGTTTACGTGATAAATGCGGGCTCCGCATGAAGCCTGACTGTTATAAATTAGAAAATCAGTGCGTGGTTTGTGTGGACGTCCTACAGGAACTTACAGTACGTATCATGTGTCCACCTCATGTGTACAGTATTTGTGTGCAGTCAGTGCTCACACCTCATTAATGACTAAGTGTGGAGTGAGATCACCGATGGACAGCATCACCCATATGTCACAATTGTCTGCAACAACTTACGTTATCCCTACAAATAGTTCACAATACACTTACTGCATGCACACAACGGTATGTTTAGTTTTCATGACGTCTCTTAAGGTGGTCGTACGAGCCTGAAGGGAACTGTAAGACACACCTCCTCTCCGACTTTCCATCGGTCAGGACAACCCAAACGCTCACAGCATCCATACAGGTCATGTGACTAAAGCTCAAGGAAAGCTACAGTTCTCTATGACCACCACAAGGGACGACATGAAAATCGATCGTACCAGTGCGAGCATGCAGTAAGTGTGTTTGGAAGTATTTGGAAGATTGATGCGAGTTGCACACTATAAGGACATATGCGTGATGCTGTCCAACGATGTTCTTACTCCACACTTTAGTCATAAAGGAGGTGCTAGCACTGGATCGTTACTGACACACAAATGCTGCACAGATAGGTAGACACATGATACAAAGGTGCCTGTGGGATGTCCACACAAACTACAATCGGATTTTCCAATTTCGAAGAGTCAGGCTTCACACGAGGAATGTACACCTATCACGTGAACAGCCATGTCCTCGATGTGTGCTGTTTAACCTTCAGTCTCTCAGAGCTCTTCCTGGTCCAAACCCTTCTGCAGGTTTTGGACATAATCCACTGACAAAGCTTCTCGCAAATGCTCTGCCCAAGACTACTTTCTCCATTATGTCGCCTCTTGTGTGACTTAGAAAAAGACAGTTATAGATAACCTATTACAGGGAAGCCCTACAGAAGCTATCTAAACACACAATGATGTTTCAAGAGGAACCATTGACCAAAAGTCTGCAGTGTGTGATGACAGTGTCATCTACCTTACCAACCAAACAATGGTGGTTCATTTGCTCTGAGTTTGTTCACTCCCTCAGTGAACTCCCACACACAGGCAGCGCTCAGGGTTTTGAAAGACCTCTTTGTGACTTGGCTGTGGCTCAATTGCCACAAAGACTTGCTGCTCCACGAGTCTTCTTACATTCAGGACAATGATAACAGGTTTGGAAACTCAAGTGTCTGTGCAGGAAGCTTTTTTAATGAGGCACACTTTAACAACAAGACAACAAAGCGTAGATTAACCGAGCCAGTCAGTTGACTTTTAGCAGTTGGTTTTAAATTTGTCTGAAAGTCCTACTTTACAAAGCGGCCCAGTCTAAGTACTGTTAGGTTTGATGCAGACAAGCATCATTTATCCACTGTCCTTTTGTGAAAAGCTCAGCTGGACTCTGGTGAGGACCAAATAGATGAGCTGTGGTCTGCTGAAGGGCAAGAGTCATAGTTTTAAGCCACAGACACTTGTAACACAATTAAGAATGTGCTACATGATTGAAATTAATAAAGTTTGGCCTAAATTACAAAAAGGGGTTTATTCAGACATACCTTTGGTTTGTCTGAAGATTAATAACCCCTCTTGTTAAAGTATAATATGTACAACACAAGAGGCCCTCAGCTCTCATCTGTCTGCCCAGCTGTTGGACAGGACAAGTAAAAAAAGAAAAAAAGAAAAAAAGAAAAAAAAAAGTCCCATTTGTTAGCATCGTCGTTTGAGGAATATGGGTCAATCCAACTATGAAAGCAGCCTAACACTCTTAGTTTTCTTCCCCAACTGTAATCTGACAGTAATAAAAAGCAGGCATTTAATTTTTTGCTGTTGCCTTTTTTTGTGCAATTTTTCAAATGACCAAAGATGAAGAAACATAATTGTCAGTTTTTTACCCCAATGTTGAAATGTTAAAATATTAAAATCAAAAAGGGAAACTATGTTAAAAAAATATCAGTTATGAAAATGGCTCTATGGAGTACTAGAAGAAAGACAGTTTGTCATGACTAGAACACGGGATGGACCCAGATGCTGAAACCCAGAGGCAGAGACAAATAGGCGAGTGGTAAGTAAGATGTTTAATTAAGTTCTTGTTGGTTCCTGGCGAGACTGTGGGTAACGTGGCTGGAGATCTTGAGAGCTGTGGCTTGATGGCCGCGTAGCTGGTGAACTAGAAGAGCACAGAGACTGTGGCTCACGTTCACAGGTGGCGTCAGAACAGGACGGCTGTGGCTTCTGCTGCTCGAGGTGGTAAGATTCAGGTGACACTCTTGGCATGAGGTGAAAACCTGGAGTGCAGAAAACTATGAAGGTAAAAATGTGTCAAAAAGAACGCACTTGTAAATTTGATTTGAGAACTTGTAATATAGAATCTGAATACTTGTGCATCAAAAATCTGCATCTGTGTGTAAAAATCTTCTGCTGTTAACTGACAAATTTCCAATTGCATGTGTTCATTTAGAGTTAGGAACGCCAGGAACGTCGCAGAAAACGCGTTTATCTAATCTAATTTTTTTTTCAAATGTTTATCCATATGATTTATAATAAAGTTGCTCAATAGCCCTGGCCCTGTTGTCCTGCTACAACAAAGATGATCATCTTCCTGATCCTGTCCGTTCGCAGCCATCTAGCTGCATGTCTGCATTTAAAGCACGAAGAGATCATTTCTCATTAAAATGCAGGAGAAAACTAAGTTTTTTCTGTAGAAATGCATTTTTAGCTCACTCTCTGTGTTATACAAAATGATTGAGAGACTTGCTGTCACATTTGAACGTTTATCAGAAGAGTTATTGAAGCAGGAAGTGTGAATCTGTGAAGATCTTTCTAACTTGACCAAGTTCTCCGAATCCTGCACTCTGATTGGTTGACTCCGCCTCCTCTTACCCTCCCTCCCCCCCTAGTCCCATTATCGGACACAGATCACTTTTGACCCAAGTTTTTCGCAAGGAATGTGTCAGAATTCAGAGCGCAGTTGTAGTGCACCTGTGATTTGTGGCAGCAGATTCGAGCACACGCAGAAGCACATTTGAGCAGTTGTAATCACAGATTGGAAGTTGTAACTCTAAATGAACACATGCAATTGGAAATTTGTCAGTTAACAGCAGAAGATTTTTACACACAGATGCAGATTTTTGATGCACAAGTATTCAGATTCTATGTTACAAGTTTTCAAATCAAATCTACAAGTGCGTTCTTTTTGGAGCATTTTTACCTTCATAGAAAACAGACAAAGTTAACTCAGGACAAGACAAGGGGCCAGGCGTTGTGAGCTTCTGGAGACTAAGCACCATCAGGGTTAACGGACTGGCGAAGAATAATGAAGCTGGGTCTCCTTATGTAGCAGGTGGCTTGATGAGTTGAGTAGTCACAGCTGAGATGAATGAGCAGCAGAGCTGGAGGGCTAGGAGTCCGACAGGCCACCATCACACTGTTGATCCAGTATTAAAGCAGGATTAAGATCCCCAGGGGCCCCAGGGACTCAAACTTGGGGTTTCCCTCCTCACCCAATTCACTTTTACTTTTCTCTTTGAAATCATTTGGATGATAGTAAATGAAGCTGGTAAACAAACAATACACAAATAGCACCTTAAAAAATAGAGAAAGCAAAACAACATAGAAACAGGAACTCGGGTAACGTCACCTTAAAATGGACACATTCGAAACTGTTTAGATGGTAGTTAACAACTCAAATTGAGCATCTTTTTACACCTATAAAGACAGAATGTATCATCTTAGTTGAAATCTCAGAAAATTCATATATGTGTAACCCTTGTGCTATCCTAGGCACTTTAACATTGGGAGTTGGGTCATCTAGACCAGTGGTCCCCAACCTTTTTGTCACCGCGGACCGGTACAACGCAAGACACATTTACCGCGGACCGGTGGGAGGGGGGGGGTGGGTTGAGGTGCAACGCAAGGCACGTTTACCGCTGCCTATTAAAGGCATTTGCAGGTTCCTCTTCTGTCCCTTCAGTGGCCCGTTTCCCCTTGTCAAAGCAACTTTCTAAAGAAGTTTGTTTTTTGCTCATTTTGGTTATTTGGGTTTAATTTTAGCGGGGTGTATCACGTGATGTTGTCGTGACTTTGATGTGCGTTAAGTGTGACGGATGTAACAGAGAGAATCCGGTCATTTTTCAAAATAAAAAGTTTTTTTTTTCAAAAGAAAAACAATAAAATGGAAATTATTTTTTCTTTCTGTGCAACCCGGTGCCAAGTGTCCCGCGGCCTGGTACCGGTCCGCGGCCCGGTGGTTGGGGACCACTGATCTAGACCCACTAAACAGTGCGCTGAACCTTTTTTCTTCAATGATTTGTGATCTTGGTTTCCATGGATTATATGAAATCCTCTTCACTCCACCTCTGTGCCGGTCCCAAGCCCGGTTGCTTTGAGAAGGTTGCGTCAGGAAGGGCATCCGGCGTAAAACATTGCCAAATTTACCATGCGACTCGTTCGCTGTGGCGACCCCTGATGGGAAAAGCCGAAAGAGAAACAACATATGAAATCCTCTTCACCTTTATCCACCTCTGCAGGGCAACATGGAAAACATGAAGGACAGTGTTCCCCGAGGCCCAGAGTTGAGAAACACTCACTCTGATGGAGCGAGAAGGCTCTGGTTCAAATCCAGGCTGGGTTCAAATCCCAACTTCCATGCAGTTTGAGTTGTTACTAAGGTGCAAGTGCTGACCTTTTACTGACCACGCCGGTATGCTGCATGCATGAAGTGTTCCGGATGTGGGGTTAAACAAAGACATTAAATCGTACCTCCTTTACCAATACTTACCCTTGCGTCTTGTTTACGTTTTCGCAATGACCTGTTGTTTTCAGCATGCCTGCAGAAGTTGCATGAACATTTTTGAGCTTCAGGTTCCCCGAGCACTCTGTAGGTTCTTTATATTTCCTGCGGGCTCACCAAGCCATCTGCATGTCCCGTACAGGTTAGACAATTTTTCAACTGCAGACAAATCTTCAGACAGTCGACACTAAGGTTTTACTAGTGCACCACTGTGTTCTTATCAAATGCACCCAAGTGTCTGCTAAATGACTGTTAACAACCCCAAAAAGGCTCTTAGTGTCAGCATAGAGCAAAATAAATTGTTTCCATGTTTCATTGAATGTATTTTTGAAATGAAGAGATTTCAGGATGTACCATTTTGCTTTTAACCCTTGTGCTATCTTGTGGGGTCCAGATGACCCCACAAGATAGCACCATAACAAAGGCGGTGAGGATTTCATGTAATCCATGGACACCAGTGAAGATCTTGTTAACGTTGGGAGTGGGTCATCTAGACCCCACAAGATAGCACAAGGGATACAGCCAGAGTGTGCTGCTGCGGTTGGAGATGTGACGGTGATCAAGCTCGTTCATGTTCTCTCGCTGCTCCCTCCCTCCTCTGGGCTCCTCTCAGGGTCAGGTATCACAACACTCGCTCCTACACACTCCCCCAGCCTGAAGAGCACACACACTCTCGCACATGCCTCACTTCCTCCCCCGAGCTTTTTAGGTGAAGACAGCATGGGAGACTGCGGGCCGTGAAGATGGAAAAGAGAGTGTGCGTTATCCAGACTGACTTTCGCCAGTACCGGCCCACCATCGCCGCACAAAGAGCCACCCTGGTAAGAAGCCCGCTGCTCCTTCTCTTCAATGCTGCTTCACTTTTTCCTGTCGTCCCATTTGAGTTCTCTGGAGTGTGTTTGCAGAGCGAGTCTCTGCAGACTCACACCTTCAATCAACTCTTTGTGGCAGCAGGGGGTGTCAGAGAGCCGGACCTGTCCTGGTTTCTGTTTTTTCAGGTGCAAACATAAATATGTCTTCATGTCATGTCTGAAAGTGTCCCATTCACCTGGTGTTGGTGAAAGACTTTGACTGATACTACTTCAGATCCGGAATTTTCTGAGACAATAGCATCTCTTAGATAGGCTACCGCATTTTCCGCACTATAGGGTGCTCCACATTATAAGGTGCATCGCCAATGAATGGTTTATTTTCAAACTTTTGACATAAACAAGGCGCACCCAACTCTATGGTGCATTAAGCAGAGACAAAAGAGTCAAAGATAAATCTGTAAATCAGTCAAAACTTATTAACAGGAATTCTAGAACTTGTGTGTAACACACTACATGTTAGCCGTGTTAGCATGTTCACAATACTTGTGACTCCCTACCTTGTTTGTAACAGGAAAAAAAAACAGACTCATACCATTAAAACAAATGTTACTGTGACTATGCTAACCCCTAACCTTTTTAGTAACACGTAAAACAAACACAGACCAACATCGCTACACGTTAGCAGCGTTAGCTTTTTTACTATAACACTCAACTTTGATTGCAATTCGAAAAAATAAATAAACAGACTGACACAGAGCTCTGTGTATCAGTGACAGGAGTAAACAGAACTGATCCATATTTGAGGCGCTCCAGATTACAAACTGTGCCCTATTGTGCAGAAAATACTGTACTTTAAGCAGCTTTCTATCAATCCTGCTCCTCAAACGGGTTTAGAAGATGCACCAATGAACAAATGTCTAGAAATGTCTGACTGAAGTAAAAAAACAATAAACAACTTTAAAATATGGTCTAACAGGTTATGCTTTGCCAGGCATTTGTGTGCAGTCAGTAAGAAGTCAATACTCGCACTTTTCTAATGTTAGTGTGATGTAAGGGCACCGTTTGACAACATCACCCGTACGTCATAAGTGTGTGTGACTATCTCACCACATGCTCAACAATTTGTTCCATTTTCTGATGCCCCGTAAGGTGCCCGTACGAGCCTTGGCTGAATATGAGCTTCCACAGGCCCGGACCGTCCAAAAACCTGCAGCACCTGAATGGGTCAACCCATGTACGGTTCCAATGCTTAAGAAACAAATCGGGGTCAATTATGACCCCAAGCGTACTTGATCACATTCAGATTAAATCACACACCAAAAAATGTAAATATTCTCTACGTGTTTTATTTTATCACATAATTCCCTGAAAAAGATTTAGAAACTGAATTTAATTGGTAGAACACTTTGAGGCTGCAAGGTGGTTTGGGGCATTTTCCTATTACAGCAAGGTGTCCTGGTAGGAATCCTCTAAGCAATTCATGGTACGATGAATTCCTACTTAGGACTAGGTGCGTGATGTTGTGTGTGGTTTCCTTCTTCTGTTGTGGTTCAGATCTGTCCAGGGTGTACCCCACCCTTCCCCTTTTACAGCTGAGATGGGCTCCTATGCCCCTGTTAGAATAACGTGTGCAGAGATTATAGATGAAAACCATTTCAGTTTTTTGTTCTTCTAGCAAAGTCATACGCCTAAATCTTTTCACTGTTCTTTGACTTTGTTCCTTCATTACAATGTCAGATCTTATGTTAAGGTTGTGATATAAAGGCGACATATAATTTTCGCCATCACCAAAAAAGGCAGATTGACAGTTTTGATTTGAAAGACAATGGCTTTTGACTGTTTTGGTTTATGACAAAAAAGTAGCTTTAAAAACACGTTTTTATTAGTCATAAACAGACAAAAACATAATCAAAATGTCAGTCTCATCCATAATGCTAACTCATCAAAATGAACCAGTCTATGTAGTGATTGTGGACCTCGGGTAGTGCAGGAAGTAGACCATGGACGTTCCTTTCACAAAGTAAAGTTGGAGAAACCAATTCGGTCTGAAAAATAACTGATGTCATTTCTGACCATAAACTTTGACCAAAAGGAGAAGGACAGGTTAGAAACAGGCCTGGAAGCTTTGGAAGATGATGATGAAGATCATGATGATGATGACAAAGGGATGGAGTGGCGTAAATCAGGGACAGCTTCCAGAGAAATGCTGGCAGAAACAGCAGCCAGAGATACACAAAGCAAAGACAACTGTGTGCCTTACAAAGTCATCAACAAAGTCATAACAGTCCATGTGGTGTTGATATCTGCTTCCATTGTGCAACAGTCAGAGAGCTCATGAAAATCTGTTTGCACAGAAAATAGTTGAAGCCATATTTTGAAAAAGAGTAAATACATTGTTTTTCTTTTTTTTTTCTTTATGGGAGCCATTTTATTTAAAAAAAAACTTTATGGAAGTTGGAGGTTGGTTATTTTACAACGGGACAAGAAAAACAATAAATGATTCCTACGGTTTCTCAATACTATTGTGATTGATAAGAAAAACCTAATGCAATAGTAGAAGTGAAACATGTTGCTAAACTATTTTATATTTGAATAAGTAATTAAAAAATAGAAATGCAGAGGAAGATTGTTCAGGAGGAAGATTACTAGTGAGGATGAAGATGTAAAGGCTGAAATTAGAAGTGGAGAAAAAGAAAATGAGAAAGGTGGAGGTGAGTTTTCTATATTAATAAAGTTCTTTAGTGCAATAATCAATTTAAATCTTTTTTTCTCAAAGCTCTGTTTGCAAATTTATTTACAGTTAAGATTTATTCCCAAATGCAATTGTGTTGTAACAATTCATTTTAACAAGGATTCTCATCATAATTTGTGGTGCCTGCAATTCAGAATCAATATTTGTTCATTTTGATTTATTTAGATTCACTGACCTAAAACCGATTAGGGACATCTTTATCCTAAACTTCAACAAGTGTGACTCAGAAGGTTTTTAGATTCTTTATATTTCTTGCAAGATAATCAAGTGTAACTTATGTGACCAAACAAACAAGTAAATAAGAATGAATATGGGCAGATGTAAATATACTTTGGATGATATAGACCAGGGGTATCAAACTCATTTTGGTTCGGGGACCACATTCAGCCCGCCTGATCTCAAGTGGGCCGGACCATAACATAAAAGCAAAATAACAGCTTTGTTTTAGTTTTTGTTTCTCAATTTGAAAAAATGCCTCAACCAACATAGTAGCCTAATCACTTGGGGCCAATGGATCTCAAATAAAATTTATTTCAATTAAAGAAAAGTTGGTCTATTTAATTTTATACAGACTGAATATTTTACATCTGACACTGAAGCAATCCAGAAACTTTTCTTTATGGTAAGTCTCTTAGTGGTGCTGAATGTTAAAATCTTTGAACAGTGCAACCTGTTGATGGCATGACAAGCATGGGGGTTTTGCATTCGGCTTCGAGAAAGAAAAGAAACTGTCCATTTTTCCTGGAAATCTCTTTACTTCACTTTTTGACAACATTTTGGTCATTAGGGTGTCACTACTGATCATCCTCATAGCAAGATAACAGCTGTAAGGCTCATAGGGAACCAAAGTGCATCTTACCCAGACACAGAGCTGTTAGGTTTCACTTTTGGCACATGCAGAGATATGCTGTTTCACCTGTTTTGCCTTTCCTTTGCTCCCCCTAGTGGCGGAATTGCGCATTTCAGTTATTTCTTTAAAAAATCATAACTCGCCACAGGAATGGACTAGAAACGTGCTTTCTTTTTTAGCTATCCTTATGGTTTTTACTCTTCATGTGTGGGCCGTTCTTAACCACCTGGCGGGCCGGATACGGCCCGCGGGCCGTATGTTTGACACCCCTGAATAGACCCTTTAAGTGTCTGGGCTACCACAAACATCCATCCCATAGTTCGTTCAAAGATTTTATTCGGACTTTGTTGTGCAGATTTAATAGTAACATACGCCACAGCAGGAGGTGGATTCAGGGGTTCACTATTGCTGCATTTAGGTTCGCTGGTATTTTCTAGCGTTTGCTCACACTGACCTCAACAAACACACTTGTTGCTTCGTGTCAGACTCGCAACTACACACTGATCTGTGAGAAAACACAAAATAATGCAAAACGTTGCATGTATTTTTATTGTGTCCATGTTTTTCTATGCATGACATTTTTGAAAAAAACAAACAAACTTTAAAGTAGCTATTTTATTGTTTATTATTAGTTTAAATCTTTACTTTTCTGTTGTACATTAAAACATTTTTTGAACAAAATTAATTTTTTAATGAAGGTTCAAGTTGTAAATAAATGAACGAGACTAGAAATAAACATTAGGGCTTTGATAAAGTACCTGAATGTAACTGATACTCTGGTTTAGTTTTCAAGGCAGAACTAGTTATCTACTATAAATAATAACAGCTCTCCCGGTCTGTAACTAAAGTAACTAATGCTTGTTAAAAGGAAAGTTTTTCTGGGCTTTGTTGCCATCTGCCATCATATTTTCAATGCCTTCACTTAGAAACATGCCTTGCTTTCAGTCCTTGGTGAGCCTTATGTGGGTTCTCCAATGAAAGAATACTTTTTCATGTGGTCTTCCTCCTGTATAGTGATAAAATCAGAGGTATCCCATTGATCTCTGGGTAATGCCATGTTTTGGTCTCCTCAGCTCAGGGTAACTGCAGTTCACAAGGCCTGTAACCCTCCATCACTGTCACTTAAGACTCAGATATCTCATCCAAAGGGACAGCAATAACTGTCAATAAAGACAATACAAAAGCCGCTCTCCATAAGATCAGTGTATAATGTCAACAGCAGCCTCAGCAGGATAATTGAATGACAACACAGAGATGGTTAATGAGCTGGTATGAATGCAGCTGACCTGTGATCGCTTGAGCACATGAGTGTAAGTGAACTACGACGGGCTTCAGTGATCAAAGGCGGGCAGCGCCTCCCTGAACGACCTGGATCCAGAGTTCAGCCAGAGGTCAGGCTTCATCCTGCACTCCATTCATCTGCAGGCGGGTTGCACCCGTGGGGCTTCTCCATAGAGATGAATCACAAGAGGGGGGGAGATGGGATTCAGCGGCATTAAATTCATCTGGTGAACTGCAGGGTACCCGAGCTAGCCTAAAGGAACTAATTCAATTTATTCTAGATGATTTTTACATATAAAAATTAGTCTATCATGAAAACATTCAATGTTTTTGTCGGTTAAATGAAAAAGTGAACATGTATCTTGGAATCACTGGACATCAACTGGAACATTTCAAATCTGATTTTTATTCAGCATGATGATTTTTGGCTTTGGGGTTTTGGAAACTTGTTACATGAGAAATATTCTAAAATATGTCAATGTTAGAAAGTCATAGTGCCTAATCAGTCACTGAACCTAAAAACACCTGCAAAGGTCTTCTTGTCTTCCTCACAGCTGTGGCTTGATTGATAGCTAATGTCTTGTGAAGCTAACTGTTTGATTTAGCTTCATTGCATTTATTCCAGTGGGACTCAGACACTTACAACTACCACAGGAAAACTCTATGTACCATCCCCCAAAGTTCAGTGCTGGGACCACGCTCATTTAATGCATTTATTATTGACATTCAGGAGATAACTTGCCATTTTGGATTGCCGTTATTCCCTTCAAGGTCGTGTAACTGAAACAACCTTGCTTGTCAAACATGATGGGCCCTGAAGTGGCTTGCCATTTGAAATACAACCAGTCATATCAGTCAATTCTGTAGAAGACTAACCGGGATAGACCCCATTTGGGGAGGAGACAGTGATGTCCTCATGCAAATTTTGGGTCTTACTTTTCTTGCTTGTTTCAAAGTTGTAATAGAATTGAAAATGGCCTTGCACATGCTTCCATGGCAGCTTCTGAAATGTTCTGGAATGCACAGAGGGTGAAATAAGGGGGCAGAACTGTGAAAACAGTCTATTCTTCCTCCTCCAATAAACGTCGTGGTTGGTTCAGTTCAGTCAACAGTCTCCAGCCGTCCTTCAAACTCAAACTCACTTCTCTCCCTTTTAACCCTTGTGCTATCTTAGATGACCCCCCCCCTTACATTGACGTGTTCTCCCTACCATGACAAAGGTGGATAAAGGTGGAAAGATTTCATGTAATCCATGGACACCAGTGAAGATCACAAATCATTGAAGAAAAAAGGTTCAGAGCACTGTCTAGTGGGTCCCAACGTTAATGTTGGCAGTGGGGTCATCTAGACCCCACAAGATAGCAGAAGGGTTAGGAAGGCAAGAGTCGTCACTGTCAAATATGACAATTGGATTCTTGTTGTTGAACTTGATGATGTCAACCTCACGTTAAACCCCTTTAGCAGTCCTTTCAGAAAAAAAAAACATGCACTTTGAGGCACAACCAATGGTTGAAGAACATTCTTTGTTTTTTGCCAGTTCAGAGTTTTTCTGGGTGAAAAGGTTTTCCTGTGCCTAAATGTTTGTTGTTAGATGTGCAAACCTCTAAATACAGATAAAAACTTATTGTGAAATAGGAGCAAACGAAAGAACGCTGTTGGAAAAAGAGCTTATTTGTGACGTAGAAGCTACAGTGTGCGGGGCACAAGCTCCCTGCTCTGCTCCATTTCGATTCACCCACTTGCAGACAAATTGATCTATGAACGTCTTTGTTTTCTTGTCTGAGCTGGAATCTGGGTCAAAATTGTACGGCTGGATAGCTCTGATATTGCTCACCATTTTTGTTAATGCTAATGCTAATGTTAGGTTGGGGTTTTGAGGGGCTGTAAGCTAGTGGGAGAGAGTGTATACAAAAGGGATGATGGGAAATGAGCAAAGACCCACCAACAGTGGGTCAAAGGTGAATTTCTAATGAACTCCTAGTGCTGTGCAGAAAGTATGTCCTATAAATTAGCAGATGTTTTGATTTTGGTTAAAAACAGCATAATCAAAATCAGCAAAAAAAAGGAAGACTTTGAAAATAGATCAACAGATGATTGGAGTTATTAAGAGCTCTGTCTTTTTCTCATCTTATTCTGCAGTTTTTTGAGTGTCTACTGTCAAACTCCTACATTTTTTGGTCATTTTTGATACATGTTCATAACTTCTTTCGTGTTTTTTGTATTTAAAAGCATGTTCAAAGCATTTAATGCCAAGTCTTTACTATCATCATAAGACTATTGCTCACCCATTATGTCATCTTCAAAGAAAGCAGCAGAAATCATAGAATTATTACTCCTGTCACTTTTGCTCTCACTGGAAATGTCAGGATTTGGAGGCTCCTGTTGGTTGATGTTGTGGAAAATCAACATTAGAGGGTTGTTCCTGAAATGTGACTCAGATGAACAGTGGCTAACCTTTATTAGCTGAGGCGGGAACTTCAGGAGCTCATGTGAGCTCAAGTCAAAACATGAAGCCTTTGCTTAACAAGCATTCATTATGAGGATTGTGCTGCAACAAAGACAGCATTTACAGTGCGCTTTGTTAACACCAGCAGTGGCTTTACAGGTGGGCCACCATGACGGCACAGAAGGTGAAGCACCCATGTGTCACATTCATCTCCCTGCTTGCTGGGTGTGCCGGTAAATCCGGTGCTGACGGCTGAATGTAAAATGTTTTCAAATCCACTGCAGGCAGAGGAAGTTCAAGGGTGTCAGGTGGCTAATCCTGGTGACACACACGTCTTAAATCTTATTTGGACAGCGCACAAATTACCAGGTTGCACTTTAGAAAGTTGAAATCACGTATTCCAGCTGGTGGACTGGCGTCAGGTTGTCAGAAAGTCCAGCAAATGATAGCTCTGTTTCTAGAGCTCCACCAGCAGCAGGTTCCTTCAGTTTCTCATTCAGATCATCCAGAATAAAACGGTCACCTCTTCTTTTACAGAGCCTCTGTTTTCTTTCCCATTCCAGTATTCAGATATCTACTAATCAGTTTTATTTACTGCATAACTTTTCTTTTCCCTGCACAATAGATGTTATTTTGCTCAGTTTTGGTGCAGAACCATGTAGTTTTTCTTTTCTCTATTAAGCTTCAATCCCAGTTTCTAGGTTGAAATTTGTATAAAGCCGTGATGCAAAGGTAGAGTAGTTGATCTCTGATTGAAACATAGGTTTGGTTCCCAGCTTGCCCACCCATGTGCCGAAGTGTCCTTGAGCAAGGCATTGAACCACATTGTCTCTGGTAGTTGGCGCCAGTATTTGGTGGCGGAGTGTTTGAATGTGTGTGTGAATGGGAAGCTATATGCTACATTTACAGTACGAATTTGAGATTGCGATGGAGGACATCAGGACTTATGTGGTCAGAACAATCAGAATGTAATGCTAAATACACAACATGCATAGGACCACGTGTTTAAGAAAGCGTCAAAAACCGGATTTTGAACTTGCTTTAAGCATACGCTGTTCACACTGGACAGTCAAAACCCAATACTAGAGTATACAGTACTTATAGTTGAAAGAGTCACAGCATGGCTTTTTCTTTCACAGCTCTATTCTGATGTATAAATAACTTGATGTCATATAATTCTGGCTGGGCACAAACCCCAATTGTTAATTTCTCCTTTCAAACGGTTGGTAAGTCCATAAAATGAAGAGGATGCCATCCATATGTTCCTACCAAAACCACGTCCTTGATTTGTCAAAGTTTAACTGGTTTAACTTTCAGCGTGCGTTCATGGCCACACATCTTGAACGTAGAGCCTGAAAGTGGTTCTACACAGAACACCATCGGTGTACAGAGCTTCCCAATCATTTGAATGGGACGGTGTGTCCAAACTTTTGGTCTGTACTGTAGCAACACGTGAACGTAAGAGTACTGACTGTGGAAGCCAAGAGCGCACAATTATGTGTGTTTACATGGACTTTTCATTGAAAGTGGTCATTTGAATGCACTTTGCTGAACGTGTGAAGCAATGTAGCAGTCAGTTCTCATTAAAGAACATATATTTAATTTTTTTTAAAAAACAATCAGGAAGTAAGAGAAACTTCAGAAGAGGACTTAGACTTTGTTCCCTAACACTTAAAAGAAACCAAACTTGTGCTGCGTTTACAGGCGAATGCAATTTGCGCATCAAATTGACGCCCCCCTCCTTGTTTTTGATGTGCGACAATCATGATTCACACGTCCAGCTTCAATGTACAAATGCAAGCAGAGGTCCTGCAGCACGATTTGAGGGTTAGGTCTGTTGGCCTGGTGGTAGTGCATTTCGGACAGCAAAAATTTTGATGCTCTGTGAATATTCTCCTCAACGTTGGCCATGTCATCAACATATCTAGGCCAAAACTGAGCTCCTGGTGTGTTGATGCGATGCAACACAAATTCCACACCAAAGTTCAAATAGTTTCTTGAGGCTTAATGCAGCAAGGTGCCAAAAACACGCTGCCGCCGAACCATTGACAGTAATTGAGAACTGGACCGAATGACTACTCCCCCTTCGCGCTCTAAACAGGAAGTACCTACTGGCTTCAAGAAGCCAAAATCCCATTGACTTCTATAGAGAAATAAACAGCTGTTACTCAGTCATTCTGTTGGTCAGAAGAACCAGTCTTGCTCTACAACTTTACATTAACAACTAATGCTATTTTCATACTTTTGCTGTAGTGCAAGTTATTCAAGTTTTAAACCGACCAATCAGATGCCTCAATAAAAGTAGGTTGCCTCGCAACATTTGGTTGGAAACGGAAGCAAGGCATTTTTCATGGGGGATGTCACACGCTATCCGTCCAGGTATATTGTACAGTCAATGAGCCAGACCACTGCCATGCCTTCTGCTCAAATTTCCTCTGATCACGTCTGTACATTGACTTAACATTGAAGCTGCCGTGTGAACGCAACTTTAGACTTAATGCTTATTTTTCATAACTTAATTTATACCGCAGAAATTTGCGGTGTAACTTTTGTTAAAAACCCTGAAAAAAATTCTGTAAATAACTGAATTATAGTTTTTCTTCTCAAAGAAAATTAGCTGGAAACATTCAGTTGTCCGTCATCGTGCCGTTTGCTCTGAGAGCTGGAGAGGTCTTTTCAGAGTCGGGTTCTTAGAGAGACCTGGTGGGCTCCCGGGGGTGGAGAGGCAGGGGTTAGGGGGAGCTGCAGTTCTGTCAACTTCATCCCCGCAACACTTCCACTGGCTGGCTGCTGGCTGAACTCCACCTTTGATCTCGGAGCTTGGTACCAAACAGAAACTAGGTCTGCACAAAGGAATGTTTGCTTTGACTGAGTGGAGGTGTCAGGCTGATGGAGGGAAGTTCACGGGGAGAACCACAAGTGCAGATCCAGCTGTTAAATCATGCAGGGTCTGATGGGTGAGGGTCAGTCCCTGCAAAGGAGGTCCCAGTCCAGAACCCGTCTGGACTCTTTTCTGTTTACATTCTCTCAGGTCCAAGTGCAGGTTGGGGGATCTTTCTGCTTTCCTTTAGTCTAAAGCATGTGAGTATAAATGCATGATGGGTAATTTCTTAGTGTGATAATGAAGTGAAGAATGTGCCACAAAGATGACGATTAAGGAATTTGAGATTAATCTGGGATTAGTGAGGAGTGATTGAACGGAGACCTGCACAGACCATGTCTTTGCAGACTCATCATGGTGAACATTTTACAGTTTCAGATCCTCACATCCTGAGCTTGTTTAGATGTCCATCTTCATGGTGTTTTATGCCCCCCGTTTCAGGCAGTGATTTTTTGGATGAGACATGGGTCTATCTACAGTAAACTTCTTCATAATAAGACATTTTAGTAGTAGAAGTACAGCAACTGGTGCTATCTTCTTTTCCTAATTTTTATGAATGAATATGTTAAAATCAAAGGGACTAACTTTTTGCTGGAATATTTTAACTCAGGGGGTAAAAATATTAATTTGGTTAAAACGGAACGTCTATACCCCCCCCCCCCCCGACAAATATTAATTAGTTCTTCACTTAACCGAAACCTGCATACTGCGTTAGGAGGCTGTTAGTGCTGTTCACGTGATAAGTGTGCGCTCTTTGTGCACAGCCTGACAAGTAAAAATGAGAAAATTAGACAATGGAAGTGCAGTTTGTGAGGGTATCCTACAGGCGTCTCACAGGTACTTACGTATCACCTGCACACCTTGTGCATGAGGTCAGAAAGGAGTCAATTCTCGCACCTTACTAATCCTATCTTGTTGGGTCCAGATGACCCCATCCTCCAAGGCACATTAACATTGGGGAATGGGGTCATCTGGACCCTACAAGATGGCACAAGGGTTAATGACTAGAGTGTGGCATCAGGGCACAGAACAACACCATCATCCATACGTCACAATTCAAGCAACTTGCATTATCCTTCTACACTTACCACATGCACATCAATTGTACGTGTCATTTCCATGACGTCCATTGAGCCTCAAGGGCACCACTCAGAAGTCGACCACTTCCCTTAAGATATGACCACTCCACAGGCCCGGACAACCCAAAAACCTACAGCACCTGTAGGGGGTCAACCCCCCATATGGGTGCATGTGACTAAGGCTTTAGTCATGACAAATAGACTTCTTCTTGTAGAAATGTGTTCCTCATCCAAGGAACTTCTTCCATTTGAGTTAAAGTTTGTAAAGAGCAAAGCTTTTTAGATCTCAGGTGATTTCACTTCCAATAAACAAGGAATTAAGGGAGGCGTCATGTAGCATCAAGTGTTTCAAATCCTTTTATTTATGCTTTTCAAGCTGTTCTTGGGTTTAAGGTTGCACTCATTGCTCCTCAAACTGATTCACAAAGTAGTGGGAAGGAGTTTTTTCACGTACAGGTTTGTTTTGTTTGTTTGGAACGCTTTCATTTTTCTGTCCCTCAGCTGAACTTAGTCCATATTTATCTCATTTTCAGACCTAGCGAAGAATCATTCAGAGCTATGACTATAGCGTCACTCTTAGAAAAACATTTAGTTAGAGATTAGCTACAGATTCTTCATTTGTGATGAAAATATGAAGCTGTGAACACCTGACAGCTGAAGCAGCTGGATCCTCCTCCGCAGGGCTTCGTCACTCGTCGCTCTTTGGGTTGTTGAGGAGCTGCTGGCAGGTTAAATTCCAGGCTTTTATCGTGGTGGGGGGGCACATTTTGAATGCTGAGAGGCTTTCTGAGCAGTCGACACTGAGATCACTGAGTGTTTTCACGGGACGATGGTTTTGCTGCGCAACCTGGTAATGATTTTTTTTAGGCCTGACATTGATGGTAAACTGGCTGTCTTTCCCGGTTTACCGTCTGGTAAACACAGATCCAGAATGCCGAGCATTCTTAACTCCCAGCCTGACAGACAGGAGCTTATAAAGAGAACTGAATCCACATGTGGCAACGTTCTTCTGGATTCCTGATTCCTCTGGATTCTCTAAAGTTTCTGTTCTAGTTTTCTTAATTTTCAGTTTGGCGGGTGTTTCTGTGTCTCTCTGTGGCATCTAACTTTTTTTATAATACTTTTCTCTTTATTTAAAAAGAAAGCTATTAGACCAAGAAAGAATGTCTTATCCAGAGTTACGTCTACTGAAGTACAAATTCCTATTTCACATTGTTAGCAGACCGTCTGCCAGTTTTTCCTCCACTTTTAAACTTTTGATGCATCCTTAGGTGTGGATGTGGGTCGTTGTGGGTCTCTCTGGCCCTGCAATGGACTAGTGTACCAACCAGGCTTCGCCTTCCAGATGAAATAATTCCGGTTATGCTTATTGGAACCATTGATGCTGGATGCACAAAACTGGATTCATTCATTCATCTTCTTCCGTTTGTCCCTTTTGGGGTCACGGGGCCGCCGGAGCCTATCCTGGTTACTTGTGGGCGAAGGCAGGGGGCACCCTGGACAGGTCGCCAGTCTGTCGCAGACAAAGCTGGATAATGTTGCAAATTGTGAAAAAAGGTTTCATAATTTGATGGAGTGGAATGCAGGAGACCAAGACTCTTGAATTGAGACAAAATTTAAGAAATAAACACAATGAAAATAGGACAACACCAATTTTTGGTAAACCTGGAATTAGGAAAAATAACGACTGCAAAGAACATTACCCTGACTGAAAACCATGAGCTGAAACAGACGGAGGACTAACTGAAACAGAAAGTGACAGAACCAACATACAAACAAAGCACGAATAAAAACTGAACAAAATGGGCCCATCGCTTCACAAAAAACAAGCAGACTTCAGTGAAGCTGTGGGTCCAAGAACCTGCAGCTTCATTCAAAATCCATGTAGAAAATCTAAAGAAGGACATTTTTCTGCACTCAAATCAAAATTAGTTTTATTGTTTTTTTACTGTGAAACTCATGAAAGCGTTTAAACAAATGCGGAGAAAGTAAGGAGGAAAAAGTGTGTTGAAGACACGTTTGAGCTTCCAAAACCCCCTTTTCAGATAAATGAGGGGTTCACTATTTCTCTGTTGATTTCTTTGCTTTTCCGGAAAAGACCTTTTATATCAGATGTAATATTTTCCACATAAAACTGCTCAGATTTTACGCCGGTTATACATTTTTATTAAATACTACAGTCTTTATCTTGTTCCTCTGAACATGCCCCCCCCCCATTCATGGAATCATTCAAAATGCACAAATGATGATGAAAACACGTCTCTTGTTTTATTCTTTGTGCTCCAATGCAGAGATGAGAGTTTCTGTTTGTGATTTTTAAATCCTGACTTTATTCTCTAACCGCCTCTTCATTGGACAACGTCTTCACACTTGGCTGGTGCATAATGCCCTGCGTTGTTCCTGATGAAGCCTTGGCATTGTGGGCGCCATGTGGGCGTGACATTTATGACAATTATGAGTGAAGGAAGAAAAGGCTTTGTGGGTCTGGAATGCAGCTCTGTCTTCTCCTGTTTGCGCTGCTCTGATCCTGACAGCTTCAAGCAACAATCTCCTCTGTGGGACGCCTTCAGACCCCCGGACGGCTAACTGGGAGGAGGTGCTTGCTCCTGGAGGGGAATGAGGAGCACCTGTGTTTGGGAGCTGACCAACAGTTGGAAAAAGACGATAGGAATGTTTGGAGCCTAATAAGGAAGTGGAACAGGAGGAGAGAAAAAGGCTGACAGGTGGAGGTGAGCAGAGGGGGAGTCTGTGGTGAGAGGAGTTATTACCCCCCCCCCCATCCTACGTGAGAACAGCTGGAGGAGACCTGACTCCCTGCAGACACGCAGAACCTCAGCCGGGCTCGGCACTCCTCAAAGCGCTCTTCCTGTTGTGACGGGAATGCTGGGAATATCTGAGATGTTGGCTGTGCGGTGCCCCCCCCTCACTGATGACTCTCAGGAATCCAACAGGATCCTGACAGGACCAGAACCAGAAGCTGAGGACCTGGACTGGGACGGGTACAGCGCTTCACTGGAGCACAGAGCAGCAGCTGTGGGTGACTCATGTTTCATGGGGGGGCTGACATAGTTTGCTGCAGAAAAGTGAATTTCATTTTTAGCAAAAGTTCTTTTGACTGTGAAAAATGAGCTAAGGTGTTTTGAAGAAAAAAAAAACTTCTGGAGAAAAAGATAAAACATTTTGAACTTTTTGTTGTCAAAATTATTTGTCTTAAGAATTTTCCAAAGAGAAGCAAAAATCCTAAAAATGGTTTCACTAAGGTCCGGCCTAGATTCTATTATCTTTCAACATTTAAAATCTTTAAAATCTTACTATTTTGTGTGTTATCTTTTTCATTTCATGACATCTTTCCAAAAAAAACAAATATTCACCAAAAAAAGCTATTTTTGGCTGTTTAAAACACAGTAAATAATAGCGGAAAGAATCCTGTGGTGGGAGCTGCAGCTGTCACTCATTCATGCTCCTATCACAGGATTCTTGTTAAATGTGAATTTGATGCTGAAGATGCTGAAATGCTCCAATCCGAGCCAACTTCACTCACGTGAGTCCTTTTTCTTTTTAAAATGTACAAAAGCACGCGCAGAAACGAGAATCCGTCATATGTTTGGCACAAAATCTCAAGTTTAGAAATAAAAGACCTTAGTTAATGTTTCACATATTTATTTGTGTGACATTCTTGCTAAACAAATCCCAACAAAAGAACAAAAAGGTCCGCAATCAGTCGTGTGTCTGGAGCTCAGACACACAAACACCCTCGCACTGGCGACTGAAGCAAGGAAATGCAGTAAGATGAAGGTGGATGAAGGTGACGTTGGGGTTGAAGGTCAAGCGGGAGTGAGAGGCTTCTGCAGGAGGGCTGAGGTGGAGGAACAGAGCTGAGAGGAGCTCCACCAAACGGATGGAGGCTGACTCAGAGCTGAGGCCTTCAGCAGAACTAGTTTGTCTGGTCAGCTGTGGTGGTTGTTCCGCTGCTTTAGTTCATCTGTATGAATGAATAAAGAGACGCTAATGCTTTAGTTCAGGGGATTCATGGAGCCACAGTCTGTGTAGTGAGATCCTCTTTGTTGCTTCTTCTTCTTTGACCAAACTAATCCTCTCAGATTAACTTGTTGTTGCAAACGCTCAGATTAATGGGGTCATGTTTCATCCTTTTGTCATTCCGCCTCTGTTTTTGTCCAAAAACCTGCAGTACCAGTTCAGTTCTTTATAAGCTGACAAAGATATCCTGCGTCCGGTTCCTGTGATCAAATGAAACACTCAAGGCTTTTTTTCCTGCTAGGATCCGGAGAGCTCGCCGGCCTTTCAGCATCCCTGCGTGCAGCGGGGCCGGTGTGAGCTGGAGCGGCAGCTGTCTGGCCTCTCCGACCGTCTGGAGGAGGAGGAGGCCTGCTCCGCCCAGCTGGCCCTGCACAGAGACAAACTGGAGGAAGAGTGCTGCAGCCTCCGGACGCGCCTGGACGGCCTGGAGACGGCCCTGACGGCGGCTGAGCAGGACAAGCAGGTAGGACACGCCGGGATCCCCTGCAGCCTTCAGGTCCACACAGAGCTGCTGCCGCTCAGACCTGGTCTGCAGCGTCTTCCTGTGGTTTTTTAACCCAGTCCTGACTGGCTTTCAGACCCATTTATGGGGTATAAATCTGGTTATTTAAGGACATTTATGTTTCTAAAAATATGAGAAAGAAATCAACGATTTCCTAAACTTCACTAAACATTTTAAATGCATTTCATTCAAATTTTGTCCTGAAATAAATGACTGTTTTTATGAATATAGTCGCACGTGGAGCCGTTTATTATTTAAAAGTGTCCGATTTTTCAACATTTACATTATTTTGTTGGTTCCAAAGAAAATTCTGATAGTAAAATGTGCAACAATTCACTGAAAATCTTTTAACTTAAAGCAAACCTATCTATTATAAAAGTCACTCATTTGAGAGTAAAGAATTGAATTTAAGTGACACTTAAAGGACAATCAGACTAAAGTTATTTTCATATTTTCTCTACAGTTTGATGAAAACAAACGACGTTTTTTTTCCCATCACTTCCTAACTGAACGCAAAAAAGCTCAGAAACTCAACGTTTACATTTTAAAAAGACAAATATGCTTTTGTTTTCAATGAAATGACACGGGGGCACTGACATTTGGAGGTTTAAATCAGTGAATAAAAATATCTCATTTATTCCAAATCTAATAACAGTAAATTGTATTCTTACAAGAATAATAAAATTCCTTGTTTCTAGATTGTAAATCCCATTTTTCTGTCGTCTTACTGTAAATTTGTTTTCGCCTTGCAAAAAAAAAAGAGAAATTTTATATAAATGTGACAGAAGATTTTATTATTATTGTTTATTATTTATTTTTTGGGGGGGAAATTCTCAGAAATGATTGATGATTTTTTAAATGATTTTTTTCTTTTAATTTAAAATGATCCTTAAATGAATAAAAATGTTGTTTTAAAAGAAGAGCAAAAGAAAAGGGTAAGTATGATTCTTTGCCTAGGGAAAAGACAGTTTTTCTGGATTGAGGAGTAGCTGAAACATGATGCTGGATGGTTATTGACTTTTTATTCTCTACATGGAGCCAATTTGAGCATTTAAGGAGCTGAAGCAAACAAACAAAACAAAAAAAAAAACTGCACATTAACTACTGCTCAGAGGTTTCTTGGGGTTTATTAGCAAACACTTGAGCTCGTCACTTCTCATTAAGTCCAGTGAGTGATTCTTTACAAATGAACTGAGGTTTGAATCAACAGCCTCTTAATCTCTACACTGTGTTGTGTTGACGGTACATCAGAGCAGATTCATAAAGAACTGTCATAATGATCTATGCCCTGGTGAAAAAAGCTGTTTTTGTTTTTCTCACTGTTGTGCGTTCAACAAAGCAGTGAGCAGAGACTCCTCTGAGAGTTTGGAAAAATTGTTAATCCTTCAGAAATGTTTCACTTTAAAACATAAAAGAAACAATGTAAAGCAACTGTAGCCCATCTGAGAGCTGAGGAATGAAAGCAGCATGTTTGACCTTCATGTGAACCAAGGCAGAAACTCTGAAACAGCTCCTGATGAAGCACAGCGCTGAACCAACAGCTGACTTATGCATGTTTGTCTTTAGAGGCTGGCATCCACTATGGGAAAGACTAGATTAGCACAAGGCTTTGGGAAGCTAATATGTCATTTCAACACTTTTCAAAGTAGACACAGAAAGAGTGCAAATACTTGATTCCTAAAAGAATACATGGAGTCTGTAGACATACAGTACCTAGAAGGGTCCTGACAGCAGCAGGAGTGGTGAAACCACCACCAACGCCAATTACTTTCTGACAGTTACGTAAAGCCTTATTCCTGTGCGAAGGTTGATCTGTAGGGGTGCTGCAGGTTTTGGGGTTTGCCGGCATTGAGGAGGGTCGTAGAGAGGAGTGGCTGCATCCTTAAGGGGAGCACAGATTTGTCTTGCGGTTCCCTTGAGGCTCGTACGGCCAACTCAAGGGGCATCATAAAAACTGAACATACCACTGTCGTCGGTGTATCGTGAAATTTGTAAGGCTATTTGAAATTGTATGCAGTTATGAAGTCCTTATGTAGGGGACCACAGATGACCACATGTGATCTAATGGGATTTAAGAATGTAAAGCGCAGGGATATTTAGATTCAGGCAGTTTTGGACAGCTAAAGGGTCCTGAAATGAGGTCCTGAGATTTTTTTTGTGTATGAGCACTAGGGGCAGTAGAGAGAGAGTGACGGAAAAAGCACGTGTGTGATGGCGAAAGTCGTGAGGTCCGAGCAAAGATTTTAAACGAAAGGCGGATTAAAGAAAAATCCAAAAACTATCATCATTCAAGAGTGTACGACACTTACAGCACATGCTAGTCATCAGTTACTGGCTCCTTACGGACTGCACGCAAATGACGCATGCATGAGGAGTGAATGAATAATGGACACATTGTAAGTGCTTTGAGCGTCTGGAAAAGTGCAGATAAATCTAATCCAGAGAGAGAACGGCGTGTGCAGGTGATACGAAAAGGCGGTGCATCTCTATGCATTGACAGAAAAAAATTGAACGATCATTATTTAGTCAGAATGTTTACGTTGCCTCTGCCATGTCTGTTCTTCATGTGTCAATTTCTCGGCAGACAGGCAACCGGAAACAGGTCCTGGTTTCAAAATAGATAAATAAAACATTATTTTATACTTAAGGTGACGTGCCCATGCGATAATGCACGTTAACGCCACATTTAACACAATTTTCCTCTGTGGACAACAACAGGTTACTTTTGGAAGTACTAAAACATAACATTTATGAGATAAAGCATGCATTTTACAAAGACTTGATTAGGAAGGAGAAGGGATAGGGCCGGATTGCTTCCATTTTGGATGAGAACATAGAGAACGGAACAGACTACTTGACAGAGGGAGTGGCAGGATAAACCAGAAAACCACTCCAGAAGCCGAGGGGGGAGGAAGGCAATGGAGTCAATGTAACCAACTCGTAAGACGGAATCCCACACAACGCAACGGAGATGAACTGAAGACGGACCAGTGTAAATTCAGAGTGTAGTGACTGGACACAGTCACTACACTCTGAACAGACTCTACACTCTGATGGTCAATTTCTTTATTTATAACAGTCAGGGCCAGTCTCAACATCACTCACATGTCCCTTGGTCCGTCCACAGGACATGCATGGGTTGAAAAATGAAAAATAGGTATAATACGCCTGCGTCTCACTTATTTGACAGTCAGTTTATTCTTGCGTCTTTTATAATTGTCTACTTTAACCTGTACATAACATTTTCACTCTACGGGTTCACCGAGTACACCTTGATATTTCATGAGGACTACCTGTGTGCCCCGTACAGGTTTGCCCATGTTTTACCCGAAAACGACACACCTGTAAGGACAGTTGGGACAAAGAAATAGCAAAATATCATCATTTTTGAGGTTTTTTTCTTCTCATATTGCAAACAAGCTGTGACAAATGTCAAAAAGCTGCCCTTTTATCTGCTTGATCTGCAGCAAATCTAAACTGAGTGGAAAGCCAAGCCCCAACATTCCAGTCTGCAAATGACTACAGGTGCTTCACACACTTGGTTATAACGACCAGCAGCGGCTCAGCTCTGACCTGTTACCGTCTCTGTGGCTTTCTGAGAACTTCCTGACCATTGGTGAGGCTGTTTCTATGGAAGCGCTGGCAGAAGAGAGACTCAAAGCAGAATGCATGACAGTTAAAGTGGACAAATGCAAAAAAAAAAAAATAGACGGGGAAGTGAAGCGTTCATCTGCCAGAGAAGCTGTCTCTTTTCATCCCAACTGTCTGTCTATTGGTTCTAGCTTCCACTTGGGCTTCACCTAAACACCATCCCCACCCTACAGCTTTTTCCGCTCCGTTTTGGGATGTTTTTATCATTTTATCGTCCCACGAAACTTCAGTTTTCACGGGACGCAGCTTGTCAGTGCCATAAAGGTTTGTCTGCTTAAGACTGTCAGCAGCTGTCCTGGTTTACAAGCTCTTCCAAACTGAGGTTTACCTCCTGATTCCTTTCATTTTTCATCCTAGCAATGAAAAATGAATCATCAATCATCAGGCAACTCTTCCCAGCTGAATTTCAGAAAAAGTCAGCGCTCTAACCTTTAATTTCATGCAGCTGTGTGTTATTACGCTTCATGCTCAGTGCGTTTATGGCGTCTGCATGAACGGAAGGTGGAGACCTGGTGCCTTAGCAGTCCAATTTCTGACATCCAGTGTGTGTTTGAACATGCTTATGACAAATTATAGGGAAAGCAAATATTCCACACTGCTTAACTCCCTGGAGTTGTTGGGATGTCAGCGCTGACAGCCCCCCCCCACCCCCACCACCACCACCAGCACCCAAATCCTCCATCTGTTTATTCAACCACCCAGAGATCAA
The DNA here is from genome assembly GCA_037389245.1 of Oryzias sinensis. Taxonomy (NCBI): domain Eukaryota; kingdom Metazoa; phylum Chordata; class Actinopteri; order Beloniformes; family Adrianichthyidae; genus Oryzias; species Oryzias sinensis. The sequence continues at coordinate 4,317,865 of CM074508.1, read as the reverse complement.
GGGGCAAACTTTTGGGGGAATTTAAAATAAAATTCTTGCAGTGAAGATATTCCCAAAAAATCTCACGGTGATCACATCAGCTTCTAGAAATCTGCTCAGATCCCTCAGTTTAATCCTTTTTCTCAAAAATTGAGCCAAAAGGGCTTTACTGTTCAGAAACATGAATAAACTAATAGAATTAAAAAAAAAAACTGCCTGCAGCAGGTCAGTATGACCATAAATAAAATAATGAAAAAGAAAAGCAATGAATAGACTATCATCCATAAGAAGAACCGGTCTGTGTAACAAACATGTGGGCCAAGTGGTCCGTGGCATCTCTCACTTCATTTTACCTTTGTTAAAACTGGAACTGGGTTCTTATTGGTTAAATTTGAAACATTAAAGAAAATAGAAGTCAAATTGAGGCTCAGTAGTGTGTGTGGCTTCCTCGTGCCCGTGTGACCCCCCTTTAACTTTAACACCTGGGCATGCATCTGAGGAGGCCCGATGGGTCTCATGGGGGGGAACGTCGGACTGAGACCTGATGTCCCAGATCTGCTCAGTTGGATTCAGTTCTGGGGAACGGGCGGGCCGTCCCATTACATCAATGTCTTCGTCTAGCAGAAACTGCTGGCACACTCCAGCCACATGAGGTCTGGCATTGTCTGGCATAAGGGGGAACCCAGGGCCAATCGCACCAGCATCCGGTCGGTCTCACAAGGGGTCTCAGAGTCTCATCTTCGTACCAAATGGCAGTCAGGCTCTCTCTGGTGAGTACATGGTGATCTTTGCAGCCCTCCAAAGAAATGCCCCCAAACCAGTACTGACCGTACTGCCAAACGGGTCATGTTGGAGGATGTTGCAGCAGGAGGACGTTCTCCACGGCTTCTGTCACGTCTGTCACGTGTGCTCAGTGTAAACCCACTTTTATCTGTGAAGAGCACAGGGTGCCAGTGGCAAATTCCCCAATCTTGGTGTCCTCTTGCAAATGCCATATGCCATCCAAAGGCCTCCTCCACATCTCCTGATGTTCTGTCTCCTGGTAGCTTCTCTGTCCTCTGGACACAACGCTGACAGACACAGCAAATATTTTTGCCACAGCTCACATTGATGTGCCGTCTTGGATGCGCTTCCTGTGCCACTTGAGTGGGTTGTAAACACTGACTCATGGTACCGCTGGAGTGACAACACTGTCAGCATTCAAAAGTCACCAAAACATCAAGCAGGGTAATCACTTGCAGAACTACTATTTGATTGTCTTGCTGATCACTTATTTCCACTTGTTGTGTTCCACTTCCAGAAAAACATGAAATTGGTCATCAGTCAGTGCTGCTTTCTAATTGGACAGTTTGATTACACAGAAGTGTGGTTGACTCAGAGTAACATTGAGTGGTTTAGGTGTTCCCTTTCATGTTTTGAGCAGTGTATATTGGATATAGTATTTCTGTAAACTCCAAAAAGCCAAAAAGTTAGTGGATGCTGTGCCTTTTTCTGGCTCTAAAGTGTTTCATGACTTCAGCACAGAGGATGCAGCGCGAGTCTACAGGCACGCCTGTTCTGAAGAAGATTAAACACAACTGTCTGCTCAGGAACGTCTTACCGTAAAACATGTGTCCCCCGTCAGCAGGACGTAGCTCAGCCTGCTATCTCACTAACATCATCACATCCTCGAGTCTTAGCCGGAGCCAAGCTTTAGATGCGACCAGGGCGCTTTGATGTCAAAGAAAAGGAGGCAAAACAAGGACATCTGGCTGTTTGATGAAAGCCATTGCAGACCCAAACCTCTACAACCACAAAGAGGCGAGCAGCTCCAAACACAGCAGTTCACTTGATCCAACTTGATGACACAAAGCCATATCTCTCATATCTCTAATAAGATTTGAAGTCCCACAAATCTTCGACCTTCCACAGTGGTTAAACCGAATGTCCCATCTGCTTGCAGCAGTCAGACGGTGAGGTGAGGAGGCTGGCGGAGCAGCTTCTCCAGAGGAACGAGGCCGTGAAGAAGCTGCAGAGGGAGAAGGAGCATTTGGCGGAGCTCAGCCAGGTATGCACCCAGAGTTCTGGTGTCTGTTTTCGTCTGTGAAAACCAAATTCATCATCCTCCCCACCGCGAGGACACGTCAGCCTGCAGCAAAATGTACCAGGATTGCTGCTCATGATGTGTATGATGAAGAGCAGACAAGTAGCAGAATCTTTTAAAAGGGAAAAAACACATCAGTGATGCACATAAATAGATATCTTTGATTGTTTACCAAATCTACATTTTTTTAAATCAGTATAAGATATAATTCAATTTTTGGGGCATTTGGACAGTAAGTGATCTTTTGGTTTCATCAACAGATGAATTATATCTCTCATTAAGAATTAATTATTAATTATATCTCTCATTATTGTTTTGAAACTTCATTTTCTCTCTTTGTAAAAATAGTGAAGGATCTATTTGTCTACATGTGGACTCATCAGAATGGAGGCTTTGGCTTTCCCGTGGTGTTTTCTACGTCACAAATACAATCCTTTTTTTCAACAGCATTTTTTCATCTGCTCCTGATTCACAAGAATCTTTGAACAAACAAATTCTCAGAAATGCAATTTTAATCTTAAACTTCTTTATCTATGTCCTCCATCTGCAGAAAAATGATGTAAGAACACATTAAAAACACAATTTTTGCCTTTAAATCTTGTATCTGGCAACAACATTTAAACAGGATATTTTGTTTTTTCTGTTTATATTAAAGCTTATTTAGTTTCACTAGCACATACGTTTGTTTTATTTAGTGGGCAACACTGTGTTGTGATGTGGAACAACATGATTAATGATAAATTGACACGACTCTTTTTATTTCAATTCTGCTGCTTCCCCATTACAGTCTACTCTACTTGTTTTATGCCAGTCCTAAAGTTCTGCTGCTTTTGTTAGATACTGTTTCAGAGACAAATGTTCAGCTATGATCTTCTGTCGCACCAACAGCAGGCCATCGAGGACCTACAGATGGAGGAGGAGAAGTTGAACCAGCTGGCCAAAGAGAAAACCAAGCTGCAGATGCAGGCTGAAGATGTAAGAGCAATGCGCAGGAAAAACATCAGTGAAATGTTTGCTGTGGGTGAGCTGATCCAATCCATCACAAAGACGGATGTGCCTTTTTTCAGCTGGACAGGTGGCTCTCATTCTAAAATCTATTACCCGCATGTGGGGCTTGAATCCATTACTTTTATCAGGATTCGTTCCATACATCATTCCAAAGAGAGGATAATGCAAAGCAGATGAAAGCCTGAAAAAAGCCACCCAGGGCAACAATTTCATTGACACGAGCCAACTGAGATGGAGATCTTTTTTCATGTTGTATAAACATTTTCCCATGCAGACTTTCAAAATGTTTTTTGCTGATTTATAGCTTAAAAACTGCTAGAATTTTGAGGAAAATGAAAAAGAGACGTGTTTTTTTTGTTTGTTTTTTTGAAAAGTAGAGTGATGTTTGTCTGTTGTGTGTCTCTATAGTTGGAGAACGAGCTGGAGAAGAGCAGGAAGAGGCTGGAGAGCGACAGCAGATCCCCTCTGGAGGGACCCATTCAGTCAGAGAAGATGAGGAACGGGCTGGAGGAGCTCATCAAAAGGTCAACTGGATTAAAACTTAAAACTTCTACAAAATTCTAACAGGTCAAATGCTATAGATTTCCTGATAACATTTTCTGAAGGGAAGGCGAAGTAAAACATAAAGAGAGACGATGTCTGAATCTATAGATTGTTGCTGCCATTATTAAAACAGGAGTGTATCGTCTCCATAGAGTAACACTCAATGGTTGTGCTGTACTAAACTGGTAAAAACCCAACAGTATATAAAGTTTGTAAGAAAAAGGTCATTTTAGCTCAGAAGCTCTAAAAATGTATTGACAAAATATCTAACCTCTTTACTGGGATGGCGTAATGTGTCAATCTGAATCAAATATATTTAAATAATTTAGGAAGTTGAAATATTAAGTTGCATAGTTGTCAAAGGCATAAAATGATCCACAAATGGCTACCTGTGGCTCTGTAATCCACATTTGATCATATTTAATTTATGTATCATTACTTAAACATCACGTACTGACATGTATACTAACAATTGTTGGTCCTTACATTAGCGTGAATTTTCTAGTGTTCAAAGACAAACTCCAATGACGATTGTGTTTTTGGTGTTTTTAACGTGTGCTCGTACATTTTTCCGACGACAGAGAACATGCACTGTATAGAGAAGGTTAAGCTCAAAATGGCATTTCTGAGGATGCTTATTTCTTTATTAAAATCCCTGTGAAACAGGAGCAGACCAAAAAAGGCTTTTTCAAAAAACTCATATCTGTGATGTCGAAAATACGCTGAGCAAGCTTCCTGTTCCGCTCCATTCTGATGCATCCACCTGCAGACAAATAGATTCATAAACACCTTAGACCTGAAATCAGGATACCCGATAAAAGCGCCAAAACTGCTCCCCATTTTTGTTGCACCGCGATCGTTTGCTTGGGGTCGGTCGTCAGTGGCTGTAAGCTAGCGAGGGAGCTGTCAAGCTAAACAGAGAGCTCTCAAGAATGGGGAGAGGATTGGAGGGTGAGGTTGCCCTGCGCCAACAGCTACAACTCAGAGGTGAATTTCTAATGAACTCCTGCCACTCTGCAGAAAGGAATTTTGATTTTGACTCAAAGTGACATAATCGTAATTAAAAGACCATTTTTACAACAGATCAAAAGATGATTGGAGTGGGTCTTGAAGGGTATGAAACGTGTTCAGAGATGTCATGTTTTCTCATGTTGGCAGCCATTTTTGATCCTCAATGAGTTTACAAACCCTAATTAGACAAAATGAAGAGTGAACTTTTTTTAATTTTAAACCCTATGGGTGAAGATGTTTTTACTTTGAAAGGTAAACACCTCAGAACTTGAACTTTGGGACTTGAGGACAACATTTTTGAATGTCTCTTTTCTTTTAATCTCTAGAACATCTTTACCAAATTTGATTTACGTGGTCTGTTTTCACTTTTTTTGGCCGTTGTGTGTTTCTCTGAAATCATAAATGTGTATTACTGTTTCTTTGGGTTGAAGTGACTATGACAGTTCTAGCCGTTGTTAGCATTCAGTCAGCCGTGTTCCTTCTTAGAGACCTTCGTAAAGCTTTTCTCACAGCTTTGTGCTCAGCAGTGTCAGTGCCATGATCACATGATCCGGGTTCTGAACCAGAACCTGCTGCAGGATCTTCCAGTGTGACACGATGAGAGCTTCAGAGGAGCTAAAAGTGAGATCCACCTGGAAGAAGAGTGACTCATTCTCTCCTGGATTATTCAATCTGTCAGATGAGCTTCCAGTTCAGTGAATCTTCATCAGTGCGACATTGTAACAAAAGAAAAATGCTGTCTGCAGAAAACCTCAAGAGAAGAGAGGAGCTCATCCGGCCGGCCTGACAAAATGAATAAAGGTTTCATTAAAATGCTTTCTGAACGTATTCTTTCCTCCGTTCAGTTTCATATTCCAACTCTGTTCCTCTAGGAGTTTGTTTCAAACTGTTGTGACCTTTAGATCAATTACTGCCATGTTTGTCCAAAAATTCTGACATGAATTATTATTGAGTGCATTGATCCACCATCCAAATTAGGGCAGATTGACATAATTCCTCAAAATAGTCTATCTTTAAATTTGGTAAATGCTTTTTTCACCCCTAATTCCTGCATTTTGTGATTCATCAAACCAAAGTTGAGCTCCTATTTAAGGTGCAAACATTAGTCACATCTGTTGTGTGTTTTATGACATTTTAATGACACTGAGCCTCACTCTGCAGCTGGTAATGAAATAATAGTTGCAGGGATAGGCTCCAGCAACCCTCTCACTCTAGCCCTCTGCCTGTGACGTGTTCTCCCTACCATGACAAAGGGGGATAAAGGTGCAAAGATTTCATGTAATCCATGGACACCAGTGAAGATCACAATCATTGAAGAAAAAAGGTTTAGAGCACTGTCTAGTGGGTCTAGATGACCCCACTCCCAATGTTAACGTGCCTAGGATAGCACAAGGATTACAAGGGATGGAGCTGGTTAAAAAAAAGATGGATTAACAAATACAGTACAAATATTCAAATAAAAAATAAATAGTATCAATTACATTAAAGCCAACATACTTTTTAAAAACAATAAAATCAGATATTAAATACAGTTTATTAAAAAGAAAAAAAACAGTAAATAAGACAAAAAATGTAATTTTAAATACAAAAATGATTTTTAAGTCTTCCAAGAGGCAGTTTTAGAGATGTTCACAAGTCCCTTTTGGTCCGACTCAAGTATCTAGTCCTAAACTGGAAAAAGAAACTGTCACAAGTTGCTGTTGGACTCTTTTTCAATGAATCGCATAGAGTATAGATGGTTTGTGACTAAAAAGAAAGCCTTTAACTTTTGACATGAGAGAGATGTCCTGTAAATAAAATCGGAGGCAGGCAACAGAAACTCTGTCAGGACTCTCTTAGGGCTGGACTAGAGTTTTCGAGCTTTTAACCTCAGAGAATGGCAATAGCTGTGGCACAGGATTTGACCAAACACAGTGGCACAGGACAAAGGGAGACCATTTAAGACATTGAAAGACAGTGAAAAAAAATCTAACCAAAAATGAAACAACAAACCTGAAACATGAATCATTAAACATCATTATGGAGATCAGCTGAACTGATCTGACCTCTTGTCTTCTCTCAGCAGGAAGGACTTGGAGATCAGCAGCACCAGCAGCAGGCTGGAGGCAGAGGAGGCCCTAAACATCGGGCTGCAGAGGAAGAACAAGGAGCTGCAGGTCAGGCTGTTTACTGACTGGACATAAAGCACTGAAGGAAGCGGATATGTCACATGCTGACGCATACAGGTGCTGCAGGTTTTTGGGTTGTCCGGCCCCGCAGAGGGTCGGCTGCAGGTGTGTCTTGCAGTTCTCTTGAAAATGAGGAAAAATGTAAACTCATGTGTTATGAGGGGAACACCCCGAAATACAGTCCGCACATGCGATCTGAAAAAGTTTGATTCATGAAAAGGTTGGTGAACTTTGCTGGGTTAAAATTGGCCTTGTCCAAATTCCCTCCCCGCTAACGGACTCTGGTGTGGGACTATCTGTGCCCTGGATTTGAACTTACATCAGACACATGTTCACACAGAACATGATGTCAACCATTTACAAAATAAAAACCTGAACTTTTTATGAAGACTATTCATGAATCCGCTGTATTCTGATGAAGAAAACTAGCATTTTAGGAACAGGTTTTTATAATGGCAAATCGTTCAAACACAATGCATTGTGATCTTGCAGGTTAGTTTTTCGCAGAGACTTGAGAGGAATTTCTGAAGCACTGCATTCTGTAGGTTCAGACACTGTGAAAAGAAGACAAATGCAAGATGTAGTGAGGAGGTCCGGGTTCTATTAGCACTTGTGCTATCTTGTGGGGTCCAGATGACCCCACTCCCAACCTTAACGTGCCTCCGAGGCACAAGTGTTAATATGCAATAGTCAGAGAACCTGACGGATGCTGGTTGTCGTCCTCTTCCTCTGTGGAGGAGGTCAAAACCTTCAGATCAAAAGCTGAATATCAGTTTTTAACATTTTTAATTTTCAACATGTGAACGTTGTTATACAATGGTGGGGGGTGGGCGGTTGATCTGTCTCAAGTTATTAGAACAAGTCTTGGCTGAATGATCTCTTATCTTGGTTTGTCTTGACCCCTGAAAAAACCACCACCTACAGCAGCAGCGGGTCAGGAACCGCCAGCCGAAGGTCGCCGAGGTCAGACACGGCCTCAGGCTCTGCTGCGTTCACTTATGCTTCTGCTGGAGGGGCGGGGGTGTCAAAAGTTGATCACCTCCATGGTGAAACTTGTGTAAACTTCCATCATTGCCCCTTCCGAAAGGCTTCACTCAGAACAAGATGGATGTATAAATGGAAATGTGAGCAGACGAAACCTTTTTGATGGTTTGAAACCTTTTTGGTGTGAAATATAAAATAGAAATAATTTGGAGCCTGTAGCATTGGGGCCATAGAGGACAGCCGGCACACGGATGACATTTTTTGCTCAAAGCCACTTGATATTTGAAGTTAGGAGAACATTATTTTCGCAAATTAGATTCTTCTGAGCATCTTTTTCTAGATGCAATCAAGGATCCCTGGGAACTTTTTTCCGTGGCTCTGGGCCACCATACAGAGGTGATTTGTCTGGACGCGAGCTGGTTTTTAGACCCAGGTGCTCCCCTTGGTTCCTTACAGCTCAAACAGGGAGCTTCTTGGTGTCTGGCTACAGTACCAAAATGAGATCTGTGTGTTTTAGCCAGTCAGTTTGCACATTTACTGTCCCACAGTGAGGCTGCAGTGTTTCTGACAGAGCATACCTGAAGATGTAAGTAAGTCTGTTTGCATTCGGATACGTCTGCAGCGTTCTGATACGTCTGCGACTGCAGGCTACAACCGCCTGTCGACTGGAAGTCACCACACTTTTGCAGAGTCAAGATCTTTGATGATCTTTGTTGGTTTTATTGCGTGGTGGTAAACCCTGACTCAAAGGAGTGGACCAGATCATAAAGGTATCACTCTCTGAGGGCTCCTGCAGATGTTTGGCTGGAGGTGTTCAGACCGAAACACATGGTTTCATGTCCGACTGCAACATTTCTACAACCAGCATTTAGTGCAGATTGTTTCTTCATTAAAACATGCTCTGAGAAAAAACATGGAAGAGAGTTGTAAATATATAAAAAGAAAACAAATCTCTTGTCTTTGACAAACTTCACTGCAAAGGTTCATAAATGCAAACAGAACCACAAAAAATATAAAACTTTCAGTTTTTTTTTACCCCAAACAATCTTTTTTAGTTGTCAAATGTTTTTTTAATCTGCAAAAGCTGTACTGTGTGAAATGACTGACACAATTTGAGAGGAACTTGTGCACAAAGTGATGAATAAACGGTCTTTCGAAACAAAAGTGAAAATAATTTGGGCGGTTCCAGTAAAGTCAGCTTTGCTGTGCGTGTGGTCAGAGAAACCAGAAGATCTGGCCGGATTTGATGCTGCTGATGTTCCCAGCATGAGTCAAGAACAACCTCAAATCGTTAATGTGTGCAGAAACATTTGCACTTGGGCTGTTTTCTGCAGAACTGCAGCTTTTCTCTAGCTACATGTATGTTTTCAATGACTGTGAAATAAATTCACCTAATGAAACATTACAATTTCCCCAAAACTCGCCTTTATAAAAAATAAGGATTTGTGCTTGGAGGAGGTGGCTTTTGTATCGAAATGAGCATGTTTTACAAAACCGCAATGGAAACACTTTTTTCAGCATCCCGGCGTCACACAGTTCATCAAACATTGAGCGTGTCTTGTGGAATTGCTGAACCTCCAAGATGCCGCCGTCTCCTTTGATAGATGATGATGAACGCTGGGACCGTGGCAGTAATCTGAATGTACCTGCTGTCAATCTCACATCAAGCATTTCTCACATCCGTCGCCGTGTTTCTGAATGACTTATCCCGCGTTGGTTTGTGTTTATTCGCATAATTAGGATTTAACGGAAACAGTGTAATGGTAAAATCGTGTTTTTTCAATATTGTAGTGATCCTGTCGGTGTGGCTTTCCTGCCCATGGCAGGAGTGCATTGTGGGAGTTTTGTGTTTGCTTTGTTGAAACCATGAGTGAGTTTGTTGTCTCTAGTAAAGAAATTTACAATGTTGGTCTATTCTGTTTGGTTCTAAAAAGGCCTAATAAATGTTTAAACTGAGGTCATTGGACTCTACCATTTTATTGTGCCTCCTGAAACAACTGCTGCCTGGGGTCGTGCGGTGTATGGGGCACGGGTCAGCTCACTTTTTAGCCTGCTAAAACTGTTTAGGCGACAGGCACTAGCACCTCGCTAGTTAGCATAGCTGAGTTCTGCTCCATCCTGACCTACATGAGAGAGCAGGCGCTACATTGGTGTCAGAAGTGGGATCTTACTGCTGTCAGAAAGACGCAATGATAGAGCAGATAGCTAGTGAGATAGAGCAACTTACCCTGGAGTACAGCTTGCTTCGGAAACGCCTGCGACAAGGCACAAGACAAAAAGCCTCGGTGCACCGTCAACCGGATGGTACCAGTGTTCCCCGCCCAACACATCAGGTGAATCAAGCAGGACCCCAAGAATCCCCAATGACTGTTCCAACCCCTCCTATTGCAGAGCCCAGGAGCACCATTACTCAAACCCCTGCAAAGCTACCATAATTTTGTGGCCTGACTCCTCTTGAGCCTTTCCTTGCTCAAGTGGATTTAGCAGCCTTGCATGATGCAGCCCAACACAGCAAACCTGCACGAAAACAGCGTCACCATCGGCGGCCACAGAAACACCAAAGAAGCCGTGGGGTTCATGTTGTTGCACCTGACCAGTTTTAACTCCTGTTCCTTCCCCTGAAACAGTTGCAGCGATTAAAGATGTTGAGGATCGCAGCAATGCTCACCTCAGCGGGACACAGAAGGAGCATCTTGGGTGCTTACTCCAAGAGTTTTGGGACATCTTTGCTGCTCGTGAAGAGGACTGCACTAGAGCAGGGCTTGTCCAGCACCACATTGACACTGGTGAGGCTAATCCAATCGCCAATCTAATCGCCCTCAGCGTCTGCCACTAGCGAAGCGCCAGGCAGCTGAAGAACTACTCAAAGACATGGCAGCTGATGGCATTTTTGAGCCCTCTGACAGCCCCTGGGCTGCACCAGGGGTCATGGTGCGCAAGAAAGGCGGAGGGCGCCGTCCATGTGTGGACTACAGGCGACTCAATGCAATGACTCGAAAAGACTCCTACCCCTTGCCCTGCATTGATAATGCACTGGACTATGTTACTGGTTCATGTTGGTTCAGCTCTTTGGATTTACGCAGCAGGTACTGGCAGGTGGAGCTGGCGCCAGAGGCCAGGCCCAAAACAGCATTTACCATCGGCCAAGGACAATGGCAGTTTAAAGTAATGCCATTTGAGCTGTGTAACACCCAACTACTTTTGAGGGGCTTATGGAACGGGTCCTTAAAGACATCCCCTGCACACGCTGCGTAGTGTACCTGGATAACTTGCTGGTCCATGACCAGAACTTCACAGAAGCGGTCCACAATCTGCGTGAAGTATTTGTAGCCATTCGCCAGGCTGTGCTATGACTAAACCCAGCCAAGTGCACCCTTTTGGCCCGCCAAACACAGTCCCTAGGTCATGTCATCAGCGAGAGTGGAGTGGCAACTGACCCTGCTAAGGTTGCCACAGTGAGGGATTGGCCCACACCATCAAACACTTTAGAGCTAAGAAGCTTTCTTGGCTTGGCGTCTTACTACCGCCGCTTCGTTAAGGATTTTGCCACCATTGCCAATCCCTTGCACTGGTTGACAGACAAAGGCAAGCGCTTTGAATGGTCTGAGGGGGTGCACAGCAACCTTTTTAGCGGCTAAAGTCTGCACTTGCTGATGCTCATGTAGTGGCCTATCCTGACCTTGGTCAGCTGTTCACTTTGGACACTGATGCAGGCAACGTGGGGGTAGGAATCGTAGTCTATTTGTGGCCTATTACAGCTGCAGCTTAAGTCGGCCCGAGAGAAACTACTGCATCACCTGACCGGAGTTGCTGGCTATAATTTTGGCGGTGAGGCACTTTCGGCCTTACCTCCTTGGCACAAAGTTCAGGCTACAAACTGACCATGCCAGCCTAACCTGGATGTTAAAGTTAAACAATATGATTTTGAGGTCCAGCATCGCCCAGGACGTCAACACACCAATGCTGATGCTCTCTCCAGGCGCCCCTGTTTCACTGATGAGTGTCGCCATTGCCTTCACCAAAAGGAACGAGAACTGGGACCCTTGGCAGCCGCAGCCTACCCAGCTGTCACCATCCCTGACAGGAAACCATTTTCTATAGAACAGCTCAAAGAGCAGCAAAAGGCTGATCAAATGCTGGCCGAGGTGGGGGGCTGGCTGGAGACCCAGAGGCGACCAAACTGGCAAGCTGTGTCTTTCCGAGGACCAGAGCTGAAAATATTGCTCTCCCAGTGGGGTAGTCTGGAGCTTCACAGCGACGTTCTCTATAGCGGTGGCGGGCACCAGGTGGAGGTGTTGACCGTGTTCAATTCCTAGTGCCCCGCAACTTCCGCCAAGAGGTCCTCCATTGGATTCATGGTGCAGCCAGGGCGGGACACTTTGGAAACAACAAAACAATGTGATGGTTCAGACAAAGGCACAAAGGTTCTACTGGCCAGGTTGTCAACAAGATGCTGAAATGTTCGTCCACTGCTGTGACACCTGCACTGCGCAGGCCTACAAAGAAGGAAAATGATTCATTGTTCTGTAAAATATTATTGAGTCTTTTATTAATGAAAACATATTAAATATTTGTAAACCCATTTGAGTCCATTTGAATCTTAGATTTATTTTTGTTTAGTGTAAACAAAGAATGAAACTCTTTAAAGTTTTTCTGCTCTTGATTCACATCCATTTGAATACAAAAATACTCAGTAATGCAATTTTAAGCTTAATTTTCTTTATGTATGTCCTTCATCATCAGAAAATTGCCACAAGAATATGTTAAAAACACAAAAGACACCATTTTTATTGGAGAAATGATATTTTGAATTGCAATTTTTTTGCAACTTTTTAAAAAAAAAATAGATTTTCAAACCTAAGAAATATATCAGAAAGTTGACCTTCCTGTCTGTCAAAACTCTTTTAGAATTTGAACTTCTACCAATTAGAAAATATGTGAGAAGAGCTATTTCTTGCAATGACTGTTTTTATTGCTCCCCACATTGAACATTGTAACATATTTTTGTGGAAAATCCTTTTCAGAGCAGCTGAAAGCATCTCCTCTTTATTTTCATCAAAGTCTTTAAAGTGAAAAAAATCTGACATTTACCTTTAGCAAATGTGGAGGTTTGTGCCGGACAAGTCCCCAGTCCATAAAGGCTGAAATAAATCCTTAATGTTTAACAGTAAATCTGTTTGTCCTGCTTGCATGGATGATTAAAGCTGGTCTGAGAGCGGCCTATACGGTCCGGTTCTGTACTAACATCAGGGTTTCCCTGCAGCAAGCAGTTTTCAGTTGTTGCACAGATCTTCCTTTTGGTTCAGCTTCAATGTTCTCCAGATCGGAGCCTAGCCCCCTCACTGCTGGATCAGTCAGGCTTTGAATGTGCTGCAGAGGAGTAACCTGCACTGATTCATCTGGGTAGGGGTTTCAGAATGAGCCTCTTCAGGAACAGCAGCCATGAGCATTTTTGTACTTCCAGAGTAAAGCAGGAGGGGCTGAAACACATTTCCTCCAAACTCTGCTCTAAAATCTTTGGATTTAAGCAAACATAAAACTTAAAGTTGACTGAAGCTGAGTCTGCTTGAGGCTTCATGAAAGCAGAGACGTCAAAGGAGAGAGGGGCTGAGCATGTGTAAAGGGGTGTGGACGAGCTTGAGGGGGACGCTGGTAAAGCTGTAAGCGTGTGCAGGAGTCAGTCAGTCAGGCTGCTGCTGCTGCTGCTGCTGCCGCCTCAGCATGGCTGCTCTATCTGCAGACGTCCTCCGCTGGCATGTGAGTCCCTGTCTTTGTGTTGCATGTGAAGTTGTCATCAGGATGCATGTTTGCTCCGCCAGAGTTTGGCGTCCGATGGTGATGGTCCACAGCCGGAGTCGTGTGTGAGCTGAGGTTGTTGGCTGTGGGTGACGCTCTGTGTCAGAGAAAAGTCCTGACGCTGATAGAAGCGGCTGTTGATCAGGAACATGAACTGACTTTGTGGGATTCTGTTGAACTGAACAGATTTTTTTTCATTTGGAGAACAGCAGGTCTCCAAGTAGGATGGATTGTTTTGATGACATGTGGAGATGGAGGAACGTTTTCAGTTGCTGAAGCCAGCAGTAGTGAATTGCAAAAAAAATATTTTTAATGCACCACAGTGAGTCACATTGCTCAGATTAAATGCAAATTTTCCAAAAAAATCAAAAGGTGCAATTAGTTGTGATGTACAGGTCACCCAGAAACATGAAGTTGACTGTCATCCTTCCAATCCACACCTTTAAAGGATTGTTACAGTAAACAAAAAGTTCCAAAATAATAAATTCATTGAATATGTAGCAAAATATTCAATTAGAGCAAATGTTAATATTGCCATAAGTACGGTGTCTCCAGCAGCATGGGTATCACACCAATCCATTCTATTATGTTACGCCTCTGGTTCTGCAAAAAGCTCACTCGAAGTGGGGCGGGTGCACTGACCCGATTCCACTCCAGCTTAACCGCTTTTAGGAGGGACACAATTAAGGTTGCAGATCTGTCAGGTTAACCATCTGCCAATCAAAAACTAAGCCCCTTAAGCTCAAATACAAACTGGTATAAACCCCCACCCCCACAGTCAGAGTTGTTGTGATGTGAAAGTGAAGTGTTATGCATCAGGAAAATCCTCGAAATCAGTTTGTAGAAACACTTTTTTAATTTAAAAATAACTTAGTTTTATGGAAGTGAATAAAACTTTTACAACCTGCCTCTAGTGGTTTTTGGTGGAACTGCAGCCCAACTGATCAAAGTTCAGTTTCAGTTGACACGTCCTCGACTGAGTTGTATCTCAGATTAAAATAAATATTCTCACATTGAGGACTAACTAAAGAGCAGATTTTTGCTTTAACCCCCCCCCCCCTGCACACACACACACACACAAAATTTGCTTTAAAAGAAAATGGGTAAATAGATTTGATGAATTTGAGGAATTTTTAACTGAAACCTCTTTCAGTTTGATTAAATGAATTTCCTGATTTTACCAGGTTGAAAAGTAGAAAACAGTTTAGTTAAGAACCTGTGATGTTTTGAACAAACACTCTAGATTTTGCACAGTTTCTATTGTATCCAACAAGTATTAAATCTTCAACTTTTTATACCATCTGACCTGCTTAGGGTCCAAAAGGCGGCTAAATGTTTTTCCCCAGCTGCCTTTGACTTACAGCCCGGACAAGCCCCCAGTCCATAAAGGCAGTAATGAAGTAATCAACTTATATTTATCAATGTGCAGAAAAGTCTTTTGGTTGAATCAAAGGTTTTGATTTAACCTGGTTTGACTGCTTTAAAGAATATCAACAGATTATTTCAACATAAACATTTATGCTTTACCTTCTGACCCCCCTTGTTACGTCTGCTTGAGCAAGGCGCGTTTGCAATCTCTGTTTATCCAAAGGAAATAGCAATGAACCTTTCAAGCCGACGAGGATTTTAAACTTAGCAGAAATTTAGTCTGTAGTCTAAAACTTGAAGTGACTTTGGTTATTAAAAACAAAAAAACGATGTATTTTAGCAGTCTTTTTCCTGCTGTACAACTACAAAGAGCACCTATAAAAGTTCAAACTTCCGTTCATGAGATCATTCATTATTTTTTGAAGGCTGTCTTTTATCTTGTAGTACAGGAGAAGCAACTGAATAGCAGCGCTTTCGTAGGTCACATCATTGGCCAAACTATGCAAAAAGCTGCGACTTAGACACCATGAAATACGGTATGTGGATCCAGTCGTCTACGAGTGGATGCATCAGAATGGAGCAGAGCAGGAAGCTTGGGGCCCGCTGATTCTTGCTAACAACTATGCTCTTTTATACACAGCATTTTGCATCTGATTCACAAAAATTTGAATAAAGAAATCCAAGTTTAAGCTTATTTTTTTTCTATGTGTCCTCCATTATCAGAAAAATGCAGCAGAACATGTAGAAAACACCAAAAATGCCATATTTATTGTAGTGGGTTGTTAAGTTGCTATAAATTAAGTTACAAATAAGCTTCAGAGGCTTAAAAGTCAGTTTTACATTTAGGTGTAATAGAAGTAAAATGTTCTAAATGTTTGGTGTTCCACACCATAAAAAAGGGTGAAAATAGCAAAAATGTGAGAACGTCAGAATAAGTCTTAAAGCCCTTTGGAATGTAAACATGTGACTTGAAAAGATGGCAGCCGGATTTAAAACAATTCAGAAAACTGTTTTTCTGGGTGACACTGGAGGATCTAAGAAGATACTAAGAAGACCGGGGCTTTTTTTGTTCAGGGGTGTGCAAAACGCGACTGAAGCTGTAGGACATTCCTCCCCCAAACTGGAAATTGAGTCCAGAAATTTTCAAATGTCCCCAAAATTAAATGAAACGGTCCAACCTGCACACATCTGCCCTGAAACTACGTGTGTGTTTGTCCTTCGTCACACTGATGAAGATGAATTCCTCTGAGAAGCCTCAGTGGAGCAGAAGCTGCTCTGCTCTCAGATCTGTTTCCACGTGTCTTCAGGTTCGCATGGAGGAGCTGGAGGAGGAGCTGGAAACCGAGCGTGCCATGAGAGCCAAGGTACAGAAGAAACGCACAACTACAAACCATGCACCCACAAATGACAACCCCCCCCCCCCCCCCCCAACCACAGGATAAAAAACAGATGAGCCTGAAACCCGTCCGTCTGCTCAAAGCTCCAAGTCAGCCCGGATCTGTCCAGCAGTCTGAGGCCTGCAGAAAAATTCAAATATATGGACATATTGGCAAGCTGGGGGGGGGGGGGGTGTCATTGTTCATACCCCCCTTCTTGTCAACACAAACTATCTGCACCTGTGATAATAGAGTGCAGAGGGACAAACCTACTGTTTTTGATTAACTTACAGGGCGATCCCTGAGGTGCAGAGGGGAGCTCCTCGTCCTGCTCTACTCAGTTATTTTTCCCTGATCAGTCCCTCTCACAGACACACACATATGTGCACACACTGACACATGTGCACGCACGCACGTGCACACACCCCAGCCGCGAGTGCTCTTTGTGATGCTCAGCCTTTGCAGAGGCGCGTGTCTGCTCGATACCATCAGCCGGGACGAGTCCTCTAGGTGGTTGTTTGTTCGAAGACGCTCCTCAAGCAGGAGTGTGTTCCAGCCTGCAGAGCCGCCTCCGATGGCATACCTGCCCCCCCCCCTCCCCTTCCCCGCTGCATGAGCGGAGGATGCATATCGTCGAACAGAGGGACAGCCAGCCTGAGGGGGAGTTTCTCCTCTCCCCTCTCTGGGTGGCTTTCCTAATGCTGGGACCCCCGTCAGCATGCAGAGCTGCAGAGGAGGGGGGGGGGGAGGCAGGCAGGGACTCGCAGACCTTTATCTGCAGCTGGGCGCAGACAGCGTGCCCCTGCAGACAGGCCTGCCTTTGTTAGCTTTGCTTCTTGGGTCACATGGAGGCAGATAGCATCAGCCGAGACGGTGACAGACAGCAGGGACCCCCCCCCCCCCCTTACCTCCTCCCTTTCTGCTGGAATGTGAGCAGCTTTGAGAACCCCAGTGAACATCCTCGGGTTCCTCATTGTTGCTCAGCTGGGCAGATCTGGAAATGAAAACCCCGCTTGGGTTTATTTTGGCCCAACTAAGCACCGAGTTAGAAGATGGAGGTGTAACCAGAATCACTAATCCCTCAGATTAGTCAGCCAAAGTGGTAATAGTTTATTTTAGAGTTTTCTCTTGCTGTGCCTTAGTTGCATCATTCGGGGGAAGTGGGGGGATTCTCCACATCAGGGGTCTGTAACCTGAGGCTCCGGAGCCACATGTGGATCCTTTATACCATGTGGCTCTTTGACTGAAGAAAAATAATTTAATTGGGATTTTAAAAATAAACTCTGATCTAATTTAGATTAGTAAAGTTCATATATTTATAATCAATACGTCATAAACACTTATCAGCGTACCTTCCTAACACTCACTTACCAGTGACTGATTACGTCACGCCTCCACCGGACCAAAGCAGCAGTGAAAAGTGTTGAGCCTGACATCGACATAGACGTTCAAACCGCTCAGCAGAAAAAAAAAAAGTTTGTATGAACCTTCTGTGACATAGCTGTTTTAGACCACATGCCTGTGGTGTTTGAAGCTGAACTTTCACGCACTGCTGTTAAATCTACCGCCCCTCCTCAGCGCCGCAGGATTTTTAACTCTTCCACTGCTGGTCAGTTTTCCTCTGCTTTTAACCAGCTCGCTGTCCCTCCCTCTGGTGCTGATGTTCTTGAGCTGAGTTCCTGGTTCAATTCCTCCTGCGCCAGCATCTTGGATTCTGTGGCTCCTCTAAAGACACTAAAGCCCCGTCCTAAACCTGAGCCCTGGTTCAATGAGAGAACCCGGGAAGCCCGGAGGGCCTGTAGAAAAGCTGAACGCAGGTGGAGGAAGGACAAACTGCAGATCTCACTACAAATCTTGAAGAATTGTTGGCACTTTTACCAGGGCACTGTAAAACTTGCTAAACAAGAGTACTTGGCTAATATTATTGTTCTTAATCAGCATAACCCACGGGTGCTTTTTAAAATGATAGACTCTGTTCTTAATCCTCCACAGGCGGGGTCCTTAGAAGCTTCCACTGACCTGTGCAATATGTTTTTACAGTTTTTTAACAATAAGGTATCAAATATAAGGGCTGACATTACTCTACCTTCCTCCGACCCTTCGACCTGTGTTCTCTGCCCAGCAGAATTTAGAGAATTTGAGCCAGCGTAACTTTAATTTTTAAATGAATTAGTCAGTCATAGCAAACCATCAGGTTCTCCCCTAGACTCCGTCCCTCCTAAGTTTTTTAAGGAGGTCTTCCCCAGTGTTGCACAGACGGTCCTTTCTATTATCAACAGCAGTCTGGCTGCTGGTGTCGTCCCCTCCACCTTTAAACATGCAACGGTTCAGCCAATACTTAAAAAACCCAGCCTGGACAGTGCTGTACTGGCCAATTTTAGACCCATCTCCAAGATGCCCTTTATCTCTAAACTCCTGGAGAAAGTGGTCTACTCACAGCTGGAGGATTTTTTAAACCAACATAAAATTCCTGAAGTCTTCCAGTCTGGGTTTAGACCCCTGCACAGTACGGAGTCAGCACTGCTAAGAGTCAGCAACGACATTCTCTTGGCCAATGATGCTGGAGATTATGTTGTTCTAGTTTTGCTGGACCTAACTGCAGCATTCGACACCGTAGACCATGGCACTTTAATTTCTAGGCTCCAGAACCTGGTGGGGATTCAAGGTACTGCACTGGACTGGTTCAAATCTTACCTGGCGGAAAGAACCATGTGCGTCAGTTTAGGGGGTTATGAATCCACCACAGCTCGGGTTTCCTATGGGGTCCCACAAGGATCGGTTTTGGGACCTCTTCTGTTTTCTTTATATCTGTTACCTTTAGGTTCCATTCTAAGAAAACACGGCATTTCCTTTCATCTGTACGCTGACGACAGTCAGATTTATCTGCCGCTTAAAAAAGATAATCTCTCTGTGACGCAGCTCCTGTCATGTCTCCATGACATTAAGGACTGGTTGGCCCTAAGTTTCTTGAGTTTTAATGAAAAGAAAACAGAAGTTGTAATTTTTGGACCGAATGATTTTAGTGGACCGTCCCCGATTGATCTGGGCTCTCTGACAGGTTTCTTAAAAACAACTGTTTCTAACTTGGGTGTTAAATTGGACAGTAACTTTAGGATGGACCAACAGATAAGCTCTGTAGTGAAGTTAGGCTTTTTAAGCCTTCGTCAACTGGCTAAGGTAAAACCTTTTTTAACACCTGCACACTTTGAAACAGTAATCCATGCCTTCATCACGTCACGGCTGGATTACTGCAACTCTCTTTATCTTGGACTCAGCCAGTCGTCTCTCTTGCGTCTCCAACGTGTTCAAAATGCAGCTGCTCGTCTTCTGGTTGGAGCACGCAAGAGAGACCACATTACGCCGATTCTAGCATCGCTTCACTGGCTGCCTGTGCATTTTAGAATTCATTTTAAGATTCTTCTGCTTGTTTTTAAATCTTTACACGGTCTTGCCCCGCTGTACCTCTCTGAGCTTCTCTCTCCTTATTCCCCGGCCCGGTGCCTCAGATCAGCTGATCAGATGCTTCTAGAGGTACCGAGGTCCAGACGGAAGCTCAGAGGGGACAGAGCTTTTGCTGTAGCCGCTCCAAAGCTGTGGAATACTTTGCCGCTGGCCATTAGAGAAGCCCCTTCACTGTCCACTTTTAAAACCCGTTTAAAAACCCATTTTTATGCTCTGGCTTTTAACCCAATATGAGACCACTGTTTTTTTTCCAACTGTTTACTGTTTTCTATAGTTTTATCTCCCTCTGTGTTTTTAACATGTTTTAATGTTTGTCTTAACATGTTTTAATGTTTGTCTTAACATGTTTTAATGGTTGTCTTTTACTATTGTGTTCAGCACTTTGTCTCAACTATTGTTGTATGAAAGTGCTATATAAATAAAGTTGAGTTGAGTTGAGTTGAGTTCCCAATAAGGATGGCAAAGCACAGGACTCCCGTTATTCTTTCTCTTGTTGCTTTGCTCCGCCCACATAATTCCTAAACCAATGAGTGAAGAGGTTTTGTTTACAAGCTGTGGTCCAGAAAGGGAAAGTCCGCTTGAGGGCAGTCTGAACGCAGACCAAACTCAAGGTTCAGACCAAATGAGGCGGACTGAGTCCGGACCAAATGCTTTTTCCAGTCTGAATGCATAAATGTTTTTACATCCCTGCTGCCACCAAGAGGTCATGTTCGCTCTATGCTTCCACCAAAATGCACAGATTTCAAATACTTAACATAAATTTGGTAAAAAAAAATCAGATCTTTTCTGATTGGTAAGTGTATTTGGTTCTTTTAAAGCACTTTATTTTTTTTACATAACAAGTTGCTATGTCCTTTTACCCCATTGCCTTCATGTTTATGTTAAGGATAACAGCAGTAGCAAAAAGGAAGACGGCTGACCAAAGTACACAAGAGCAAAGGCCATTTCTGTCCTGCACTTTTTAACATTTTCTGTAGGAGTAAACTAGCTGCACTGGGATGATCCTGTGTAGCACAGGACATCTTTTATTTTGAAAGGAAGTCATACGGGTTTTCATAAATAATTTCTCATTTGTTATTTTATCTGTATATTTCTGTTTTTATGCCAGCCAAAAAGAAAATAATAATTCATATTTAATATAAAAGTAACAATGCAATGAATTCCAAGCACTATCAAATGTTCCTAATAGGTCAAATAAAAGTTTGAGTCTCCTTCTGGGTTTTGATCTGTGAGCCCAAATGGCTCTTTTACTGGTAAAGGTTGTAGGCCACTTCCTTACATCAACTGGTCCCCTTATTGCAGTCATTTCCCCAGAATAATTGGCACATCATCATTAATCTTCAGGCTGTTCTTGGTTTTATGGCATTTTTTTGCTCCAAAAACAAAAACATGGCAGAAATGCTGATAATTTGATGAAAATTATGAAAAATGACACAAAAGAAAAACAGACTAAGAAGAGACCCAAACAAGGAGAAAATGCATCTTTTACATAACACTATTAAAAACCCACATATTTGTCACAGTTTTAATAATTGTACTCAAATTGGTGTTATCATTTTATCAAATATACTTTTTATGTTTTTCCAAAGCTTTTTTTTTACATTTACTTGATTTTTACAGTTCTTAAGGTCAATCCAGATGGAGTCCAACTCCCACAGGAAACAAGTTTGACTTCCTGACCGTCTTAAAACTAAGCTCCTGCTCTGTTTGTGGAGGGATCAAATGGCTCCCAGCAGCGGGTCGTGTATCTCATGCTTCCCAAGCCAACTCTCCATCACTATAAAACCCGAGGGACACGGTCAAAGACCGTCAGACCATGCATCGGCGGATTCTGATTGCTGCTTTTGTGGACGGACTTTCTCGGTGCATCTAAGTTTATAATATGAATGTATATCTATACAAATATGTCTAAACCAAGTTCAAAATGGAATTGAATCGAGTGAATCAAAAGAATTAAAAAAATCGTCAATCTAAGTGATCCAGGTGAATCGAATCGTTTAAATTATTGGTGATACCCAAATCCTAGTTTCTAATGTGGCCAACGTGTAACGTGTTATAAACAAGTTCTCGAATTCCTCTGAATGCAGTTAATTCTGTTGACTGACAGACTTATCTCTGACTCTTTTATCTTGTTTCATGCGCCTAATAGTTCAGTGCTCCTTATGTGACACAAGATTGAAAATAGAGCATTCATTGACCCTGCATCCGTATAATCTGTTGAGCCTTATAGTGTGGAAAATACAGTACTTGCTGTATGAAGCAATGCAGCAAAATGTGTTAGTAAATAATTCTTTATAAGACAGTTACACCATGTCAAAATGTGTGCATCAGATTACAGACAGTGGGTGATTTTTTTTCTGAACACTCATGTCACCATTTTAAACAAAAACTGTTAAATGACCCATTGTATCAAAAGTGATACTATCTATATCTCTTAAAAAACATTATTGCATATTTTTTTTTGGGGGGGGGGGGTTCATCAAAGTGGTTAAAAACCTTTCAATTAGAAAAAAAAAATCTGTCAAATCTTTGATGTTGTGGGCTTTACAGGGATAAGAAATAAAAGGGAAAGAATAACACTAAAAATATCTTATGCACGCATAGAGAAAGTTGGACATGTGGCCCACACATGCAGATATCCAGGGAAAATGTTGGAACACCCCTAGTTGACACTAAATCAGAGCCATACTTTGACCCATGAGGCAATATAAATGATCCTTACGGTTGTTTTTCCTGCGTCCGTTCTGCAGGTGGAGAAGCAAAGGGCGGATCTGAGCAGAGAGCTGGAGGATCTGTCCGACCGTCTGGAGGAGGCGGGAGGCGTCAGCGCTTCACAGGTTTATAACAACTCAACAAGAACTTCTGAAACAAACTCCATGTTAAACTGGAAGACTCACTCCCATAAAAATGACGTTTTTAGTGTTTTCAGCGTGTTATTGTAGCATTTCATTTTTCAAATCATTGTGAATCAGGAGTAGACAAAAAAATGCCACTGGAAAAAGATTCTATTTGTGACGTAGAAAATACGCTGGGCGGGCCATAAGCCTCCTGCTCTATAGGCTCTTAGAAAAATGGAGGGGAAAAGGGGATGGGGTTGCTCCATACCAACAGTCCCACAAATCAGAGGCCTGTCTCTATTGTTCTGGAAAACAACACAGGTTTTGTTTATCTCGGCTAAAAACCGTATAATCAGAATGAAAAGAGAACCAGGGGCTTTTGAAAACAGATCAGAAGATGATCGGAGTGGGCCTTTAAACAGAGCTGGGCCCAGCATACGTTACAGGAGAGCCTCTGTGTGACCCACAGAAGGAGGTGAACAAGAAGAGAGAGGCCGAGCTCCAGCGTCTGAGACGGGACCTGGAGGAGTCCTGTGTTCAGTCTGAAGCTGTGGCTGCGTCTTTGAGGAAGCGGCACGCCGAGGAGGTGGCAGAGCTCAGCGAGCAGTGTGAGGCCCTGCAGAGGACCAGAGCCAAGCTGGAGAAGGAGAAGCAGAACCTGAGGATGGAGGTCGACGACCTCACAGCATCATTGGAAAGCCTGCAGAAAGCGAAGGTCAGGACTTTTCTCTGACACCCCAACAGACCCCGAGCGCTGCATTGTTTGAGACATGAATGTGTTGCTGCTGCAGATGTCGTCTGAGAGTCACGTAAAGAGGCTGGAGGAGCAGCTGACGGAAGCAAACAGGAGAGGAGATGACCTGCAGAGAACTCTGGCCGAGCTCAACGTGGCCAAGAGCAGACTGACAGGTGTTCTCATGCTTCACTCTCAACACTGATTTCTGAAAACCCTCCTCCTTCCGCCACAGTGGAAGGTGTCACAGGCGTTTCTCTGATGCCCAGTGACAAAATCTGTGCAAAAACTTGAGACCAAAACAATGAAGGAGACACAAACAGGAGAGGAACCTGCTAAATAGAGAGTCCTTGAAACTTTGTCGAGTTTAGTTTTTTCTTCAATGACCTTGACTTGATTGAGCTGTGCTTTTTAAAGACCCACTCCAATGAAAATTGAGTTTTTGGTCTTTATAACATGTTCTTTTTCTGATGATGAAGGACCTATAGAAAGAAATTTAGCCTTAAAATTAGATTTCTGAGTATTTCTTTATACAAATTGTTGTTATTTAGGAGTCGATGAAAAGATGCTATTGGAACAAGAGCTTATTTGTTCAGGTCGCTCACACAGCCGCTACGTACATTTTGTGCACATTGCATAGATGAAGATCGGTCATACGTGGAAGAAGTGAGAAAAGTTCTATATGTGAACTTTTCACAGATGCATCACCAATGGACCACCTTAAAACTGCGAAAGACGTTTCAATAAACCACGTGAATCAACGCAAACATGAACTGCGTGATAATTGCTACGTTTACATGCAATTCATTAGTGATTTGTGCGTCAATTACGTAATCTTAACGTGATATGTGCGTCGTATACGCGGTATAAAAGTTATACATCAGTAGTACATACGTAAAACGCTCGTGGAAATACACAAATTTGTGACGAATCCGGCACAAATCATGCACAATTGCGTAAGAATACATAATAATTGTGTGTAAGCATAAATACATAAAATACGTGTAAACTGCATTTTCAATTTTTAGCCTGCAGCCTCACTAACCCACACTGTTCGTCTGCCAGCCGATCACACAGAGGCCAGTCGACAGATGGAGGAGGCGGAGAGCAAAGTGAGCCAGCTGAGCCGCACCAAGATGCTGCTCCAGGCCCAAGTGGAGGAGCTGAAGAAGCAGCTGGAGGAGGAGCTGAAGGTCAGCGTCCTACACCGACAATAAAGGTTATGACGTGAAGTGGAGCGGCCTTGCTCTCCTGGAGTAAACGCATGTTGGCGTGTGCTGCTGGTCCCAGTCTAAGCAGGCTGTCAGCAGCACTTTGAGTTCAGTGCGGCAGGAGTTTGAGGGGCTGAAGGAGCAGCTGGAGGAGGAGCAAGAGAGCAAGCAGGAGATGCAGCGCCTCGTTTCCAAACTCAACAATGAGGTGACGCACTGGAGGACCAAGCATGAAGCGGATGTGATTCAGCATGCTGATGAGCTGGAAGACACCAGGTGGGGGTGTCGATGCTGCTCCGTTCACCTCCATGAAAGTGCATAACATCTAAATTTCTTTGTGCATCACAGAAAGAAGCTGGCAGCCAGGCTTCAGGAGGCCGAGGAGGCTGTGGAGGCCACCCAAGCCAAATGCTCCTCACTGGAAAAAAACAAGCACAGGCTGCAGGGAGAGGTGGAGGAGCTGTGCATGGACCTGGACAAGGTAGACACTTTACAATAAAAAAAAAAACAGTTTGAACTGCTTGGTTTTCTGACAGCGTGTCACCCGTCTTAGGCCAACAGCTGCGGTCAGGCGTTAGATAAGAAGCAGCGCATCCTGGAGAAGCAGCTGGCAGACTGGAAGCAGAACTGTGAGGAGCTGGTGGTGGAGGTGGAAAGCTGCCAAAAGGAGAGCCGGCAGCTTGCCAGCGAGCTCTTCAAGCTCAAGACCACTCAAGAGGAGCTCCTGGAGCAGCTGGAGGCTCTGCGCAGAGAAAACAAGGCTTACCAAGGTAGAGGCGGCACTTCCTGCCCCAAGCCATTTGAAAATAACTGGACCCAGGAGAGTTCAGGAGGTAGCCGCTAGAGCGGGGGTGTTAAATGTTTTCCAACCAAGGAGTCATTGAAGCTTTTTATTGGCACCTGATCCAGGTAATCAACATCAGATAAGGCAGGACTTCTGGAGCCCGGCCCTTGAGGCCTGGATTTGGACACCCCTGCTCTAGAGAGCTTCTTCCACAATCAAGGACGCCTCCATTACACCACGATCAAGCCAACTAAGTTTCATGTTCCCCAAAAGGAAATAAGTAAAAACCAGGACAATAAGGTGTAATGGTGCATTGAGGTCATAATCAGAAACAATCAGAACTCTTTACAAGTGCAGGATTATGTACTCAATTTCAGGACACAATTAAAGCGGGGGGGCTATACCCCCCACCGGCATTGACCGCCCCCCGCCCTCGCCGCCCTGTCTTGACTTGTCCTTGTCTAAACAGTTGCAACGCGCCGCTTCCTGTCCTCCTCTGCCTCTGCCACCCTGGTAGAGCTGCATGTGAAAATTTCATTACAATTAAAAAAAAAAACTTTTTTTGGCCCTTGTGCTATCTTATGGGCTCCAGATGACCCCCCCCCCTTACACTGACGTGTTCTCCCTACCATGACAAAGGTGGATAAAAGGGGAGAGTAGTTCATGTAATCCATGGACACCAGTGAAGATCAAGAATCATTGAAGAAAAAAGGTTCACTCTCTTGTGGGGTCCAGATGACCCCACTCCCATTGTTAAAGTGCCTTCGATAGCACATGGGCTAAAATGGCAGCTTTTCTGTTGGTTTTATCTCCATGGTAACCATTTTATGTTTGGTCGTCTGAGGGAGATGATCAAGACTATGTAATTTTTAAAAGAATTAAAAAAATGCATTTGGGAATTTCCTTGCCAACCTAGGTTTTTGTTAACCACGCCCACATATTCTAATCAATCATATTGTTTCTTTTAGCTTGAGCTAACAATTCATGTATTAAATTTTCATAATATGTCCATAGAAATATGCAAGCAACAGGGGAACTGCACATTTGTGAGCTGGCCACGCTAACGCTGTTCAAAACCTACAAACTTAAAAATAATTTCTTAAGACACCTTCTAATGACGCTCGAGGAGGTAGGAGGTAAAAGATCAAAGTCCTTAGGGGGAGTTTACATTTGTAAAAGGCTTCTAAAGGGGATTTTTGTGTGTGTGGAAAAAATGGTGGCCTCTTCCCTGGGTCAAAGTTCAAGGTCAAAACTTTGTAGATTGAAGCCGCGACATTCTGTAGCTTTGCTCTGTTTCTGCTGTGTGTTTATGGTTTCAACACTAAGTGGTCATCATCAAAAACAAAGGCAATGTCAGTTTTAAGTGTTTATTTTACTCACTGCTCTTTCACCCAGCCCCCCTCTCACTTTATCCCACAGCTTTTAGTTTGTAGTCCAAAACATATGATGATTGACAGCTCATCAATGAACTGAAGTGCAGCTTTTTCTTCTTGTGATTGATGATGCAGAGGAGATAACTGACCTGACAGACCAGCTGTCTGATGGCGGGAAGAGCGTCCACGAGCTGCAGAAAGCAAGAAAGAAGATTGAGATGGAGAAGGAGGAGCTGCAGGCGTCACTGGAGGAGTTGGAGGCAGCGTTGGAGGTCCGTGTCTCAGAAAGGATCTCCCTTCAAGCCTGCAGGCTTCTTCTGACACCGTCTTCCTTCTGTCGTCCAGGCGGAGGAGACAAAGGTTCTGAGGCTGCAGCTGGAGTCGTCTCAGACTAAAGGAGAGCTGGAGCGCAGACTGCAGGAGAAGGAGGAGGAGATCGAGACCGCAAGGTTCTTTGTCTATTCTATCTGCTCATGTGGATGATGAATTTGGAGAATGGTTTCACTTCAGATATTTCCCCCCCCCCTTAAAACTCCTGGATCTTCTCTTTATGCTCTGGAGGAGCAGCTCATCTGCTGACTGTCCATCCAGAAACTGCATCTGCTCCTCCTCTCCCTCCCTTCACCTTTAAGGGTGAATCAGGGGCTCTAACTCTTCATCATTTAGGAATGAAGCTTCATCGGTTCACATCTGGATCAGGTGGAAGTTAGGCTTAGAAAAAAAGCTGTGAGGCTCAGTTTGAGCCTCTCCTGCGTTTGTCTGAAACCTCCACTCCCTTATTTGAACTTTTTAAGGGTGAATGACCTTGTTTGGAAAGCAGGTGTGAAAAAACAAAGACCTACCTTTGCACCTTTTCCCCATTTACAATGTATGAAAGGGAGTGAGTGTCATCTAAAGCAGTGGTTTCCAGCCTTTTTCAGCCCACAGATCCGTTTTACTTTAGACAATGTTTTCATGTACTGGCTTTTCCATATTTTAGCTTCCATTTTTTCTTGCTTTTGAGGGTAAAGTTTATCCTTATCCTCTGTAAAATATCTTAAACTTTATTTTTTCACTAAATATCACGTATAGGAACCATTAAGATGTGAAAGAGTTTCCTCTAACCCATAAATGTCAAAGTAGAAAGCTAAAAAATCAACTTCAAGCTCATCAGACTTTGAAGGTGCAACAAATAAATAACCAATACTGGTATTTTCTAAAAATAATCACAATAAATCCCCAACTTTATTAGCAGCATCCTCATAACATTAGAAAGCTGGTTGCTGAAAATGTTGCATTATTTTTATGGTTTGTGGAAACAACTGCAGCAATAAATCTGTAATTGGACTAAAGAATTCTTTTTTTTTTGGTCTATTAAATGTACATTTCTTTTATTTTGAAGTTGAAGCCTCTTCTTCTGTTTCCTGCAGTGGGCTTGAAGTGCAAATTACATCCAAAAATCACAAATAAGCGACCTTGGGAGCAATTTCAGGCAGATAACTCAGGCGGGCGTTTACATACGTTACTCCCCTAGGGCGGTTCAGTTCATCAACTCACCTGTTCAGCTTCCTATTTACAGCGGGGAAAATAAGTATTGAACACGTCAACATTTCTCTCAAAAAACATATTTCTAATCGAGCTATTGACACGAAATTTTCACCAGATGTCGGCATCAACCCAAGTAATGCACACATAGAAAGAAATCCAAACATTTATGTCCATAAATGAAGTTATGTGTAATAAAGTGAAATGGCACAGGGAATAATTATTGAACACGCTTACTGAAATGTATTTAATACTTAGTGCAAAAACCTTTGTTGGTGATTCCACCCTCAAGACGCCTCCTGTATGGAGAAACCAGTGGAATACATTGCTCAGGTGTGATTTTGGCCCATTCATCCACACAAACTGCCTTCAAATCGTCAAGGTTCCGGGGGTCTCTTCTGTGAACCCGGATCTTCAGTTCTTTCCAAAGATTTTCAATTGGATTCAAGTCTGGTGATTGACAGGGCCATTCTAGCAGCTTTATTTTCTTTTTCTTCAACCAGTTGAGTGTTACCTTGGCTGTGTGCTTGGGATCGTTGTCTTGCTGAAAGATCCACCCTCTTTTCATCTTCAGCAGCCTGGCAGATGACAGCAGATTCTGATCAAGAATGTCTCCATACTTTTCTCCAGTCATTATTCCTTCAATGATATGAAGTCTACCAGTACCACATTTCTGTCTGAAATCTTGCGAGGAGCACCTGGCCGTGGCAGGTTTATGGTAATGCCGTGTTCTTTCCACTTCCGGATGATGGCCCCAACGGTACTAACTGGAACTTTCAGAAGTTTAGAAATGTGCCTGTAACCAATGCCTTCAGTGTGTTTTGCAACAATAAGGTTGTTGCAAAACACCTTGCTGGTGAGAAACCTTTTTAAAAGGCATCAATCAGGACTATACCAGCTGATATTACTTTGCACTAATAGGGGGCAGGTTAACCTTCTGAATACTGACAAACTCCAGCTGCTTTCTTGGCTTGCCAGACCTTTTTACCCCTCCTTTTCTTCATGTGTTCAATACTTATTCCCTGTGCCATTTCACTTTATTACACATAACTTCATTTATGGACATATATGTTTGGATTTCTTTCTATGTGTGCATTACTTGTGTTGATGCCGACATCTGGTGAAAACTTCGTGTCAATAGCTCGATCTGGACTGTAAGTCCAGATGTGTAAGCCGTCCATCCTTCTTTACTGCAGCACTGCGTTTGTCGCCCCACCCTCCTCCCCGGCTTCCACCTGTGAGCTCCTTTAGGGGTAGTTATTACCCAAAAGTTTATGGAAATTTGTCTCATGGAATTGCACGGAGTCTTATGCCAAACTAAAGGAATGTGAAATGCCAACTAGAGGAATGTGAAATGCAAAGTTAAAGGAATGTAAAAGTAAAACTAAAAGATGTGATAATAAATATCATTACTACTGCATGAGTTGTCTGACTGAAAAACATGTTAAAGATCACAACTACAATTTGAAAAGGACAACAGAAATCCTACAATACCTTTTAGAAATCAAACAACAAAAATTCAACATTCTGGATATCAAAAGTAATTTCCAGAAATCAAAGTAAAATGTTCAAAACGAACCCCAATGAGAGGCCGGTTAAGGTGCTATGGGACATCACTGATTGCGTGATGACGTTTAATTTTTGGTGTTTGAATTTGATCGAATGTGTCGATCATAAAAGTTTTATGATCAGAATGGAGCATATCCAGTTTCACGTCATGCCAAATGACGTTTGGTAGGAATGATGGAGAAACGTCATCATTTGAAGGGGGGTTTTGGACCACAGATTTAAACGTTTTATGGGGGAACTATGTCACCCCCCTATAGGCCCAGGATAATTGTAGTCCCTAAGTTTGATGTAACTCTGACATCACAGAATCAGGTTCTTGTGTTCTTGTATATTACACAATTAGACTGCTTTTACACCAGTTTCCCTCATCAATCTCAAGTCTTATTGCCGATATGATTAAATTAATCAAAAATTGTCAACTCAAACAGACTTGATGAACGGATTTCCAATAAAATGTTCTAAAGGGTGTTTTTCCTCTTCTATTCACACATGTTCCTGGGTACCCAGGATTGGTTTTACATGTGGTCTACTTCAGGAAATCTCTTCGAACTGATCTGCACAACATCACGGGGTAAATCTGCCTCCAACCCCTGTCCTCCCAGGAAAAGCCACCAGAGGGTGCTGGAGTCCCTGCAGGCCACTCTGGATGTGGAGGTGAAGGGACGGGCGGAGGGCCTGAAGCTGAAGAAGAAGCTGGAGGCTGACCTGGTGGAGCTGGAGCTGCAGGTGGACCTGCTCACCAAGAGCAACGCCGAGCTCAGCAAAAGCCAGAAGAAGCTGCAGCAGCAGATGAAGGTTAGTTCAGAGCTTCAGGCTTCCCGCTGAGGGGGTCGGGGGCAGATTGAACACCATCCTCCTCTGTTCCAGGAGCTTCAGGCTCAGCTGGAGGAGGAGGTGCACAGCCACGAGGTGAGCAGGGAGGAGCAGGCAGCTCTGGAGCGGCGCTGTGCTGTGCTGCTCGGCGATGGAGAGGGCTCCCGCACCGCCCTGGAGAACTCAGAGAGGGCCCGCAAAGCCCTGGAGGTGGAGCTGCAGGAGGCCGGCGAGAAGTCCAGTGATCTGAACAACCAGGTGGGCTGGAGTTAAAGTCGCCCCCGTCTCACTGAAGCTCAACGCCGTGACAGACATTCTCCTCCATCAGCTCCAGTTGGCTCTGAGTGGGAGGAGGAAGCTGGAGGTGGACCTCCAGACTCTGCAGCAGGAGCACGAGGAGCTGCAGGCGGAGCTGAGAGGAAGCGTGGAAAAGGCGAAGAAGGCCGGCGTTGAGGTAAAACGCAAAAAGGAAACAACGCTGTTTTGGATCAGGTTGGTTTGAAATGTTCTTCTCTGTCAGCTGGCGCGAGTAGGAGAGGAGCTCCGTCTGGAACAGGAGCACGCGCTCCTTCTGGAGAGGGCCAAGAAAGGTCTGGAAGGCCAGATCAAAGACATGAGCGGGAGGCTGGAGGAGGCCGAGCAGATCGCTCTGAAGGGAGGGAAGAAGATCATCCAGAAGCTGGAGGCGAAGGTGCAGTTGCTAAAAGGAGGGATGGACTCAGCCCGTCTGCACACCTCTGTGAGCATCCCTGTCATTCTGCATGCAGGTGAAGGACTTGGAGCAGGAGTTGGACTCGGAGCAGAAACGGCACGCTGAGACGGTGAAGACGCTGCGGAAAAACGAGCGCCGCCTGAAGGAGCTGCTGTTCCAGTCCGAAGAGGACCAGAAGAACCAGCAGCGGATGCAGGAACTGGTGGAGCGGCTGCAGAACAAGATGAAGGCCTACAAGAGACAAGTGGAGGAAGCTGTGGGTTCCGCCACGCCCTGAACCTCCTTCGCTCCTCGCCGTCTGCTCACCGGCGTCTCCGCTGTCTCTGCAGGAGGAGCAGGCCAACGTGAACCTGGCCAAGTACAGGAAGACGGTCCACGAGCTGGACGACGCAGAGGAGCGGGCCGACATCGCAGAGTCAGCGCTCACCAAGATCAGGAGCAAGAACAGAAGCAGCTTCGGGAAAGGGCACTCCTCTGTAAGTCCTGGGTCAGAACTGCCATCTGGGTCTGCACCGCCTCCTGCAGCCGTCCGGAACCAAAGGACCAGATCGAATGTCACCCCCGCCACATGCTCAAAAACCCACCCAAATTAGCCACACCTAGTACCCGCGGAAAAGGACTTTTTGCCCCCCCCCCCCCCCCCCCAAAAAAAAAAAAAAAAAACATTACAAAGCACAAAAACAGAAGATGACATCACAGCCGGAAATCCCTAAGGAAACGGCACTAAAACACACATCGGGTTTATTCAGAGGAAGGTTCGAAATTATTATGGGATGGCTACAGGACGGAGCTTTAGATGCAAAAGCTGGAAATTTTCAAATTTTTGCTTACTACGGGAAAAGAAAACTTCTGCTCGGGTGACCTTTATGTAATTTCACTTATATGCCTCCAGTTTAAGTTTACAACTACAACTGATGTTTTATTGACCTTTGACCTCAGAAAGATGTCACGTTCAGTACTAGCTTCATAATAGCTTTAGCATTATTTAGTAATGTTAG
The DNA here is from genome assembly GCA_037389245.1 of Oryzias sinensis. Lineage (NCBI taxonomy): Eukaryota > Metazoa > Chordata > Actinopteri > Beloniformes > Adrianichthyidae > Oryzias > Oryzias sinensis. The sequence goes on along the minus strand of CM074508.1, from coordinate 4,285,533 downwards.
AATTATTATTAGTATAATTATTTATCTATTACAAATTTACACTTTTGATCTATAACTTCGTAACTCCTCGAGCATCTTTGTGAAGCTACTTGGAGAAAGAAAGAAAATGTATTTAGAAGTCGTCGCTGTAAAATCCTTAACAGAGAACTGACTCTGAGTTTTAAAAAATCATCAGCCTGCAGCTTGAAGGAACTAACTTTAACTTTAACAAAAAAAGTCTTTTGCTCCTTCTTAGTTCATAAAAACACACATTTTAATATAGTTTATCAAACTGTGAACACCTTCAAAACTATTTTGGTCTGATTTTCTTACAAAGATTACTCCAAATGTAGACTGTTTGGGCTTTAAAGGGTTAATCGTTTTTCTTTCTGGACACCGTCATGTTTTTTTGTTGTTGCTGTTTTGTGAAGATGAAGGAGGCGCCTCGTTCTCTTACAGGGTTACAGCACGCCGTACCCCGGCCTGGCGCGCTCCCCCAGCTCTGTGGGCTCAGAGGGCCGAGGAGAGAAGATGCTGAACGACGAAGGCGAGTCGGTCAGCTCGCTCATCCCTGCATATCTGAACTCGCTGAAGAAGCTGATGATTGAGGATTGATGAAGACTCTGCAGCCATTTCTGCCACAGCTGGACCTTATTGCAGAAACTCCTCTGGTGTCTAAATTTAGCTTTAAACACATTTAACGCTTCATTTCCTCCTCACAGATTTGGACTCTAGAGTTTTTAGACAGGATAATGTATGAGATGTGGTTCTGCTGTTTATATATCTGGGAAACTTTCACTGAAAAACACACTTTTTCTGCTGAAAATATTGATTTTATACAAAGAAAAGTGGTCAGATTTTGGCTTCATTCCTATTCAGAAGCCAGTTTCTGGTTTCACTTAGAAGCTTGTTGGCTTTCACAGCTGTTTCAAGAGGAAAACACAAGAGGACTCTTGTTTCTGTTCGTTCTCTGGTTAGTATCCGAAAAAGAAGGTCGATGAGGGGAGGGAGGTGAACAAACTCATCTGTTCCTTCACTCACACTCTGGTTGGTTGCTTACAGAAACACTAACTCAAATCAAAAATATATACCTGATGCTGGCAGTGCATTGTGGGTAAAAATGACCATAACCCGGTAAAGTCCATTACATCAAAGATTTGACAGAAGAAGTTAACATTTTGGAGTTGCTGTATTTTTAAAACCCTTTGATGAAATCTACATAAACAAATTTGCATCATCATTTTTTATGAGATATAGATTGTATCAATTGTTGGGTGACAGTTTTTAGTTATTTCAGGGCAGAAAACATGGACCACGTTCTACACAACGGGTTTTTAAGTTTGGACTCTTGCTAATTAACAGACTTTTTTTTTTACTGAGATAAATAAAATTCATACAAACTTCAAGGGGGAATTGCTTCTCCTGAAATATTTTTTTTTAAATCATTTTGATCCATCGGTAATGTCTTCTGTGATTTTGGCATTTCCATGTTAAAGACTGTATGGAGATGTGTGTTTAGGACACAGACATGTAAAGACTGCTTTTTGGAGACAATTATAGATGATTTGGAAATATTTTAAAATGTGGTTCTGTTCAGTAAGCTCCAGCCTGGAGCGACCCGGACTCAAACTTAAAGAACCGAAAAGGAAAAGGAAATATCAAACAAGTTCAGATTAATGTATTAAGATTCTTATAATCCGCTCTATTTAGGTTTATCTTTTATCTAATCTGTATTTTAGAATAAACTACTTCTAAAAGTGACCAACAGATTTGAATCTCAAGACTGCCCAAACCTAAAGATCTACTCCCCGGTTTTCCAGATCTCCCTGGACTTCTTGCTGCTGCTTACCTGCATCAGGTGTGTTCTAACACTTGAGTCAGCCAATCAGCAGCAAGGTAGCTGGAGCTGATACAGAAGGGTTTTGATTGGCAGCTAAAGATAACCATCCTCATATGTGACTCCTTTGTCTGTAATCTGCGGTTCCATGAGAGAAGCATCTTTGATTGGATGAAAGATTGGATCAGATTTGAACTGTGTACACGGGCCCAGAAATACCTTATCTGAATATAACGTTTACATGCGCCACACTTTCAGTCGGAATAGATAATTTGGAAATACACAGAACTCTCAGAAATATCGGAAACGAGCGTGAAAGAACTATTGAGTAAACAAAGAAACCTGCAGCATAGAGCGAGATGATCTTCTGAAGATGCTTTTATCATTTTTATGATTATTATTAAGTGCCTGTTTGCTCACAATGTTTTTTAATACATGCTTTTATCCTTGGCTGGACAGAGCCGGAAGAAGGGTTATGGTTAGGCTAACACGTGCTAACAACAGCATTTAGCCGTGGATGTAGTTCAAATCCATTCGGTCAATGCTGCAATGTGCATCTTGACTGAGCGTAAATATGTGGAAATAACATCAGCCTTTATCTTCTTCTGGACATGACTGCAGACATGAATTCACGTGATTATTTACATGGTTTTTAGGAACTGTGCTGCATTTCTCCATTCTAAAGACGCCTCCGTTTGCTCTCACACCGTCTTAAAGCCACTCCTCTGCTTGGAGATATGCTTCTCCTGAGTCCGGCAGAGCGGCTGGACGGCCTGCGGTCCGAAGCCTCCTGTGGAGCGCCACACTGTAACAAAGACCCCTCCCCTGCCTAAAAACACCAAGTTACGAGTCCGGCTGTTCCGCTCAGAGACGAGCTGTGTATGGGTGGAGCAGGCGTCCGGTCCTGTTCGTGCTCCAAAGCTTTCTCAGGGGTGCCACACCACCTATGCAAGACGTAAAACCAGAGCAGCGGTGACCCACAATCAGAAAAAACTGTTTATATGCACCATGATCAGATCAACAATCATCATAACCCTTCTCTCAATCGGAACGGAATTTTGATCCGAATGACTCCGATCAGGGCAGAGTATTCCGAACGGCGTGTTTACATGATGCAGTTTTATTCTGATCAGGCGGTAGAGCAGGTCGTTCAACAACCGAAGGGTTGGCGGATCGATCCCTGCTGTCACCCCCCGAGCACGGCCTTCAGCTTGCCGCTCCCCTCAGGGGATGGGTCAAATGTGGAGAAAGAATTTCCCCATTGTGCGATAAATAAAGTAAACTTACTATTATTATGTAACCGCAGCTAGTTTCTGTGCACAAAAGGTCTTGGAGTTTCTGGGTTCCCAACAGGCTTTTGCATCCTTCATCCAGTGCCCCACTCACGGGGGGGGGGAACGGGCTCTCTTCACCTCGGAGGTTGCACACGGGACGCCTGTGGACATCCACCTGTCATTGGTTCCAACAGAATAAAGTGAAGGTTCTGGAGGAGCCGTCCGTCCCAGTCTCCTGGAGAGATCTCAAACTGGTAGTTCAAGCAAGACGTTTAGAGGAACGTGAGGTTTTCTGCCAAGAACAACGGTCTGTTTTATTACTAGAGAAAATAAAGAACCTCCTCCTCAACGACCACAGGAGGCTTCAAGCTGTTTTTGATGCAAAAAGGAGGCAATACTTGGTGCTAAGAACTGGGGCGTGTCAACTTTGAACAGGGTCATATGGGAAGTTTCTGTTGTTGTTATTATACGATTATTCATTAGTCTATAAGAGTGTCTTCGATCTTCTTTTTTTAATCTGAATTACTTATAGCCCATCCGCCTTTAAAAGCCTTAGGTCCTCAGGTGCAGGACTGCTGAAAGTGCCAAAACCACAAGGCCAGACTACGTTTCAACACTACGGGCCTCGCCTATGGGACAGCCTGCCTGAGGACCTCATCAACTCGAGTACTCATCGTTTTACGATAGCTTTTACAGTTGGTTTTGGTTTAACATACTACATAGTCTTACTTGTTTTTTATGAATTATTATTATTATCATTATTATTAAACTTATTTTATTTTCATTTATTTAGTAGCTCGTTTCTTTTACTACATCTTTGCTTTTATAGTTTCTTCTGACTCTTGGCTTGTCTGTTTTCGGGCTGGGGGGTCATGGCTCCGCTCGCCCCCCTGGTTCCCTCGCTCTGGTGGGAGGCTGGGGGTTGTGGGGCCTGGGCTCCTTGGGTCAGGATGTTGTCGCCAGGCGACAGGAGGACGGAGCTGACAGCGTCTTAAGGGTTCTGTTTCTTTTATTATCATTTTTCTTTTCTTACCACTCTAAGGGGTTTTCTTCTTACATGGGGAGGGAGTTTTTGTTTTTATTGTGCTGTGTTTGTTCTTATACATACAGCACTTTGAGGTGTATCTTTTATATAAAAAGTGCTTTATAAATTCATTTGAATTTAAAAAAGGTAAACAGAATTGTGTTTTTTGCTTCATATTCTCTAAAAAATGACGAGGAAATCACAGGTAGGTAAACTTATGAGCACAACTGTCGGTTCATAGAAACAGAACCGACGGCATAAGGTAAAAAGCGAAGGATCCGTGTTCTTCTTTATTGTTTATTAAAGCAAACTTTCAGCTGTTAACGCACAGAACTGCGTCTGCAGAGCAGGAGCACTAAGGTTGGTTTTTTTGCGGGACGTCTCGTCCGCTGGACTCCTGGAGACACATCTGCAGTCCAGATGAAGCCCTTGCAGGTTTCCAAACCTCTCAGTGCCAGAAGAATGTGGCCGTTTTGGAAGACTCCGTCTGTCGATCCGAGGGGACGGTCCCACGCTCACAACAGACATGCTCATCCACCACGTCCGAAACCTTTAACAAAACTCTGGAGTAAAGTGCAAGAAGGTTTAAAGTCCCCGTCAGGAATGAATGCAACAGTTTATGCTGAGCGTCAAGACACTTTGGTGAATGTCTGCTCAAGGCTGACCTCTGACCCCCGCTGGCATCCTGCTGCAGCTCCAAGAGGCCGACATGAGCACAAATATCTTCCCAGAGTTCCAACAGAAATGAGTAAAGAGCTGCATGCTACCGGTCTGCATGCTCTTCTCTCCTCCTCTTTCCACATTTCCTGGTGGAACAGCGTTGGTGTGTCCCCACGATTTTAAAGATTCCTCCTGGCCTGGATAATCAGCATGACAGCAGTCCAGCTGAAAAATTTTGATCTGAGATCTGGGACGGAGAAGACAGCTGGACCTGTCGCTTCCACAATCCTCTTCCTCCTGATGTGAGATGCAGGGCTGTTCGGACGTCGGCCCGATCACAACGCCAACAGATCTGCTGAGTCTGATGGTGGCGCACTGACAGGACGCGCTGGACATCATCACTGAGGTTTCCCAGAAATAAAAAAAAAAACCTTTCCTGAAAACTGTTGTTGGAAACAGAACAATCGTGAACATATTCCAAACTGTCCTCAGTGCAGCAGTTTCTTCTCCTCCTGCAACCATTTTCCACACATCTGAGCTAGGATCACTGAGGAAGAAGAGTGTGGTGAGGTTTGTGCTGCTGAAGAGTTTGGGTCTTAGTTTGGTACCCAAACTGGCTCAAATCCTCCTCCAACAAACCGAAACGAAACTGAGAACGATTCAAGACACATTTGAGACACACAAAAACCCACAAAGATGGATTGTTCTGAATGAGTCAGGAAGTAACCCGTCTTCGGGTGTAGAAACTGTTGGAGGATTTTCCTCTGGTTCGGTGTTTTTCCATCCTGCATGGTGTCGGGTTAACCAGGACGTCATAATCATTTCTCAACTTTGCATTCATCGTGAGCGATGACCGCCCCGTCTCCACGTGGAGCTGCAGCAGATAAAGGGAGGGGGGGCTCAGCTCTTCTGCACGGTAACAGTGTCTTCCGGGGGCGGGGCTGAGGGTTAGAGCAAAGCTGCTGAGTCACGATGCGCCTTCAGTCTTTTTCACCGGAACGTCTTCAAAAGTCCGCACTCAAAGGTTCTGAGATCCAGAACATCGTGACCCCACCCAAAATGACATCCACCCGCTTCAGCAGCCGTCCCGGTCCGTGGGGGGGGGGGACTCAGACCTCGATGTCCACAGGCCGGACCTCGCCCGTCCTATTCTCGCGTACCCACATCTCTCGGTCTTTGCCCGGGTCAACGGCCTGCAGGAGCTGGTCCACTGGCTCCATGGTCTGCAGATGGGGGGAGGGAGCAGAATCAGTACAACTTTCCTAACATAAAAGATGGGGGGGGGGGTTACGGGCCTCCAGGGCCACAGTCGGGTGAGGAAAGCTCATAAACGACACGGGTCCTCAGAGACCACAGAGTTGGGATTTGTTGAAGCAGATCCAGTCCAGTTGAATCCTCTACTGTCAGATTTTTCTCATTTAAATTTAAAATCATAATTTACCTGAAAGCTTTTTGTTTGTGTTAAATGGTTAATTAAAAAAAGTTAAACTCAAAAACAGACTTATAAACGATTTACTCCATAGAAGTTTCACAAAATGTTACGTTTCTCATATTGTCTTCCTGGAAAGTCATATTTTATAATGTATTAACTTTTTTTTATAATGTATTAATTTTTATCTAAAAAGTTCACAGTACGCGTCATCTCTTGTGTGATTTATATCTGTGTTGTAATTTCCAGTCTCACCACTGGGTGTCAGTGTTTCTATATGAAAGGCCTGCTGTTTTTTTCAGTGTGACAACATTTTCTCTGAAGCTGAAAAGATGATGTTTCTGCAGATGAAAGTTAGGATGTCAGACTTTACAGAAATGATGTACATGCAGACATGTTCATGCTCCTACAGAAACCCAGAAGGGTCATAAAAAAAGGATCCCTAAACAAGCCTGGATGTCCTGGATTATAAACTCCAGAAGAAAATATTGAAAACTACAAAGGAGTTTAAATATTCAATTTTTTATTTGAGAAGATTCTGACTTTGTTCTGCTTTTTAAAATGTGAAGCTGATTTTTTTTTTACTTATTGATTATTTTCTTTAAAGCTTTGTGCACATAGACAGCAAAGAACTTCAATGCACTTTTAGCTGGAAATATTTCAACAGTTTTGCAGAAACTGGTCCCCTTTATACTGAGATGTAAAGTTTTTTTCTTTAAATATCTGTCACATATCGTGATTCATGTCTCACAAATACAATATGTATCCCAATTTCAAGTGTTAAAAACAAAGCACTGCAATCCAGTTATTTATGATAATGGCAGCAACACGGCACAGAGTGTCGGTTCGGCACCCATCCTAAGTAAAAACGAAGTAGTTCATGCATCATAACAACAAAACTAGCTGCTTCTCTGAGATCTTGTTTGGTGTAGAGCAGCTCAAAAAGGCTCCGTGGGCGGGGCTGCCAAAGGGGTCGGGAAAACAACAGTTAGACGCTGAAGGACGCTCACAAGGGTTTAAATCATTTTTGTCTCTACAGCATTTCAAATCGATACATGTATAGCCTAACAAACTATGGCAATATATCGCCAAAAGAACGATGCTGATATGTCGGCAAATTGATTTTTCTCTATAGTGGCTCAGTGTGGCGGAGCGCTTCCTAAGGAGGTCCTAAGTTCAAGCCTCGTCTCCTTATCTCGCTCTATATTTGACGCTTTGTTTTAGTCATCTACAGATTAGATACAACATTTACTTTGATAACTTTATAATTTTCAAAATTTTCTCATCTCATTTTACTTTCCTCTTTTTTTGGCTCGCTTAGTCATCTTGATTTAGTGTTTTACACAAAATGAAATGATTATAACTTAGCATTTATTTATTAATTCTAACACTAATTGTAGCATATTTTGCATTATTTGCTCTTTTTTCCAAACAAAGTTGGACTTCCTCCATTAGCCTGCATGAAGCCAGCATCAGATCTTCTATAGTGAATGTTCAGCATCAGATATCCTCTCAAGCAAGAAGTGAAGGATTATCTACCCTTTTGGATTTAGTTTGAGTCCTTTTTTTCAGGAATCCCCTTATGTCATCATGCCTGCATGCACAGCAAATGCACATTTTTCAAATTTAACTTGAGAGTTTATGCAGAAAACAGAAAATGACTGACACTCTCGGCAGATTTTAAAAGTAACTAGTGGATTCTGGGCTTGACTGAAAGCACAGGTTTAGTTTTTTTTATATATCAAGTTGAAATCCAATGTTCCTGAAGACGTAGAGCGACTGCAGAGGAGAAGCTCCTGAACGTCACCAATGCAAACAGGATCAACGCTGAACTCACGCTCTGGTTGAACATGTCCGTCTCGTGGCGCAGGGTGGTGTACTGACACAGATGCTGTCGGATCATCTCCACCCTTTCTAGCTCCAGCCTCTCCAGCTCCTGGAAAGAAGGAAGACAGAAGGAAGCCTGAATCCGGATCTGATGACGGCAGGAACTCCACCATCACTGCCGGTGGTTCTTACCAGGCTGGTGGTCACTATCTCCTCGAACCACTTGGACTGAGTCTGGTTGTAAAGGTCGACACAGCGCATCAGCTCGTCTCCTGTTCCAAAAAAGTAGAAACAATCGTAAGGGGCTTTTATTCTGAAAAGACGTCTCCAAATTTCCTTTCACTGAATCAGTCGTTTGATCTAAAAAAGTCTTTGTGTTCCAGACGCCGCTGCTTCGTCACTCTGTCTTGTACGAAGCATCTTTCCTCCTAAAAACGGGTCAAAGGAATCTCCAGCTGAAGACTCACAGATGTTTCATCCTGAAGCTGCTTCTGGCAGAGCCAAAGCGTGTTGTGTTCAAAGGATGCAGAAATCCCACAAATCTGAAGACTGCAGAAACTCAGATTGACCAAAAAGGTGTTTTATTCCATTTTGCAATTTTTTGTAGCTTAGTAAGAAACAGTTGAATGTAAGTTTGAATCCTTTTATTTTGGTACGTTTTTCCTCATCTTAGTAAAAATCGCTAGTTTAGTCATCCTCAGCTGGAGGAAGATCCATCAGATGATTGAACTCAATGGAGCGCTGCAGACGCCTTGGTCTGCTCCGAGACTCCTCCTCCTGTTTGGAGTTAGCAGCATGACTGAACACCTGCTCAGAGTCTCCAGAGGAGGAATCCATCATCCCTCTGCAGCGTTGCCCCACCGGGGGGCCGCCCTATCGGCCTCAACCGATAGGTTGACCTCTGACCTGCTTGAGTGGATTTTCTGCGGGCCTTCTTCATGTCCTCCTCCGCCTTGCTGCTGAGCTTCATCTCCTGCTGCTGCAGCTTCAGCTCCAGGTCCTTCTGCCTGTCGGCCAAAGCTTTACGGGCCTGCCGGAGCGCAGAGATGACAAAAGAACAGACTCGTGAGCTCAGCTCAGGTCCAGGTCAATCTGTCCTGCAGCAGCAACACCACACAAGGTAACAAACACCACATTAAGGTCGTCTCAGACCAACTTATGCCCACAAAAAAAGCCAAGAGAAACCCGCAGATTGAACGTCTTCCGTCTCTCTACTGAGCTTTACTTCTGTCTGTTGACAGTTGATGAAAGATATATTTCGCACATTTCCTCTCATTGGCTGCTTGTTAAAATGTTAGTTTTAAATTCTCAGTATGTAGTCTGACGGTTATTGATATCCATCTGTCCATTTTCTTAACCTGCTTTACGGCCCTCTGGGGGTGAAGGTAGGCTACATCCTGGACAGGAGGCCAGACTGTCTCAGCGCCACACCATCACTCCCACACATACACTCAGACACCGTACAGCAGCGGTCTCCTGCTCTTTTCAGGCCACAGACCGCTTTAACGTCAGGCAATATGTTCACGGACGGCGCCGAAATTTGCGTTTGATTTTTTTACCTTTCCGGTTTAAAATGATGCTGCAAGAAATTTAGCTTAAAAAATAAATCTGAAAACATTAGTAGATTCTTTATTTTACTTTTTCTTTTTACAGATGACAAAGATTCAATGAAACAAAGAGGCTTATTTGTAGATTTTGTTTCTCATTTGTAAAAAAAACAAATCAACACCACAGATGGAGGCACGTTAACGTTGGGGGTGGGTTCATCTGGACCCCTTAAGATAGCACAAGGGTTAAAGTCACGTCAAGACAGACGGATGTGGTGAGCAGAATCTGATAGTTTTTCAAAATAAAACTTCCTTCAGTATTAAAAAAACAAAGAAAACAGAAACAATTAAAGTTAGCGCATGCAAAAATTTTTTTCTGCCAAGTGGCCCGGTACCAAGTGGCCCACGGACCGGTACCAGTCTGCGGCCCGGGGATTGGGGACCCCTGCATGAATTTAGTGTTACATCACGGATTATTTCTGCGAGTTACTAAATGAAACTTTTGTTCGTCATCAAAAAGCAGGCGACTACCTCACTCACAGGCGGAACATTTTTGCTACGTTTGAGGCTTCTGAAGAATATGAAATTAGAATTTTGACAATACCAGTGTTTCTACTTTCATAAAACATTAAGTGTCACGCGGGTCGGTCTGTACCTTCTCCACGGCCGTGTAGCGACCAGCAAGCTGTTTCCGCAGGTCGGAGATGTGGTGGTCCAGCCTCTTCATGTCCTTCTTGAAGTTCTCTCTGTAGGTCAGCAGAGGTTTTTCCACCTCACTTTGGAGCTGCTCAGAAAGACATCAGAGGTCAGAAACAGGAAAAAAACCAACCTTCAGTTTCCATTACATTCTTCATTCATTCATCTTCTTCCGTTTATTCCCTTTCGGGGTCACGGGGCTGCTGGAGCCTATCCCGGCCACTTGTGGGCAAAGGCAGGGGACACCCTGGACAGGTCGGCCATTACATTCTTTTTCTTTATTCTCATTTATAGGAAGCAGGATTTTCATTTTTCATTTCTTTTGAAGATTCCCTTCTTCCAGTTTTTGTTTGCTTTCACATACTGACATCCGGTCCTCTTGTCTGATCCCGGACAAGCCCCTCCCATTCACGCTGCCCAGTTTGTTTTGTTGTTTTATCCACAGTTTGACTTCTTATTATGTTTTTTAAATCTCGTAATAGATTTTAAAAAAAAAAACCTTTCTTATTGAATCTGGAGTTGAAAACAAATTCGGTGAAACGGAAAAAGCTGGCAGATTTGTTTGAAAGAGTAAAAAAAATTGGAAAAGATATTTTTTCGATGAGTAAAGGACGAAAGATGTTACTTTCTCTAAAGTAAGGAAAGGACTGCAACACCTTCTAAACCCCCGGAGCGGCTTCAGAACCGACATTTATACAAAACAATTTGACATTATTTCATGTTTAAACATGAGCAATTCCAGGTAAAATTATTTTGTCTGACACAACAAAAATATGCTTTTATTTTGGATTGACTCATGATTCTGTCACAATATTCAGGAAGTGGAAACTCAAGGAGCAACGTTTTTTTCATCTTCTTGAAAACGCATGTGTTAGTTCTGACTGTGAGCAGTGAGCCTGAGTCTACATGCGCTGTGGCGCAGCGTCCCGGCTGGCAGTGATGAATGATGAGGAGCAAAACTCATTTCCTCAAATAATTCCTGCTTTAGAGACGCACATCTGCAGCAAAACGTCGGCGGCTGGCTTCCTGACGGAGGTCAGAGAGCACAGCTGAGTCAGAAATCACAGCAGGACGTCTCCTCCGACTCTGTAATCAAAAAACGTCTCCACGTTCACCCAGAGAAGGATGCTGGGAAGCTAACACAGAAAAAAAGGGGCATTGGGAGACTTCTAATGATGGAGGCTTGTTCCCAAAACAACAGAGATAATGGGAAACTTAAAACGTCTTTTAGTGGTGTCAAATAAATTCACAGAAAACTGAAATTTCACGAGTTCAAGCTTAAAAAAATTATATAGGACTTTTAGCCACATACCACTATACTGCTACCTCCATTCCTGAGAGTTTAAACCTTCTAGTTGGATGAAACAGAACATCTTCAACTCAACTATATTCTACGTTTTCATCTTTTGTTTAATTACTTCTGCACAACTAAAGTACTACTTCATATTTTTTAGGTATTTATCATTTCTGGCGTTGGTGTTCGGCTGACATCTAGGACAGTACTTTTTAACCGTTTTTGAGCCAAGGTCCACTTTACTCTGACAAAAATCGCAAACTGAAGCTTGAATTTGCAGCTTTTTTTTCTTAAAAGTTGTTATAAAGGCTGTAGGGGGATGGACACATTTTAAAGCAGTTATCTTTTTCCCTCCAGTTTATCAAAAGTCTATTTTATAAAACCTCAAAAAAACAAACCATAATGATAATCTTTTTAAAATGTTTTTTTTCCACGTTTGTGTGATTATGGGCTTGACACATTTTACAAAAAAACATTATGTTCATGTTCATAAGCTAAATTGAAACTAGAGGGAAAAGGTAGACACACAAGGTTTCCTTTTACTTACTAAGCTACAACTCTAACAAAAAACGTTTTCTTTATTTTTGGGAAAAAACAATCATTTCAGTTTATTTTTCATTAAATGTGTCTGTTGGCGACTTAATGTTAATTTCAGGGTTAGCCCCCCACCTAGGAAAAATAATTTGTGTACTACTGCGCCCCACTATTTGAGAAGCACTGCATTAACCCAATGCATCATGGGAGGTGGAGTGCATTAACGGTGTTACTCTGAGCTAAACGCCCTAAACAGGTGAAATTAATTCATTTTTCACGGCACACTAGTGAACTGCAGTCCATGTGAAGCAATGCCAGAAGGTTTGACACACCTGCTTGATGGCTCAAAATGTACATCAGCTATAAAACATGTGAGATGCTGGGTGGTGGTGGGGGGGTGGGGGGGCTTACCTTTGAGGAGAACTTGAGGTGAACTTCAGCTTCGTCTGCCAGACTCTTCTTCAGCTGAGTCCACGCCTCCCCTAAAGACCTGAGAGCAGGCAGAGGGACAGTCATGTCTTTAACACCCAAAGCCAAAAAGGACCACACCCACCATCGGAGACCTAGAGGGCGGGAACACTGGTGGGGGGGGGGGCGGCAGACATCCATCTGCAGTGCCAAAGTTCACAGCAGTAAATCTTGATCTGGCGTCCACAGAGGGAGAAGATCTGAATTTTTGGAGTTTTCCAAACAGCTGTGCTGAACCGGGGGGGGGGGGGGGTGTCTAAAGAACTGACTTTGTCTCTATAGACAGACACGGGTTAGTTATCACTTGTTTACCAAAAAGACACAACAGCAGTGCGTTCCTTCACGATGAGGGAAACAGTCGGAAAACAGCCTTTCTGGAAAACCGGGACACTTCCCTGAATGCGGGATGGGAGAGGAATTCCTCAACCCCCCCACTTCAGATGATTTCACAGCGTCAGCCAGATTCCCAACTCCCCCCACAATCTTTAGTGCCATCAGACTGAGAAATGCTGTTATTTCAACAACATAAACATCTGATTGAATAAAAGAAATCTTCTTCTTTACTTAAGAGAAATGAATAATTGTTTTATTTAAACCTTATTCCATTTGAACTTTGCTGCCGTGCAGAGATGAGGAAATGCACCAATGAAGAAATTATTTTCAGTAAATACTATAATGAGCCAGATTTTTGTTTTTTGCTTTTGTATTATTTCTTAAAATCATAAAAACCAATTATAAACAAAATTATTTTTTAAAAGGAAAAACTATGGAAAACGTTTTAGAGTTTTTACAGTACAGACGCAAAGTTTGGACACACCTTCCCATTCATTTGAATGAGAAGGTGTGTCCAAACTTTTGGTCTGTACTGTATATTAAGTAGCTGTGCTGTCTTATCTTGTTCTGCCAGATTTTAAAGTAATAGGAAATTGAATCAGTTAGTTCAAAAGGGGCCCAAGTCCACAATTTTTCAAAATGGAGATGTTATATGTTCTATGGTCTTCAAGGGAAAAGCTATCTGATTATGTGCAAAAAAGTCCCAAGTCTGTTGTAATGTATTGACTATGTTTGACATTTAAAATGAATTAAGTGCAAAATTCCTGGACTTGGGCCTCTCTAGCATGGGTTTAGCTTTGTCCCATAGATGGCAGCACTAGTTATCCAATATGGCAGCGCCCTTGTTTAATTCAAGAAGGGCCAAGTCCAGAGACTTTAGTTTGCTAGTCCTCTGAAATGATAAAGGTGAGGTGCTTTATAATATCGCATTTGTAAGCTATGAACTGGTGCTAAATCTGGGTAAAGTATTCATCATTTGGTGTAGCCTTCCTTTAAGCTATGCAATTAAAATCATTTCCAGGAAAAACAAACCTCTTGGACTTGGACCCCTTTTGAACAAATCGATTCAATTGGATGAATACACCAGAGCCAAATGAGTGCTTTAGGTTTACTTTCTATGCTGATGATACCTTTCTCTGCACTTTAGAGCATAAGTCTGCTCAAGTACAGTCACTGTCCGGTCATCTGAAGTTTTTACTTCACACTTGTCTTAAATACAGAAAATACAAAGATTCAAACCAGCAGCTTGTTGCGGTCAGTCAGTCTGAACCATTGACTGTAAATGAGAACTGGACTCAGGGAGAGTGACATCACCCATAGAAGATGGTTTACTCCCAGCACCAACCAAATGAAGTCAGTTTCCTCTAGATGAAACCAACAGTCGTCAGTAAGCAGCGATTGGTCCAAGTCGGTCTAAGTCATCACTTCAGTGACAACCACTCTCACCAATCTGGAGTGAGCTTGTTGGAAGTCCACACTTGAAAGTGGGCTAAGGAGAATCTGTCAATTAAATGTTAAGAACGTTTGATGCAAAATTCCTTACTTTTATGGAGGCATCTGATTGGCCAGTTTATAACTTGAGTAGCTTGCACTAAAGAAAAAACATACTCAGTCCAGTTCTCATATACCCCTTGTGCTATCCTATGACCCCACCCTTACATTGACGTGTTCTCCCTACCATGACAAAGGTGGATAAAGGTGGAAAGATTTCATGTAATCCATGGACACCAGTGAAGATCACAAATCATTGAAGAAAAAAGGTTCAGAGCACTGTCTAGTGGATCTATATCAGTGTTTTTCAACCAGTGTGCCGCGGCACACTAGTGTGTTGTGGGAGATAGTCAAGTGTGCCGTGGGAAATTACCCTCATTAACAGATTTAACAACATTTTCCATCTCCAGGATTTCAGCTCTGTGTTCATCGAAACAGGCCCTGATAAAACACTGAGAAGTTAAGAATATGAAATATCATAAAATTATTTTTTCTTTGTGTTTATTTGATTCTATTAAAGACATTTTGATAAGAATGACGGTACCGCGATTTAGCCGCAGCTTAACCTGTTTTAGAAAAAGTCCCGCCCCTTTAACTGTCTCCACCAATCATTCTTGGAGGCTTAATCACATGTCATCAGTCTGACCAATCAGAAGTGGTTAAAGTCTTCACTTCCTTGTTCTGAATCTGCTCATAAGTCTGTCAGTTCTAAGAAAAATACCAGCTAAAGCTCGTCTTTAGCGGTGTAACTTTCCACAGAATCCGGTGTCAGACCGTGGAACAAGTGAACAAAACAATGAAGCTCAGAGACGCTAGTCTTTCTGCGTTCAGCGGATTTATTAACTACATCTCCCATGATGCATTGGGTTAAAAGTGACAGCGTGAGCGTCTTGGCGCACAACGAGTCTCTCCTCTTAACGTCTTGCAAACCACAACGAACACATATCAAACAGTTTTTAAATCTTTTAACTAAGCTTTTATTACATCTTTTAAAAAAACAGCTGCAGCTTCCAGCTTTTTCTGCCACAATTATCAAAAAAATGCATGTGAGATCATGGAGGGACTGTACATCAATACAGACTATGAGTTTCTCCTTTTTATTTTTTTTTGGATGCTGGTGTGTCGCGGGATTTTTGTCAAGGTTAAAGTGTGCCGTGTAGTTGTTTCTAAAGTTGTTTCTAAAGTTGTTTTAAGTTTCCCCTGAGTCCAGGAAATCCCAGTATTGGGTCACAGAGTAATTTCATGCTGATTGTCCCCAGAGTCTGAGCTGGAAATGTCTTTATATTCAACGTAGAAAAGTTTGGCGGGACAGGAAGAGCCATCTGTCTCCAGATCTGATGGCTTTTTACATATTTAGGTATTGAAATCTGTAGAATTCCGGGATTTTATGTCCATGTTGAGTCTGCTGAGGCAGGATCAAATGATCCAGCTGAGGGTAATAATCTCTGACAGACTTCTCTGGTTGCCAAAAGGTTCAAATAAAGACATTTTCTCTAACAAGTTGGATTTTCCTGCAAAAGACAACACAGTATTCAGAGGATTTTCACTTCCCACTCATGACTTCAATGCTTTCTGAATGTTTACTTGCTCTTCCAGTATCAAAGCAGCCCCCCAGCACGATGCTGCCACCCCCACCCACACTACAGCACTCTATCGGTCGTAAATCAGATCTTTTAAACATCAAAATGAAAAGAAATCTTCGTGTACTTTGGATGCAGGTGGCTAAAGCAGAAACACGCTCCCCTGAAAACACAAAGGACAGCTGATGTTTTGATGTGAAGCTGCAAAGGCTGCTGGGATTCCTGCAGAACGGGTCACCTGCCACGGTCTCCATGTGTGAAGCAGAGGAGGCTTAGCAGCCATTGAGCAAAACAATGAGAAAGGAGAAGCAGCGTCACATGCCTGCATCTCCCCTGAACAAACGGCGGATTCAGAGGAGCGTGAAGAGCCGGCCGGTTCTGGGCCGCCGAGGTCAGATGGTGAAAACCCAGCAACAAAACTGGGATTGTGCCGCACAACAACAGAGCCGGCTCATAATCAAAGTCCTGTGTTGCAGTTCTGTGGCTGTGGGAAGGCCGAACCCACCGGCACAATGCAGATTCTGTGGGGGACATCAAGCCCGGTTTCTGTTAGATGAAGAGGAGTTATCCCGCTGGAGGAGGGGAGAACTCTGGATCGGCCCAGGACCGTTGCTGCTTGAACCCATGTTTTCTGCTGCTTATAAAGCTTTTCTAAGCTTGTTTTTAGGAGTTAAGGCCATTTTTGCACCATTGCAGCAGTTAGTCCTGCTGTAGTTCAAAACAGTCAATGACCCTCGATGGGACTTGAGGATTTGAGAGCCAAACGTAAACGCTGCTGTAGCTGAAGATGCAGCAACGCACTGATAGTGTCTCTATTGCTAGTTAAAACAGCATGAACTGTTTGACCTACTCATCGGTTTTCATCTCTGTGCCACTTTGTTTGCGAAAGAGATGCAACAACATGAAACGTTAGAGTGGCAACCACTAGAGGGCAGTGACAGATGTCAGAGTAAAAAACCACAGACTGGAGAGTCCCCTTTATAAAAATCTATCACCTTTGGAGCTTAACACTCCCTTTAAATCATTCTGTGCGAGTCCTCTACCATTACAGCATCAAGAAGGAATCATTCTGGTTACCCTAAAATGTAAAATTTGGAAAAATCAAGGTAAATTAGCAAGAAAAAAAATACCAGAACAATGGCAAATCATCGTTTCCTGGCTTAATCTCTACAAAAAACTGTTTATTATAGCTGTTTAAATGCCCAAATGATATCACTAACTTTAGTGAGCCTAATTAATAATTGTAAACATCTAGTTTTCAAACTGTAAGACATTTTGAATCACTTTTTGATTTAAAAGTAACTTCTTACTTGACAGCGTTACCGCCTCAATGATGTGTTACATGACTTTCACAATACTTCTAAGTTACATGTGGAAGTAGTAGATAAATTCTGTGGAGTGTAGAGCTTCTTACAACTTTATAAGGGACGATTTGGTTTAATAATGATCACTAATAAGTAGTAAACTAAAAGCACAGTGACAAGCAGTTTGTTCTTTATTTTCTTAGCCTGCTGAATGCCTTTGGGGGTCACGTAGTTGCTGGAGCCTATCCCACTACTGTTGGGCAAAGGCAGAGTACACGCTGAATAGGTTGCCAGGCTGTTGCAGGGTCACAAACCACACACACCTAGAGATAATTCTGAATCTACGATCAACCTGTGAAGCATGTTTCAGGACTGAGGGAGGAAACCAGAGTTCCCAGAGAAATCCTTCGAGAACATTCAAGGTCCACACAGAAGGGTCCCAGCTGGGATTTGAACCAGGATGTGAGGCAAATGCTAACCACTGCTCCACAGTCAAATATAGGCCAACAACAAGACAGACAGGCTGGGAAAAACAGGACTAAACGCACTAATAAGCAATACAAGTATGAATTTAAAGTCCCACTCTGATTATCTCTTGATCAACTGTAAAAGCGTTCTACAGAGGAGAAACTCATCTCCAAATGGTGGGCGGGGCCATTGGCGCGGAGTAAGCCTGCACTCATTTCCCTCCCCGTCACAAAGAGCACTCTTTTTACACACTTTCTCGCAAGCTTACTGTCCCTCACACCCACAGCCAAACATACCAGGTCAACAAAAAAGGCGCGCGACATCCAGCCGTACAGTTTAGATCCACCTTCCAGCTCAGACAAGGATAACAAAGACGTTTATGGATCTAATTGTCTGCAAGTGGATGCATCACAATGAAGCAGCGCGGGGAGTGTGTGGCTTGCAGCTGTACCTTCTACATCACACCTTACAAGCTTTTTCCAAAAGCATTTTTCCTTCTGCTCCTGATCCACAACAATTTGAAGAACGAAATACACAGAAATGCAATTTTAAGGTTATTTTTCTTTCTATTTCTATTCTTTCTATTTCCCTATTTTCCCCAGAGTGGGTCTACAAAGCAAAGTGTTTGAGTCTATTGTGGCCAACATGACATGACATTGCACACTTTATTAAGCACACCTGTCCAACTGCTCGTTATTATTACTGCGCGCATATTTCTAATCAGCCAATCACATGGCAGGAACTTAATGCATTTAGGCATGTAGACATGGTCAAGATGATCCGCTGCAGTTCAAACCGAGCATCAAAATGAAGAAGAAAGGTGATTGAAGAGACTTTGAACATAGCCTGGTTGTTGGTGGTAGACGGGGTGGTCTGAGGATTTCAGAAACCTCTCATCTACTGGGATTTTCACCCACAACCACCTCCAGGGTTTACAGAGAATGGTTGGAAAAAGAGAAAATACCCAGTTCTGTGGGTGGAAATGCCTTGTTGATGGCAGAGGTCAGAGGAGAATGGCCAGACTGGTTCCAGCTGATAGAAAGACAACAGCAACTCAAAGAACCACTGGTTCCAACTGAGGTCTGTAGAAGAGCATCTCTGAAAACACAACACATCCAACCTGGAGGCAGATGGTCTACAGCAGCAGAAGACCACACTGGGTACAACTCCTGTTAACTAAGAACAGGAAACTGAGGCTACAATTCACACAGACTCATCAAAACTGGACAATGAAGATTGGAAAAAAGGTTTTCTGGTCTGATGAGTCTCTATTTCTGCTGCAACATTTGGATGGTGGGGGCAGAATTTAGCATCAACAACATGAAAACATGGATTATCCTGCCTTGAATCAACGGTTTAGGCTGCTGGTGGTGGTGTCATGGTGTGGGGGATATTTTCTTGGCACATGTTGGGCTCCTTAGGACCAATTGATCATGGTGTCAACGCCACAGCCTACTTTAATATTGGTGCTGACCATGTCCATCCCTTCCTGACCACAGTGTACCATCTTCTGATGGCTACTTTCAGCAGGATAAGGCGGCATGTCATAAAGCTGGAATCATCTCAGACTGGTTTCTTGAACATCTCAATGAGTTCAATGGCCTCCACAGTCACCAGATCTCAACCCATCCATCTTAATTACTGATCTACTGTGTGTAGATCGGTAATTAAGAGCCATATAATGGATGAATAAAACCTATCTTAAAGTGATTGTCCATAGTCTGCAAAGCATCAATCGTACATCATAAGTGAATTCAACACATACTTCATAAGTGTACGTTCCATTTTCTTGTTGCCCTTAAGGTGGCCATACAACCTGTAAGGTGTACCTGCACTGTTTCAGTGTGCCTGCATGCAGCCACTCCTCTCTGTGACCCTCCACGGGCCCTAACACAAACAGAATTTCTTTTTTCTTCCATATATGAACTCATATACTACAAACAATTAAACAATTATACATATTCGAAAAGGAGTGAGAAGAAGTATAAACTTATATAAACTCACCCCCTATTCCTCATCAATATTAATTACATTAGTAAGCAGCTTCTTCATTTATATACAATGTTTTATAAGGTATAATAATTTTCACAGAGTACTGTCCTAAATACTTAGCATGAATTATTATTGAAGAATACTATGCGCATATTAAGATAAGAATAATATACACATACATATTTTTACATATGTATACTTACATACATATATACATCTAATATCCATCCAATATCTGAATATCGTTTTAAAATCATATTTTTATATCTTATTTTAAACAGTTTTATGTTTGGACATTGCTTTATTTCATCTTCTATACTGAAACATCTTCTATTTGTGCGTGCTTTGTGTATGTAAAAATTTTGTTTTCTTCTCAAACTGTACTCTCCCTCTCTTTTCATGAATAATTTTTGTATATTTGCTGGTAGTAAGCTGTATGTGGCTTTGAACATGATTAATGCTGTGCGCAGCTCCACCAGATCTGTAAGTTTCAATAATTTTGATTGTAAGAACAATGCATGTGTATGATCCAGATAACCCACGTTATGTATGATTCGTATCGCCCTCTTTTGAAGAATTAACAGTGAATGTAATGATGTTTTATAATTGTTTCCCCATACCTCCACACAGTAGTTTAGATACAGTAGCACCAGGGAACAGTATAGAATATAAAGGGATTTATAATTTAGGACAAATTTTGCTTTATTTAGCACTGATATGCTTTTAGACAATTTTGATTGTATGTATTTGATATGTGGCTTCCAACTTAATTCATCATCAATTACAACACCAAGGAATTTACATTCATATATTCTTTCAAGTTGTACCCCATCAATGGTTACATTAATGTGCATGCTTTTTTTAAGGTTACCAAACAACATAATTTTTGTTTTGCTCAAATTCAATGATAACTTATTAATATTAAACCATATTTTCAACTTTTTCATCTCTTTAGTTACATCTTCCAACAGTTTGTTTAAGTCATCACCATCACAGAAAATATTTGTATCGTCTGCAAATAGAACTAATTTAAATATTTCAGATACTTTGCATATGTCATTAATATACAGAATGAATAACTTGGGGCCCAACACTGACCCCTGTGGGACACCACAAACAATGTCCAAACATGCTGAACAAACATCTCCCAGCTTCACAAACTGCTTTCTCATACTCAAGTAGCTTCTGATCCAGTCTAACACTATCCCTCTAATGCCATATTGTTCTAATTTATTCAGTAATATATCATGATTAATAGTATCAAAAGCCTTCTTTAGATCAATAAAAATTCCAGCAACATATCTTTTCTGATCAATTGCATTTGTAATTTGCTCTATAAAGTCTATGATTGCCAATGACGTTGATCTGTTGGCTCTGAATCCGTATTGACTGTCACTAAGAAGTTTGTGCTTTTCCATAAATGCATCCAATCTACATTCAAAAAGTTTTTCCAATATTTTGGATAACTGTAGTAATAAGGATATGGGTCTGTAGTTTGTGAAGTGGTGCTTGTTCCCAGTTTTATACAGCGGTAAGGCTTTATATTTCACCTTGTGGTGTCTCAGTACTATCGTCACCATGATGAAAAAAAACAGAGGCAGTGTAGATGCAAACTAGATGTTACATTAGCCTCAACATTCTCGTAGCTGCTGTGGTGCCACTTAAACCCCAATCCCAACTGAACTGCACACACCTACTGGGACCCCTGACTGGATCCCTTTAATCACTTTAATGTTCAAATTTAAAACTGCAAATTTAAGAGGCCACACCAACTGGTTTGAACAGCATGTTTCTGAGACAAACATTGGCTAAAGACCAGACTTGATGAAAATCACTTATAAAAGAGCCAGAAGATTTTTTTTATAAGTCATCCAAAATGGCAGAAAGCAGAGTAAGCCGGGCGTTGGCGGTCCAATTTGAAATATTTAGAAGGATTTAAAAATATGTGAATATATTTTTTTTATAGATTACATTTGAATAGATAAAAGCAAGAATGTTTTCTATGCTTAGTCTGCTTTAGCTTTGTGAGGCATTGATGATTCGGATTCTGGCTTTTGCAGTCTATCTTCAAGTTATAATAATAAAAAAAAAACTGTTTTTTATTAAAAAGGAAGAAATCTAACACCAAGTGCTGATAACTCAAACCGGATTTGCAGGATACACCAGAACGACGCGATCAATACCCTAAAATGTGATGTGGATTGAAAAGTGAAGCCAAAGTCGGATGGAAACGGTCAGACATAAGGATGTGCAGACTGAACAAAGGACGACTGTTTCCCTGAGAAGTTCCTCATGAGAACTTTTCGGTGAAAGGCTGAAGATAGTAAAGGGTCATGTCCCTCTTAGACTCCTGCAGATTCTGCTGGTGAGGACAAAGAGCTCCTCTCTGCATGAGTCTCCTGTCAGACATGAGGAGGAGCGACTGCAAACCCAGTGACTACACCGAGAAATTTGGGATTTCTCCCTGTTCTGGAGCCATTCCAAATGTGTTTTCTTTTTCATTTCCATCTAGATTTTATGTAGCACGCAGGTCAGAGCTGAACAAAGATCTTCTGGACTCAAAGTCGAGTCCAGAAGATTCAGGAACACAACAAGCTATTCAGTGCTGTTCGATAAATACCG
Source organism: Oryzias sinensis (assembly GCA_037389245.1). Taxonomy (NCBI): domain Eukaryota; kingdom Metazoa; phylum Chordata; class Actinopteri; order Beloniformes; family Adrianichthyidae; genus Oryzias; species Oryzias sinensis. Next base: position 4,263,174 of record CM074508.1, on the reverse strand, counting down.
TTTCCACCAAACACGCTCATGACATCCAGGATAAACTGTTCTAACCACGTTCCAGGAATCTGGACTCAGATTGCTAAAGTTAGCCACGTTAGCATATTAACAGTGGGTGTATTTTCAGAGTGGGTGCAATTTCAAGCTGTGCAATAAGCATATGGCAAAAAACAGCAAAATTGCAATAAATGGTTACCTTAAATGTGCTTAAACAATCTTATGGCAACTTGAAGCATTTAATGAATCAAATAAATCCCTTTATGCATTTGACCAATCGGATGGAGCCTTTCATTTTGTTGACCAATCGGATGGAGCCCTGTTATGTTAGATGTTCGCCTCCTATGTCGACGAGGGTCATTTGGAGTATAATTTTTAAACTGTTGCAATGAAATTACAATGATGTTTTTGGTTGTTTTGTTCTTTGTTTATATACCGCAAATTATATCGTTATTGCAATATTAATCACTAATATCGCATATCGCAAGTTTTCCTAATATCGTGCAACCCCTAAGTGGTTGTGTCTGAATTCCTACCATACTCACTACTTAGTACACTACATAGTACATTCACCATTTGGTAGAGCTGTCTGAATCTAAAATTCCAGAATTCAGTGCCCTAGAAATCTCCAAGAAGTCTACAATGCATTGCGTCTGAACAATTTTTGCTGAACAAATGTATTTAAGTGTATTTTTTAAAATATCATCTTAAGAACACAATAGATTCATAAATAATCGTCTCAAAACGCCCATATCAACGAGATTTTCACTTTGTGAAATCGATAACGTCATATTCGCCGTTAATAAAAAAAAGAAGTGAGCATGTTCTCCGAATTGCTTTTAAAATAGTAGTTGGTGGTTTGGGTGGGAATTCAGACACAACCAGTAAAATTGTATCAACGTCAATAAGCACCAGGAAACCAGTAATATATGATTTACAAGATGCTGCAGATTTTAGGGTGCACTATGTTTTATTTTGGACAAATTGCAACTTATAAGTGCGCCTTATAGTGCTGAAAATTGCACTGGATGCAGCATTGTGTGAAAAACCAGCTCATGACATAATGGGTTTTTAGGGCTCTCCCTCCTGGTGACGGCTGTCATTGACTGTCATCTAGACATCTGTCAAGTCTTCTTCATGACTGAACATCAAATGTTCCAAACGCAGGAACCACTTAAAGGCTCTGGAAATCTTTGTAGCTGTTTTTGGTTAATCTTTCCTACATTTAATTTGAACAAACATTCTAAATTTTTGGAGACAGTAAAGTTGTTGTTTTTTTTTTTACCTGAAAGACAAAATCTTCATATTTACAAATATAAAAGCTTGAAATATTCTTAACTATGTGTTATGAGATGTTTGATGAAATATTTGGAACTGTTTTCATAAAAATCTACTATTTTAAAACGTACATGTGTGTTAAATTTTTCTAAAAAAAAAGAGAGAAAAAGATGAAGGGAAAGTCATATTATGTAAAAATAAAAGCTGACTTTCTCCCATAAAAAACCCAAAAGCGACAGTGATTGGTGCAGCCGGTTGTGACGGGCTGCTGGGGGAGCAGACACTCACCCTTCTTCCTGTCCTGCCAGTGGAGTCTGCGAGAGCTTGGAGAGGTTCTTGGCGTATTCGTCTTCTATCTTTATCCTGGAGGGAAGCAGATTAGTCATCAGGAGAGCTTATGTGCAGCTCAGCTTCCTTTGTGATCCAAATAAGCATTTACAACTTTGCGACTTCCACTGTGATCTGATAAGAATATGACAAAAAACCCAGAGGGGAAAGATAAAAACCTTTCTCGTATGAACTCGGCCATCTCTTTCTGCATCTGTTTACCCTTCAGCTGTTTCTGCAGCAAAACCTCAAACCCTGACATGAAGCCGTTGCCCTGGGGATCCTTCCTGTCAGCCTGCGAGATAAACACAGAGAGCGCCTGAGAAGGAAGGCGTGAGAACGACACAGATCTGAAATAAAACATGCTTCCCAGAGGACAACAGAGAGAAATGATTTAGCTTACTAAAGCTAAACTTAAAGAGGACTGACTGCATCATGTCAACATGCAACATATCAAAGTTCATTTCCAAAATCCTAATCACATTTTTGTTTGCCTCTCGGGGTTAAACCAAACTCAAAATAAAGTTCTGATCCTAAAAATGCTTTTAGCACACAGCAGTTAAGGCTGCAGCTTCATGTCATCTGAGGACCAACCCAGCCACACAAAAGCCCAGTTCTGTCAAATCCTGACTTTGCTTTTGTGCAACAACCCGCCTCTGTTTGCATCCTAACTGCAGATCGAAACAAGTCAAGTTTGTTCTACGGCTCCTCTGATAAGAATAAGAAAATAATAAAATAATAAAACACAAAAGAGAACAGGCAGGTCTGCTGCAGATGAACAAGAACGCTCTGATTACAGCTGGTTCTTCAGCAGGGGGGGGGGGGGGGTGCCACTCCCTTTAGCACTTTCCGTTCACACGGGACAGTTCTGGGTTGCCTGAAGCAGGGTCTGCTACCTTTAACACTCTAAAGAGCCATTCGGGTCGATTTCTCACTCACAACAACCCATTAAAAGCCCCAAAGACTGACTTCCCTCCTTAGAAAAATAGGAAACTGGTTTGCAGTCATTCATGTTACTGTTGTGATTAGATTAGATTAGATAAGTTTATGTATCCCACCATGGGGAATATCACTTAGCTGCAGCAGCAAAAAGGACATCTAAAAGGACATTCACTTTAAATACATTAAATAAATAAATAAATATGAATAAACTGTTGGGTTTTTTGCGTACATAAAACATAAAGAGATGATTTTTTCTAAATATAAAGTAGTTTATAACTTTTAACAGAAGTTCACATGATTTCCTTTTTCAAAATAAAAGACCGCCTGTCCCATCTGGGATCATCTCAATGCAGAAAATCTAGTAGTAACGCCAGAAGGGGGAAAAATATCCAAAATATCTGTTTCACCATTGTTTGGGCATCTCAGTAAGAAATTCTTAAATTTAGAAAGTGACCCTTACTGTATAGAAGGCAGGGACACTTAGGCACACTTAAAATCCGACATTTTCAACAATAGAAATCTGCCTTAAAATCTGGCACGCCTTAAGTATGAATTCAGAGTCACCTCCTGTTGATTTTTGGTGGTACACATCGCTGAAAAATCAGTCCAAACGTTAATTTTCCAAACAGTTTGATGGAATGCTGGAGCATCGTGACGGCCGTAGTCAGGAGCCTCACAGGTTCGCAGGAGAAGGTTTGACGTATCTGACTATTTGTTTTGTTTGATGCGCCTTAAGTAAAAAAAACAATGCGGTACCTTTAAGAATGAAAAACATCTTTTTTTATTTAACCAGAGAGCTTCAATGAAGGGAAAGAGGAGACGCTCCGGGGCCTCAACGTCCAGACCCCTGACCTAAAGGCCGTTTCTAACAATGAAGGGAGTTTTAAAATCACCACAGGAAAGGATCATTTAATCTAATATGATCCAATATGGGTTGTGTGCATGACTGCAGTTTGTTCCAAAACATCAGCGCAGAGGCCAGCTGGCTCCGTGGCGGCTAACATCATCCTCAGCTGCACCTCACGACGAGCAGCTCCGCCTCGCAGTCTGCAGCGAGGATGGAACATGAAACCGGGAACTGAGCGGAAACAGGACTGTCCCGGGTTTTTCTCATGAACTCACAGGGAGAACATTCAGGGATTTCTTGGGAAAAAGCATTCCAGAGTCCCTCACTCCTTTCTTCCTACTAGTTTACATTTATAAAACTTTTTTTAAGTACATGGCTGCAGGGGGGTCATGGTCCCCATGAAACTCCCTTCTCACTCCTCTAACTGAGCATGCTCAGACTGCCTTTAACAGCAGAAATGACTCCAAGAAACAATTTCTTGACTAAGAAAAATCGCAAACGATCCCACAAAGTTTAACTTTGGAGGACATCTGGGAATTAAACAAGCTAAGTATATTTCAATATAAGAACATGAAAACAAACAAAAAAGATGTTTGTGAGTGTGACTGTTACCCCTATATAACTAAAACTAACCTTTTCTCAATGGGTTTCTCTCTTCTGAAGGCCTGAGGTGTCTATAAGTGACTTTTTGTCCTCTAAGAACACCAGTCATTATTTGTTTTTTCTTTGGTTCCTAAATGATTTTTATACCAAGCAGCAGTGGATGCAGTTTATTTTTGCAGCCAGAAGCAGAGATGTGGCGGTTTGTTTGTGCTTTTCTTTCATAAACAAAACTCAGCATGAGGCTGGATTTGTCGCAAACGTTCATCCTAAATCTGGAAGTGTTTAAACTGGACAGATAATTAAGGTGCTTTATAAATAGTAACAGTATTTTCTACATATTATTTTTCAAGAAATGACAGTGGGCCTTATAATTCGAGTCCCTTATACACGGATAAAGTCTGGTTGTTACAGGTATACGGTATATGTCAGACAGATTTTTACAAGTTTCAAACAAGATTGAGTGTTATTATGAATATGTTAACGCAGCTAACATCCAGCAGTGTCAAACTGTGTTTGTTACTAACAAGTTTGGGAGTTAGCGTAATCACAGTAACGTTTGTTTTAGCTCTATCAGTCTGTTTTTTGTTTTATATGCTGCAACCTTGTTTGCAAAAATAGACCTTTCATTGACAGTATGCATTATAATCCGGTGTGTCCTATAAGGGAGATTGTAATATATTAGTATAATAATAGACGTCCTTTTTCTTTTAATGAAGCTGTTTTGAGATGATGAGTGCGGCCGTTCTGTGCATAACCTCACCCAGAAATAGTCACAGTAGCTCCATTCATTTGGTTTAAGCAGTTGTTGCTCAGTAATGCAGGATGGAGACGGGAACGTCACACAGTTGATCTGGAAAAAGGACAGAAAGACAGACAGGTAGAGTCACCATCCACAGTCTGTGCCTCCATCACTCCCAATCAGGCAAGGAATGACAGGGAATCTGGACCTCAATTTGACCTCCCCTCTACCCAACCTTTGCCCAAACTGTAGCTGGGTTTACCTCAGCAACCCCCCCCCCCCCCCCGAGACAAAGGGGACCAATCAGGTTTAGGAAATAGACGGAGGAATGGACCCACAATAGCATAAAACACTGGGTTAACTGCGGTCTTCACTTAGCATCTATAACATCGCTAACCATTGACCCAACTGAAGAGTTTCTCCAATCGGACCTGTTAGTCTCAGGTGGCATGGTGACAAGATGAGGAGTCTGACTTCCTGCCGCTTCAGTGCTCATAAAGGTGCTTCCTCAACAGAAAAAGAAAATGGTAGCTTTGAGAAGACTTTATCTCATTCTTTAAATTCTTTCCAGTCGGGCTCAGGAGGAATTTAGCCTGCAGAGAAGAAGCACGGTACTGCTGAAGAGCTTCACTGGAGCCTTTGTTCAGCATGGCTCTCTGCAGATTTCTCCTGCAGGGTCAACATTTCAAACTAGAGAAAAAAACTACAAACTTCTGTCTCAATCACTGTGGGATTTGTAAATGCTTCCATTTTAATCCTTGGGAGGTCCAAAGATTGGCAGGAAGCAGAACTTCAAACATTCTTTCAGAAATATTCTTCCTATGTCTCCTCCAGAAGTTCCAATGTTTGACTTTGCATGTGTTGGTAGATCTGCTTTCATTCTTCTGTTCAGTTCATTCCAGACCAGCTCACAGAGTTCATGTTGGGCGACTGTTCTGACCGCTCCCTGTTTTCAGGTTCCCCATCTTGTTCTTTTGTCCTCAGGTTTTTCTGGCAGTGCTTGAACTTACGTTTTGGGTCATTATCTTGTTGTGGGGTGAACTTTTGACCCACCAGGCCCACGCCTGAGGACGTCCCACAATGCCACAGAAAGCTGTGCTGGCTGGGTCTCTTGTCTCTCACACTGTACAAATCCATCCCGTCACTCACATCTCCATGTCTGATGGTTGATATCACAACCATGTTTTCTCCTTCAGCAGTGTGAACCAAAAATGTCCCATTTTGATTCCTGGATCCATAACTGCTTCTTCCAGTAGTCCAGTGTTTGCTGCTCTAGACAAGCCCGTGTCTTAGTCTGTTAACCCTGCAGCTCCACGTCTTTTCTCAACAGTTCAAACTGCGACTGGCTTGAGTCTAAAATACTGTAGGCCTTTGGACAATGTTTCTGTTTTAGGTGACCTCACATTTTTTAAACTCCTGGAAGTCCTCCACTTGTTTTTGTACCATGTTAAGCCAATTACTGAACTTGAATTGGAAAAAATTAACTTTGTTCTAAAATTTCAGCGTCCCGATCTTTGTTATCGTCATTGAAGGTAGGTCTCTGCTGGACTGAAATTAGTCACAGCTCCCCTTCGTCCTATAGTAGCAAAGCTTGTGACTTAAAACTTCAACAACCAAAAACCCTGATGATCAAGGGTTTGGTTTTGTCAGGAGATTGTCCAAAACTAAGCAAAAAAGTACCTGTGAGGAGTTAAAACAACAGCAACACCTGCTCCTCTACAGACTTTTTTCCCTAAAGCTTTCCTAACCAAACTGGTGAAAGCCCTGGAGTTCTTCCTGGGGATGCCGCACTCACCGTGACCTTGGACTCCTTACTCTGCCTCCTTGTGGGCGACGTGGATCCCGGGCTCTGAAGGAAGAGGGGAGACGCTTCATCAAAACCTGCGTTTTCTATACCAGACTCGGCTGCTCGGCACGGACACAGCATCGGCGAGCAGCGCCAGCGTCTCTGTGCTGCTGCGAGAGCCGGACTGTGCACAGCAGAGCTGGATCAACTTTTTCCGCTTTTCGCTCAGGCTGAATGTTGCTGCATGTTTGTGCACACAAGCGTGGTTACAACACGAGACTTTGGGGAAGAGGACGGACACAGACGGATTCAAGGCTTCAATAACTCCAATGCAGGAAGCATTGATTGGCTTTGACCTGCTACTGCCTCTTTATTGAAGAGAATCAGATAAGACAGAAAAAACACAAATGCAGGCTGCATGATGGTGTAGTGGATAACGTTCTTGCCTCACAGCTCTGGTTTGAATCCAAACTAGGTTCCTTCTGTGTGGAGTTCCGCGTGTTCTCCTCGTGTATGTGTGGGTTTTATCCGCTTTGCTCACACAGTCCAAAAACATGCTTCATAGGTAAATCTATGTTTCTAAATTGTGAACATGTGTCAGAGTGAGTCTGTGTGTGATTGTGTGGCCCTGCAACTGCCTGGCGTCCTGTTTAGGGTGAACCCTGCCTTTACCCAGCACTAGTTGGGATAGGCTCCAGCAACCCCATTCAATGGGTTTTGAAGATGAATGGATAGAACCATCAGTGAAATTCTACCCAGAATGCAACAATGCCTTGTTTTTTCAATAACAAGACTGAACTTCAATGGCTGAGAGTGAATTAGTGGAGTTGATAAACCCGTTTACAGCGGAGTTTTTGCTACCGTAACTCCTCAAACATTTACACAATCAATGTAATTCCAGTGGAGAAAAGCATCTTTGCCTTGATATGCAACACTTTCCACGAGGGAAGTGTTTAAGTAATGGACGTAAATCAGCGGACTCTGTTGCAGAGCAGATTAGCACCGATATGCAACACTGTGCTTCATATCGGTGTTAATCTGATATGAAAAGCCAAGTTTCTCCGCTTTAGAATGTTCTGATTGATCGGGTAAACCGTCAAAGTGTTTCATTGTGTCAAAGAGCGTGTGTTATTTACGCCGGCGACATCTCCAGGGTTAAAGGGCTGAACAACATAAAGACCCACTCAACACCGGTGCTATCTCACCTTTGCACAGTTAGTTGGAGTGATTAATTGAAATTTTTCACATGGGTCAGTCCGAATGTGTGCGTGTGTGAACCTCAGTTGTATTGTGTACATGTTGACATGTTGTGTGTTTGGGCATTTTTGGAGCCCACAGGTGTGTTTGTGGCATTTGGGTGTGTGTGTGGACAGGCCCCGCCCTCTCTTGGATTTATATTACTTATAGACCTGACTGTAATGACTGTAAACATCAAACAAACAACCCTTGTTGCTTTATGCTGCTTCACGGCTCTACCCCCCCCCCCCTCTAACCCCCCCCTTACCCCCCAATATCCCACTCTTCTTCGTTCTTTTCTTTTTGTCCGGTCCAAAAAAAGACTTACAGATATAATAAATATAAATAAAGTTTAGGTTAAATTACAAAAGAGGTTTATTCAAATATACATCCAAGTGTGTCAGAAGATTCATAACCCTGGTTGTAACAGTAAACTATGTCCAACACAACTGGCTTTTAGCTCTAATGCCTGCTCAGCTGTTGGTCAGGACAAGTTAAAAAAAAAAAAAGATGTCACTTTTTCTGCTGGAGATCAGGGGCGGAGTCACTTGTCAAACCACCACCTGATGACGTCTCTCATGAAGGCGGAAATGCTTCCGCCAAATCATGTCTGTATGTGAAACACAACCGTGTCTGATACAAAGGAACCTAAGAAATCATATCATACATACAGACGCTATGAACTTTTTTAAATAAATAAATTACAGTTAGTGGGCTCAGTATTTGACTCAATTTACACATTAATTGAATCATTTTTCTCACCTATTTCAAAACACAGGAATGAAAACGTTTCATTTAAACTGAACAGAGTGAAACATTTTAGTCTTAAAAGTATAAATTCCTACATTAAAAACAAACAAATAGCAGTTTTTCTGCCAATAAAAATAACAAGAAATTACTTTTTCCTTTGGATTTTATGAAAATGTCACGTACAAAACGGAGGGAAGAAATGTCAGGCAGGTTTACCTGAGGCTCTGTGCTGCACTTCCTCACCAGGTTGTTGTGGGAATTTTCTCCATGATGGAAGGAGCTTCCACTCGAGTGAAATCCATTCACTGAAGACACAAAATGGGAAACGTGTGAGGATGAAGATGGAGGGAAGTTCAGCAGCTTTTATGAAAGCTCATCTTCACTCCAGAGTCAGACGGCATCTGCAGAGGTTGTGTATGAAGATGCTACTGATGAAAGAGTCGGATTATTATTCTGGTTTAAGTAAACTAAGCTAAAGTAAGCAACAACCTGATGTCAGACAAAATTGGAATGAGCAGTTGCAGTTCATAAAGTCACCACAGAGGGAGTCTTGCAAACATTTTTATCTTTCCATTCATTTCAACTGTCAACTATCCAACTTTAAAACCAAAAGTTGTACTGATTAGCTACAGATTATAACCAGGCTTTCATATTATATACATAATACTCACTACCTTATATATGACTCTAGTGGACTGTCACTTACCAAAAAGATAGAGTATATTATAAAAGGAGTTTAAAGGTATTGGTTTATGTGGAACAATCTAGGATAAATGAGTCTCCAAAGATATATTTTTGATCAAAATATAAACCTTGGGTGGAGGAAGTATCATGATCTGGGACTGCTATAAACATAGGATAAGAAAAGGTCAAATGAAAAATTGAATATGGTTTTGATTCAATGTTTTGGGAGGAAAAAGACAGGATTTTAAAACATAAAGCATAATGAGCCCAGATCCATAAAGACAGAGCCCTACACTGAACCATTTTTTGGTAAAACGTGATTGTTTATGGCGATGAATGTGATCTGCCTCCACCGAGTGCAACATAAAAAAAAAAAAAAACAACAACAACTCCTGGCTCTGCCCAGAAGGTGCCAAACACAACACAATAGAGCAGCCTTTAAGCTCTGGAGCAACATGCAGCTCTTTCATCAAGAAAAATGAAAATATTTTAAATAAAGCTTGTACTTTTGGTTCATTTGTTGTGATGATTTATTTTTAGAATAAAATTAAAAAACACATTTTAATCTTCTGCTGCACAACAATGTCTAGTTGCTGTTCAGAGGCAAAGTTGCACCTACATCTATGGATTTTTTCCCCATTATTTATATTCATGTTATTTATATTTGATAGTGTAGAACAAAAGGCGCCATGATGATAGAAAATGCCATGTTTGACTTTCTTGCATTTTTTATCAGAGTAAACGTCTTGCAGCAGAAGGATGTTATTTGAGACAGGGTGTATTTTATTTTGAAAGGAACTGGTACAGAAACATAGAACACTGTTATGATTCAGTTATTGTAAGTATTGAAGTTAAATCTGATTACTTTATGGTTTAATAGCCAGAAAAACCTTAATAAGGTGTATTTTTCTAAACAGTGTGTTGGGATTTTGCATCTCTTGTTGGGTTTTAGCCGCTAAGAAACTGGACCAAACGGCTCTTTTAGTGTTTAAGTTTGCAGACCTCTGCCATAGAGCTTCAGTGAAGTTAACTCTGATCACTGAAAGGGTGGGCGTGGTAGGAATGATGCTGCTTTTAGTCTTCATAGGAAAGTTTCAGGAGATGTGGGAGAAGCAGTACCTGCTGGAAGGGAGTTCTTGTGCCGGAGGGAATTCTTGGGGGTCCCCGGGGTGCTGGACGGCCGCTCCCATGTGGTCTCTGGTGGACAGACGTTAGGAAATATTGACATAAATGTGGGATTTAAGAAGAAGAAGTGAATCTTTCTAGAGATGCAAACACGGCATTTTTAGTTAGGAACTAAAAAAGGAATCAGATTAGACTCATAATTTACGACTTCTTTGATTTATTTAGGAAATCTTTCATGCTGACAGCACTTCCTGTAGTGCGTAACGGCAGAAAAGTCCCGATTTTTGTAAATGAGGGTGAGTTGGACTTCAGCTTTTCAGTTTTTCACCTGGTGATCTCATGGTTTGAGGAGGAATAAAGAACTGTTGAAACATTTCAGAGCTTTAACCTTTTCTGTTGGCTTTCTTGTAATGTAGAGTCTCTGAAAAATTGTTGTCAGTGTATAAAAAGGAAAAAAATGATGATTTTTTTCCTATTCATTTGTGTTTTTGGTTCAGAAACAAAGAAACTGAGCTAAAATTTTCAGAGTAAATAACGCAAATGGACGAGAAAAGCAGCAGTGAGCCTTTACTTTGAAAAACAGCCCTGAGGACAACGCCTTCCTGTTTCTAACACAACAATGAATATCAATTTGTTTGCCATAAATAAGTGGATTCTGAAAGAAATAGAGGAAATGATGTTTGTCTGCAGAACTCAGCTATAACTCACGTTTAATTATGTTTTCATTTACATGGCGGTGATTTCTCGCATCATATAGAAATGATGAAATATTTACTGTAGCCCCGAGGGGAGGGCATGGAGTTTCTAAGCAACAGGAACAGAAATGCAAATGTCTGATGGCGTTCTTCAGTTTTATCAGACGAACGAAGCATTGGACTGAATCCTGGGAGATGAAGCTTATGAGAACACTGATGGAGCAGCAGAAGGAGGAAGAGGAGGAGGAAGACTGCTCGTCTGTGGCAGATGAGAGCTGAACTGAACAAGTTGTTTTCACTAAATGACAAAAGTATTTGAGGTCTGCTCCATATTTGTGGAATTGTTGAGGTTTACACGGGTCCAAACGATGTAAAGGATGTACAAAAGGAAATCACACTTTCATCAGGCTCAAATCAGTGTCTTGTCGTTTCTTTGGTGTCAGAACACATGAAGATTTTTACGCGGACAAACAAACGCTGGACAGAAATTCGCGATGGATAATGAACAATGAAAGTAAAGCCGGAGTTCTGAAAATCTGCCCTTAGGCCAAAAGCCTGACCGTTTTGTTTTAGGCTCACATACCTGCCATAAAAAACACACCCATCACAAACAGAAATGACAGCAGAAATAAAATAAAAACAGCTGATTTAAAAAAAAATCACTCCTTCCTGACGACTGAATTCAAAGTGTTCATATTTTGCACAATATTCTTTGTTCATAAAAGATTCTTTTAGCAGAGATATGAATCAGAGCGCTCAGTTATCGGTCTTTTGGCATGGATTCATATTTCTGGGATTCTGTGTTGATGAGGAACTGTGCAGCAGTTAAGCAGAGACCCTGCAGCCAATTCCCACAATCACAGTTTGTTAGAGAAAGTTAACTCAAGAAAAACCAAGCGAGGACGACTGAAGTTTGGAAAACTGCATCAAAAAAACCAACAAGACTCCTGGATTATTGACCCTAATGTCATGTTTTTGATAGAAACTGTTCTTACATCCTGATTCTTAACAACAATCTTGAAATTCATCCCAAAAAAAGGTATTAGATTCAGCACAGAGACATACAAGACCATTCAGAGTATTTAAGAAAAAATCAAGTCAAAGGCACGGTGGTGGAGGGATCAGTATTTGGGCTCAGAACTCTCTGGTGTCACCGAGTTGGCACCGAAAAATTCCCAAATGAATAACAAGGAAGTCTTGATGAAGTGGAACATGCAGCAGCACATCAGGAAAAATCATTGATGGACTAAAGACAAAAGAAATTTGAAATCCTCCAGTCAAAGTTCAGAGCTGAGAGATGCAGATGTGAGGTGTTTGTGCAAACCACACATGTTGAGGTTCCACTCCCATCATCATGTGATCTGTTGTAAAAGTGGTCTTTTAAACATGATTTATCATGATTACACATCATAAATGCACCTCCTGTGTCAGCTAATTATGCATAACGAGCATCAATTACTAATTAATAAGACGTGCATTTATGCAGAGTTCCTGAACTTTCAAGTACCTAAATATACTTTCTAAAAACCATCACGACGCCGATCAATGCGGTCAAAGTTTCAAGGGGGAAACGGGTCAAACCAAAAGGTCTGTGCAGCTCATGAAGCGAACGCTACAAAGAGAAACCCACAAACCGAGTACACACAGCTCTCACCCACGCACCCACTGTCACCATAGCAACACCAAACCCCATGAAAGTAAAACACAGGATGCTAATCTGTCTGAACTTCGGCATAAACTGAGAAAAGTCCGGTGGCAAAAGGCAGGGAGGTGATGAGCATCGACGGAGATGTCATCAGATGGGTTTTATTTTGGAGGAGTGTGGGTTATGACTCATCTTGTCATTCTGCAGAAAAGACACAAAAAATGTGCCCTGCTGGTTTTTCCATGCCCTTAGAGGCACATTTCACAACTCCATGGCAACGGTGTCTTTCTTCACCAGCCTGCTGATGGCAGCTCATAGGAAACCGTAATCACGTTCTCTTGGAAATAACGGGGCGCTCTTTCATAGCAGCTCCGAACCAAAGACACATGAAAATAGGACCACTGAGCTGTAAAACCCTATGCTCTTCACACCTACTCTGTCCGATAATAGAATACATGTTTTCGGCCATTTTCTCTCTCATCTTTAATAATTATTATTAAGTATTGTTTTTCTAGTTTTTATGGTGTAAAGTAAGGGTTCTGCAAAGTTCTGCTGAGCAGCCCACATCCAGACAAAACATCTTAACATTTCTGGGTTTTGGGTGAACACAGAGGTCGAACTCTACCCCTATGGCTTCTTCCTACCCCTACATTTAACCGTCCAAACGGAGAGTTATGGAAAAATAGTATCTTCTAATTCTGACGTTACTCCCACTGGATGACATCATCAATAGTCGCCAGTCAGCTACGCACTCAGAAATGCATAAAAACATTGGTTTTATAACTTCATTTTAAAACCAAAAGTCATTCCTTACAGCTAAATCTAAACTTCTTTGCTTCAGTGCATACCCACATTAAAAAAAAGTGTTTCTTCTGCGCGGAGGGCTCGGCATCCCTCCACCATGAGGGTTAGTCCTTATAAAAAAATCATTTTGGACAACCCTACCCATCACAATGCCCCTACAATTGGAGGGTGAAGGGAGAAGCTGTCTGGGTAGGGGCAGAATTCAGATTCGGCCAGAGTTTCAGGTATTGCCGTTCTGTTGGGAACCAGTGGTGTAGGACCCATAATGCAGGAGACCAGGCTTGTTTGCAGAAACTTAAAAACATTTAAAAAATAAAGTGAATTATGACAAAACCCTAGGAGAAAAAAATGAGTGACAAAGCAGAGCAGAGCAGATGAGGTGACAAGGAAGCACTGAAAACCTGACATTAAACAGCTGGGAATCATGACAAACCTGAAACCGATGTGACTGAGGGACAACATACAAAAAACATGACCAAAACCACAACATAACTGACACAAATCCAACCAAAGTTCACAATCCTCACATGTTGACGGAGTCGTCTTTGAAAAGATTCAACAACATGTTGGTAAAGATACAGTGGAGCAAAAGAAAGTACCGGTAGATGCTGAGGATTCTAAGGAGTTGGGGTGTAGCGATTTGTTTTAACAACAGTGTGAGTCATAATAAAAATTTGTGGTCGCTGATCCGATTTATGGTCAATATTGGTTCATTTCAAATGATCCGATTCAGTGACCTAAAATCGATCCAGAACATCTTTAGGCAGAAATTCAACCAGTGTGAATCAGTGTTGTGATCCACTTGGTTGTTTTTACCATATAGTAAAATAAACCTTCCCTGCTTCAATCCAAATGGTATTTTCCAGTATCGATACAATCAATTTATTTCATTTTTAAATGATTATTAAACGGTTTAGGTTGATTTGAGTAAAAACTTGCCTCGAACAGATTCATCTGGTTGGATCATCGGAATATCAATTGTTTACCCCGATTCATTGTTACACCCCTACTAAAGAGCCTGAAAAGGAATTGATTGGTATGAGGTCCAGAGAACACTGAAGAACTGGAGATATCTCCTTATAACGGTAGTGGTTTTTATACCACCGGTCTTCCATTGTTACAAGCCTTAATGCCGACTTTAATAACCAAAGTGATGTGCAGGGAAGATGGTGATGGGAGTTATCGCTCAAAGAGCTTCAAAACAAGGAACCACTGAAGCAATGTTGGCTCAGAGGAAGCAGCGGGGCATAAACAGGATGACACACGTGACCAGATGCCAAGAGAGGAAGTCAGCTGTTTGAGGAAGTCAAATGTGGCAGAGAAGTACTGTGTGTGAAAGAACTACTAGAAGAAGAAAGGCAGGGCAGAAGTGCCACATCATCTAAAGGTGGGGGTGGGACACATCAGGGACCAACTTTAAGCAACCAACTGTTTGGGAGGTTGATGGACAGCTTGACACGAACTGTGATGGCTTCTGAAGACAATCCTAGAGAATGGGAGCAGGGGGGGGGCGCTCAGATCAGAGAACGAACGATATAAAAACAAGAAATGATTTCAGTTTTGATTGGGAATGGGTAAATAGTGATAATTTTGCATCGAACCAAGACTACATGTAAAGTCTTGGAGTGTGTTCCACCCACCCCACCCCCGGTCTCTGCGTACCTCCCCATCAACTTCACATTGAGGGACATAACTGGTCGTCTCTAAAACGGGTGAGTGGTATGGTCGTTTTTCCTGCTCCGTATTGTCGTTCACATAGGAAATAACCCAATTTGGACAGGAGAACCAACTCTAAAGTCCTTCTTAACCCTATGACACCTGAATTTATCTCCCAAACATTTCACTTGTGCTTTTGCCTTCAAGTACATACTAAGGTACCGTATGTTCTGCATTATAGGGTGCTCGTCATTGAATGGTCAGTTTTAAACTTATGTCATATATAAGGGGCACTGAACTGTAAGGGGCATTCAGTAAGACAAAAGTCAGTTGGTCTTTATTAACCTGTTCACAGTAACTCTAGAACTTTTTTGTGACACGTTACACAGGTGCCCTGTCTAGGCTACCCCACCTTGGTGGGACACAGCCTTGGTAAATAAATAGATAGATAGAATAGATAGTTACACGTTAGCCATGTAAACCAGTAACTCCTAACCTTGTAACACATAAAAAAACAACACTTTTTGACAGTGCTACACATTTACTGCATTACGTCCTCAATATTACCCAACCAAACATTCAGCACCATGTACTTCTTAAAATCGCTTTGTATTAAACTAAAATTGGTCCCAAAGATCCAGTTTTGAACCGAATCATGAGGAAAGTAAATCGACGCATCCCTAGACGTCATCCATAGTAAACGTGTTGCGTCCGCCTCCAACAAAATGAGATAAATTCAGTCGCCATTTTTTTGTGATATGGACGGAGCCATGTTGGAAGCAGACCATGTCAGTAAGCAGTGATTACCCCCAGCACTTGAAATCTGTCAAAACGTTTTGAACGTTGGACGAGGGGGCCAGGAGGCCTCTGATTGGGTAAAAATGAATAATATTAAGGATTAACAAGGACATGTTGAGAAAAGGTAGCAAACCAAGAATGGTTCTTCTGACCAATAGAATGACAGAGCTGTTTATTGCTCTATAGAAGTCTATGGGATTTTGGGCTATTGGAAGCGGTGGGTACTTCCTGTTTGGAAAACCAGGGGGGAGGGGCTCACTCAGTCCAGTTCTCATATACAGTCAATAGTCTGACCAGACTATAAAAAAAGGATGAAAAAGTCATGTAAACTCTCAACATGTTTTGTTGATAATGAGATTGGTAAAATAGATTAATACTGACAGATATTGATAGATTTGATATTAATAAATTGATAGTTGATAGTGTGTTTTATCCTACAAAAGGATAGCCCCTATTTCACCTATGCCCTCTTTAGAGTTTTTTTGAAAAAATCGTGTGCCTCTACCCTGAAGTGAAGTGCATGTAGGGAAAACTGAAACCCTCTATTTTTAGTTCTCATGTTGGGCTCTGACACCACCCAAACAAAATAGATTTTCTGATGGAAACAAACTCGGATGAATCCTGTAGGATGGAAGATGACCTAATACTGGAGCAACGTTTCAGACACCGGAGAACAAAAACACACTCTTGGCTTAGCAGCTTTGGTTCACAATGAGGTCACTCATGAGCCTTCAACATCATGTGTGTGCGCTTCAGAAAGACACTGAGGGCTGATTGTCCAAAGAAACCTGGCACCAGCGGCAGCACCAGCGGCAGCAGCAGCGGCAGCAGGCCCTGATGTCAGCCGTCTCGGGTCTTATCTCTGACTGGATTACACAACATGAACCCAAAATCCTTCCTGCTAATAAATACTGCTCCATTGGCAATTTTAGTTAACCTGATGAACGAGTAGGAGGAGCTCTGAAAGCATTCTTTTCATAGAAGTGCAGTGGGTTCTCAGAAGGTTGAGGGTTTCAAACCCGATAATGTCCAGGTTTGTGCCAGTCACCTTGCTGCCAGATTTGTAATGCCTAAAGTCAATAGGAATATGGGAAGCAGCTGACAGATAATCTAATCAAACTAGCTTTTCAAAAACTGGACTGATTTATTTCTATTTTTGGAAACCTAAAGAGAAAATGTATAATTCAAAGTATAATTATTTTTTTGTAAAACAGCTGAAAAGAAATCAACCGTCTTGCTAAATTTAAACTAACTGCATTTCCAGGTGAGCTCAAGGTTCAACAGACCAACACAGAGTTTACAAAATGGATCCATCTGGACAAATATTCTGTGACGTTTGGCTGAACACTTCATTGCATTTGCTAAATTATCTCAATAGGATTAATCAAGATTCTCCGGCTGCAAAGACTGCAATTATGTTCTGGTCACATGATGCAAACACAAGAGAGTGGTTGGTAACTTTGACCTGCAACGTCTCCACTGGAACCACCAGCAGAACACAATGAGAATTTTGGATCCTTATAAGGTTCCAGGACGTTTTTAGAGCACATTACTGTTCTTCAAAAATGGTAACAGATTGTTTTCCTTTAAAAGCTGTTTGAAAAATCAACAACCTCATAGTCAAAAGTATGGAAATGTAGGGCTTACTAATAAAAAAAAAAATTTTGGGGGTAAAGATTTTTAAGTATTTGCAAAATTATTTTTGTTTTTCAAGAGAAAAAAGTGTTCATCCTTGACACGGACACACCATGGCTTACAGTTAAAATAATGATAAAATTATTTTGAAAAACACTAAAAACTTTGTCAAAAGAGCAAAAAACAATTATTTCAAAGAAAAAAAAATGTAGTCACAAAAACTCCTAAAACTGTTTAATAGGTTTCAATTGAATGCTTCTATAAAAAAGGTGTAAATGCAGCAATAAAAATCTTGAATGGTTTTGTGTGAGAAAAAACATGAACGTTTGAAACTAAAGAAAAAGACAAAAACTGATGCTTTTATTTATACAGAGACCCTAAAGTGGACCACATTTGTGTTTTCCTTACCGTTGTTGATGGTGTTGACGTAGTATCTCCGCCCCTGTGGGGACATGTAGCATCTCCAGTGAGGAGGCAGAGGCTCTTTGAGGTCCTCGGATGGAAGCTGACCCAGAGACGCCGTCCTCTGTTTTACAGAGGAAAAGTCATGTTAGTCATCACAGAGTTGTTACAAAAGTGAGCCAGAATAATGAAATGACTGCAGCTGTTTAGCATCACATGAATTCCAGCTCTAATCCAACGCACTTCTTCAGAAACTTATTATTCCATATCATCGATCCTTGTAAGTCGACAAAGAAACTGTTCTCAGTCAAAGGATGTCCTTGTCCAGAGGAAGAACAAAAAAGCAACAAAAACTTTAAATTCTCAACAAACAGAAGAACAAAATCCTGAATTTCATATAGACAAAAAAAAAAGGCATGGAAAACTAAATGTTAAAATAAAACTAGAAATTAATTTAACTACTAGTGGGAATCCTGAGACAGGCATTTTCAAGATATAAAAATGATCAATTCAAATGTAAAAACATATAGAAGGTCAAAAACCAACAAGGGAAAAGAATCCTTTCAAAAATCCACATTTATTAAAACAAAAACTAAATCATGGTAAACATTGCCACAAATAGCTTTAAAAAACAATAAAGAATGATCTTTTTAACTAAAGGTTTGCTGAAGGTCTTGACCATAAAGTTTACAACACATTAAAAAAAAATTAAAAACACAAAAAAAAAAGCAAAACCAAAGATGTAACCAAGAATCTCCTGAAGCCAATGCATGTCCTAGAAGCTGAAAGACTGAAATGCATTAGAAGAACCAGATTAGGATCTGAAAAGGAGTATTTGTGATGAAAAAAAAGCCTTAAGCCCGAAGCGACTCTTCTCAATATGGAGGATATCTTCTTGAACGGGTGAAGCATCCCATCTCTAAAAAAGACC
This sequence comes from Oryzias sinensis, assembly GCA_037389245.1. NCBI lineage: Eukaryota > Metazoa > Chordata > Actinopteri > Beloniformes > Adrianichthyidae > Oryzias > Oryzias sinensis. The sequence continues at coordinate 4,244,303 of CM074508.1, read as the reverse complement.
TCAACTTTTCAGTTCCTGTCCCCACCACATTCTAGTAGGTACAGCATCATACAATTACAAAAAAAAAAAACATTGTTAGAGTCTAAAAACATTTTGTCAAGCTGCTAAAAAGTGAAAAATGTTGAGAAAAATCCTGTATTTTAAAGAAATACAGCTTTATTTCTGCTTTCTGTGTCAGTGAGTTTCAAAATAAAAGACAAATTTGTACTTTTCTCTGATCAAAAGACGAGCAATTCTCTTTTTAAATGATGACTATCTACATTGCATAACCCTATGATTATTTTAATAATATTTTACTTTTTTTGTTACTTAAGAGTTTATATGCTGGATTTGTCAAGTAATAGTTCATATGTTTACCTTCATGCTCATCAAAAAGTGTTTATTTATTTACTAATTACTTTCTACTTAAAAGTACCTGATGGCTCCCCAAAAACATTTTCTAACCCCTTATGGGTTTTTGGCCCCCTGGGCAGCGATGGCTGCCTGAAAGACACATTCCAAAGATTAAAGGGTGGTTTTTTGTCCACCACTGATGGGCACTAAAGTTGTTGGGATGAAACGTCACCAACTGAAGCCCTAAGGCTTGAAAGGCTGCACTGTGGAGTCTGAGCATGCTCTGAGGCGTTTGGAGACAATCATGTCAGGACAGTGGGAGCGAGTAAAGAAGTGTTTCGGTGTCTGAACCCTATTAAAAATTCAAAACCTTGGCATGATCACCTCGTTTGAGCGGCAATCAATGGTGGATTTAAAGCCACACTGTTGTTGGTCTGTCCTAGAAAAGCAGAAGTTAAACTTCCGCCTTCACCACACAGTGAAGCTGTGGCACCAAAAAGGCACTAAAAGCTAAATGGTGAAAGGTAATCCAACCATTTCACTCTGAGCTTCCATCCAGAGGAGTTTGCATCTCTTTTTCCGGCTCTAATTGCATTTCTTTTAATTAGATTGTGACCAATAAACCCTCAAACAGAGAAAGTACAAACTAATCAGTGTCACAGGACCCAAGAGTTTGCATCAGTACGCCTTTTGACAATTTTGTTCCAGTGAAAAAATACACAATAATCTGAGAACGTATCTGTGAAACGCCTTTTTCCAAAGCCGGAGAGACCTGGCACACGAAAAAAAAAATCTGGATTTAAAGCAGGTTCATTTATCCCAATTAAGTTAATGTTTCCAGAAAAGTTTGGAGTGTGATCCAACATCTGATTTTTAAACCTTTTTGTTGACAAGACTGATTTTAGCTTTTAAAGCTGATCACAGCAGATGTATCACTGGGTTTGTGAGGAGACCTAAAAGCAGCTTTGTACTGAAGATGGATGTTTCCTTAAAGTCCCTCATGCAGGTGAGCTATTTTAGTTTGCAAAAACACGATCAGGCAGACAGTAAGTCTTCCTGGGAGAGTGCAGACATTGTACCACGAATATTTTGTACTACAAGGTGTACTCAATGTGACAACCCAAAACTGCTCTGTTTGCTTGGTGCTGCAACTTTCCAAAGTTTGCCTGAATGTTTTTTCATGTTTTGCAGAACAGCAAAAAAATCCCTTCTAAATCTTTCTATGTGCTTCTGTATTTCACATGTACCCCAAACAGAACACTTACCCCTAGTCACAACTGCCCTTACGGCTAGATAAAAGCTGTCTGCAGGCGAAATATCAAGGTCATAGAGGACTCGGCAAGCCCATAGAGTAAAAATGTTCATGCACATTTTTTCTGCAGCCATGCTGCGAGCGACCCCCAAATCCTGCGTACTGTTAGCGAGTTTGTTAGTGTTGTTGACGTGATAAATGAGCGCTCCTTATGTGTGACCGCTAGATATTAGAACATGAGCCAATCAGAGGGTAGGTTGTGTGAGAACTTACGCATCACATGCACACCCCATGCGTGTACCATACGGTTTGAAAGCGGCCAGTACACGCACTTTACTACTAACTTTCAGTTCCCTTACTTTGGCGTAAGGGAACCGTACAACCGCAGCACCCCTACGTCAAAAGTGCATGTAACTTACATTAAATGCACAAAAACTCCTCGATACACTTACCACACGCACAACAATTGCAATTTTTTCCCCCATGATGTCCCTTGAGATGACCATTCAAGATTCAAGGGAACTGGAAGACACACCTGTGCTTCCCTTAAGATGTGGCGTCTCCTCTCTACGGGCCTGGACAACCACAAAACCCGTATGGGTCAACCTTCATATGGATGAATGTGACAAAGGTCAAAGGTACTCAGCTGTATTTCCTGACAATTCAGATTCAAATGCCTTAACAGTGGAGCTGAAATCCACACAGACTACAACTTAACTGCTAAGAATCTGTTTTCTTTTGCAGAAAGGAATTGTTTGTGTGGGTGTGTTCTCAAAAGACCAACACAATCCTATGTTTTATGTTTACTGTCTGACCCAAAAGTGTTTTTTAGTCCAATTAAGAATGACTTGTAATGAAATTCAGACACTATTCTACCTTTAGCTTTAAAAAAATGTAAGATAGATTTGTGAATCCCTGCATCCATTTGGTGAGAACAGGTCAACCATTGATCCAGAGCAGGGAGGAGGTTTCGGCTTTCGCTGTCGCTCTGCTGGCCTTATCTGTTGTTTGCTCGTGTTTGTTATCGGAGCAGAGATAGCTGTCTTGTTCTTGTCTGGATTTACAGATATGGCTTTCAGAAAAAGGCAAAAACAAAGGCGCGTGGGCTGTCTAAGCATGGAAAAACATGGATGACACGCCAAATTGGACAGAAAAAACATTCCAATTTGCGGAAGGAAAGAAAAAACTTTCATCCTTGGGTCAAAAGAGGGACGAGCTTGTGGTGGAAACCAGGGCAGATCGGGGATCCGGATAGTTGCAACATATGAAACAATAAATAATGCACTGTTCCACATGGTTCACTGAAGCCGGCCTTCTGCGTACACGCTCAGAGAGCAGCTTGTTCCAGCCTGCAATATCTGAGGACTGACTGCAACAGCAAGGGCCGTCTCAGAGCGCCACCCTCGCCAGAATCCTCCCCGCTCCTATGAAGCTGAACCTGGATATTTGGTGAAATGTCAACGATCATTAAAGCAACAGACGACACTGAGGTTTAACTACAAAAAGCATCAGATTACGTCTGTATGTTCAGTTCTGGGTCATTTCGGTGATCATCCGGAAAATGTCCAAGTTTTTCTGTGGCTGATCTTCCACTCAAATGCAGCAGAAATACACTCCTTCAGTTTAGATGTTTAATACAATCAGTAACCATCACATACATGAGGTCTCTAAAAATCAGTGCTAACATTTCTTGACCACAAAAAAAAAAAAAAAGGAAATCAAAGATGTGAGCAGCGTTAAACGCCCCTCGCAACGCGCTGACCCGCCCTCCAGAGGCCCTTCCACTCTCTCATCAGTCACTGTTGACATGGTTCTCTGGGTTTTACATCCGCTTTTCAAATTTAGCCCAAAGGTTGTAAAAGATGATGGTAATAATAAAAACCCTTTCAAATATGGTCCTTTGTCCTCTGTGGACTCGGGTAATAATACATGAGACAAAACATACATGTAACTTTCGGTTTGTCCCATCTTTAGAAGCATTCAAACTGCCTGAAGCGTTGACTGAGCACACTGACAGTTGGGGCCTTGTGCTTGATGTGTTTGTGGATCTTGGATGTTTCATCCTGGATAGTGGCTTCCACGCTCACTAGCCCTCGACCTCCTTTCTTGCAGCTCGCATACAGTCTCAGGATGCTGGAATCCTCCATGTATATGGTATGGAGCATACATGCCTTAACATATTTGGTCTGTTTCTTCCTTTGACCATCTTATTATTCCTGCACAGACTCCGATCACTGGCAGTGCAGAACAGTTTATTATCCAGGATTTGTTCTTGCCAATGAGTTGGCTTCTTAATACCTGCAAACAAATGTTCTGTTGACCAGGCGTTACGATTTGGCTCCTCTACCAATGCCCTTCTCTACATTTGTCATGATCTAATGTTCTATGCTTCATTCAGTTTTCTCTTAGCTATTGTGATTGACATTGGGGTTGGCTGGAGTTCAATTTAGTCGTGATCTCATCTTTTGGGTGAGTTCATAATCACAATAATGGCACTTAATGGGGTTTGCACCCAAATTCTGGTTGGAAGGTCAGTATAACCGCCCCTCATATTATTGTAAATTTCTCCCTTTAATGGTCGAATGGCTGTGAAGACCACCCACTCCTCCGTTTAGCCCCTGTCTCTGGATTTTATCTTGATCATGTTCACTTTCAATGAACATAATTGATTTTTTCCACCTTGAGGGTCCAGGAGCTCTTGACTCTAAACAAAGTGATATTTAATATATAGATATATATATATAAAATCTTTTTTTAGTTATTGGTCGAGGTCTTAGAAAGTCAATCCATCCATCTTCAAAAACTGCTCAATCCATTTTGGGGTCAAAGGGTTGCTAGGGCCAACCAGGCTACTGCTGGGTGAAGGTGGGGTGCCAATTTTCTGCAAGGCCACACACTGACATGCACACCCAGGGGCAATTTAGAGACACCAATTAACCCATGAAGCCTGTTTATGGACTGCAGGAGGAAACCAGAGTGCCCACACATGCAAAAGAGAAGAACACGCAAACACGGGACGGAACCAGCTGGGATTTGAACCAGGGCCTTCTCACTAACTGCCCAAGTTTGGAACACAAAAAATTGAAAGGACATCGAAAACAAAACAAATTAGAAAAACTTCTGTTTGGTAGAATCCTTTCATAGAGATGCACAAAACTGCCTCCAAACTTTTTTTTATGACGTTAAATAGCTTATGATCTCTGAAGAATAACAAACAGATCCCAGCATTTCTTCCTCAAACGGGAGACATTTCCCACACATCCCGGGACACAAACCGCTTCTTCTTATGGAAAACAAAATACTTCATGGTCTCTGTGTTACAGTGGCCCTGGCTTCCTGCCTGGAAAACCAAGCATTTGTTAAATTCCCTCAATAAAGCTTTCATGTAAACAACAGGCCTGAGTCTGGGGTCAGCGGGCGAACGGTTCACCTGCACAGGAACAGCAGCGAATCTGAATGAAAAGATTTTATCCCAAAGGGACTTTCCCTCTCATTTGATTTCGGTGTTTAACAGATTTATGGAAGCAAGGGAAACTCACAATAGAACTCCAAACATTTCACAGTTCAAAGCAAACAGAGGCCGTCGAATAAGGTGAGATGCTTTAAGAGATGAGCATCCCTTAGTGAGAACGTGTGACACATGGCCCGTCAGCTGAACTCTGACCACACAGGTTGTCCTGGAAGGGTGAGTCACCACATGTCACAGGTTTTTTTGAAAAATCTAGCCACCCACTCATTTTCAGAAGCAGCTCAGAGCTCCAGAGTTTCAACAGACTGGGCCTCTGGGTGACTCAGAATCCCCTGACTGCTGAAAAGACCTAGAGGATCCACGATAAGAACCGCGAGTCAGTTTTGCAAAAACGTCTCATTTGTTGGGTTAAAGTCTGAAAACTTCTTATGATTCAGCCTCTAAAACCTCTTAAGTTCAAACAAACTTCTACTTTTTCTTTTAACCTCTGCCTTCAGGGGGGACCACAAAACGCCTACTTCCATATGACCTTAGGTCTCACATCAGCTGACAGTTCCTCTAAGCCTGCAGGCCGGCAGTTCCAACCTCAGCCTCCTTTCAGTGGTTTATTACTCCTTTAATCAAGAATATTCTGTCCACTTTCAATCAATCAAACTTCATTTCTTGAACAACTTACAACTTGAATCAAGCCACAATGTTTCCTACCAGGGTCTGACTAAAACCTGGAGGTACTAAATATTCTAGTTCCTTCAATAAATATTGAAAGCCTGGTGTCAGAAGGCAACAATTTCTACATTGCTAGTTTTTGTCTTTTATCACAGCGAATTTTGTTTTTAAATTTCATCATGTAAAGCACTTTAAGTATCTTGTGTTGTAAAAGTGTTTTACAAATAAACTGATTTGATTTGATCCTTTCATTCATGATTTAAACCTGCTTAGTCCTGCTCAGTATGACAGGGATGCTTAAGCCTACCCAGCTACTGTCAGGTGAAGGCGGGGTACAACCCGGACAGCTCACTGGTCCGTTGCAGGACCACGCCTATTCTCCCATTGACTCCCATTTTAAAAGCTCAATTTAACACCAAAATTAAGCATAAATATAGTCTGGTGGCAAAAATCAGTTTGACATTTTTTGCTTGTGTTAAGAAAATCCAAGTTGTAATGGCTCCTTTCTGTCCGTCACATGAACAGGCACCTTGCACAGTTTGGGGACACGCCTGCGCCTCATCTACTTTACCCATACATATTGTGTAGAGCTGCAGTCACATCGAGTGGGATTCATGCGGCAGGGGCGTTCAGTCCTAATGTTAATTTAATATACAGGTATGATCAGAGATCCTGGAGCGTTTTTTTTTAGCTTTGGGTGCAGTGTAGCCGTAGGACTGCACGGTATGAGGAAAACTCGCAATTTGCGATATTGGTGATCAATATTGCGATGACGATGTAACTTGTGAACTAGCGATTGTTTTAACACATTTAAGGTTACCATTTATCGCAGTTTTCACCGACTTTTGCGATATGCAGCTTGATATCGCGATAATAAATTTGTGATTTATTCTGTAGGCCTATGAAGCGCGTTTTGATAAGCAAAGAATATTTGGGCGGGCCGTGTGAGTTCAAATATCGGAACTTTGGCGAAGAATTTGTGTCGTGTCAACCAATCGGGGACTCCGCTTTGGTCTGTGTTGGTGATGCGATCAGTGGGTGGAGTCCAAAGCCAACATAGAGTAGAATCTGATTGTTCGCCTCCTGAACTTTATGATATTTTTCTTATTTGTATGAATACAGTGAGATAAAGATAGTAACAGAAAGTCACTGAATGATTTATGAACCCAGACATGGAGACGAAATTACCGAAACTTTTGTAGAACTCTTCATAATCAATAAACCAGATCTGTAAACGTCAACCAGGTCTGCCATGCATCGTAAATGAGATACACAGTCGATACTTACATGTAGCCATGAGGCTATGACTATTTTCACTCTAAAGGTTCACAGAGCGGTCAATGACCTTGATATTTCACGTGCCCCACCTGCATGTCCCGTCCAGGTTTCCCCATTTTTCACCTGCAGACGGTCCGTATCGACCCATAAGGACAGTTGTGACTAAGACTCTAACTCCAGTCAACATGTTTGGTCCACTGCGGGACCTGGGTGAAGTAAAATAGTTTGGGCCCAGTGTATTTAGTAGTACAGTCTAGACAGATTTTTACAGCCATCACGTTTTGTGAGTCTTTGTACTGATAAAAATAAGAAGAAGAAAAGATTTTTAGCGCAAAATTCCACAATAGCATGCCTGCTTTACTGCCATTAGTCCTTGCTTGGCAAACTTGGAGATTGAACCACATCCCTGTGTGTTTACAGTAAACTGACATGCCTGTCTTAAAGCTAACCAATCCCAGCTGTGCACACACAGCAGCTCTAAACAGCCACCAGTTGTCTGGGTGGAGACAGAGCAGAGCCCCTGAAACCCGGAGCGACTCTTCCTTCCTCCATTTCTGACAGGGATGTGGGTGTAGAGGTGAGGTCGACAGGAACTGCCTGTTTCCTATTATCTACTAATAAATACCTCCACCTATTTGATTTCACACACAAACTGCTGATGTCAACAACTGCAAAGTTCAGTGCGACACTGAACTCATCCAAACATTGACTTCCCAGACCCCATCTCCTGATGGTGCTCCACTTGCAGAGCACCAGTTTTTCAATTAGACTTATCGTTCCCAAAGGTTTGTGCACGTTAAATCCGTGATAGAGCGAGTAGAGAGTAGCACGAAAAACAGGGCACCAACAGTCTGCAGCCCTTGACCGTAACACTAAAGATATCACTGGCGACAGCTAAATAACACACGCTCTTTGACGTACCATAAATCTCTGACCATTGACACGATCACTGTCAATCTCCTGATTTTGACGCGGAATAAATAAACCAATACGTAACACGTTTCAATGCAAAGCCACTTTTCACTGCGATATAATCAGGTCATTGACGTTGATTGCGTAAACACTTCACTACAGTAAAGCGATGCATGTCAGCGCCAAGCAGCTTTACTCCACCTCAGAATTAATCCAGATTAATTGCGTCAAAGGTTAAAGTGTTACAGTGGTCAAAAGAATGTAAACGCTGAAGCTAAAGGTCTGGTGGTAAAGGGGTTACAGACACTCTGACATCACTTACAGATGAGGTGTGTGCCATTTATGGACCACGAGCTGTAAAGCAGGATGCCCGGGTTCTTTCACCACACAAAGACAAGCGGTTAGCATGTTTCTGTGCTGCTGACGGACAAAACCGTCTTCAATAGAGGATTCAAAGATGGAGTACAGGTGAGGCCTCTCATCTGCTCCCCAGAGTCCAGGTTCTGGAGCTTAGAGAGGAAGAACTGACTGTGGACAAAAGAAATGTTCTAAGTAAAAATGGAACACTGGCAAAGAGGGGGAAAAAAAAGAGATTTATTGTCAGCTTTGGTAGTCATGATCGGTTCAATACCAGCTCTCAACTCATCCAGGATGAGATAACCTATGTCTCCTCATTCCAAAGCATTCAAATGAGCAGAAAGGTTATTTGTCTTCTCCACCTTTTGCTCTTTTACCTCTTTATTGAAACGATGAGCGTAGCCGTCTGTACCTAAACTGTACATATTAGTATGAGCAAAAATGAAGCATTAAAAAGTGGATGCAATATTGGATCCTGCTTCATATCTGAAAAAAATACATTGTGTTCACTAAACTGATCTAATTGCATTTACTGCATATCCTCCACTATGAATGGTCTATTTTTAAACGTTTAATATCCAAAGAGCCCCAAACTATTGTACAAGACGCATTGAGCGAGACAAAAGTCTGAGGTAAGTTTGTCCATCAGTTGGACTTTATGAAGTCCAATTAAGTAAAATACAATACTACAAGTTCTGTGGCAAATGCACAAACTGAGCTGCTGCTCCCGTTTTGCTCATTTGCAATCTGGTCAGTAAATCTACTGCAACTTGTTTTTGTGTTGTTGACTTTCAATGTTTCTGAACAGATGAACGTCTACTGATTCGAGCCTTTAGTGTTCTGCTGTTTATTTACGTCTAGATCACTGCCCTGATGCACATATTCATACAGGACAAAAACAATCGCAGAGTGAAATTTTCTTCACTCCGTCACCACGGAAACTCGTCTCCGCTGCATGACGAGAAGTTGACAAAAGTGCAGGAAGTTTGTGTTTTGTTTACATGAAGTCAGTCCTCTGGCCTGTCAGGCCTAAAGTCTAGATGATTCATTTTTCTGCGTCAAAAGAAAAGGTAAAAAGCAAACGTCGGGTACAAACACAGGAAATATGAAAGCAGACACGCGGCTGGAGAACTGTCCAGACTGCAGCAGACTGTAACAGCGACCTTCTGACCTCACTAAGGCCAGACACTTTTCTCACTTATGTGTTTCTGCTGAACTGGAGCTGTGACAGAGATGTGCTCACATGTGAGGAGGAGAGGAGGAGAAAAAGGAGGGAAACGGGTGGGAAGAGGTGAAGGGGGAGGGAGCAGAGCAACGGGAGGAGTGGGAGTCGTTGTTTTGGTCCAAGCAGATGTGGGAGCCTGAAGAAGGCCGCATTCCCAGATAAAGACACACACAGACCCTCAGCATGGAGGGTTCACATACATGTTTAAGCATGTGCACAGCCACACACACACACAGGCACACAATCATGCCAGCACACATACCGTACATGCTCACACATGTACATGTGTAAAACATACATGCACAAACTCACGCACACCCAAAAATGCTATCACACATCCTCACACAAACACGGATGCACATGTTCTGGTCGTGAACACGCATATTACATGCTCGTGCACATGAGAACACACGTGGAGAGAGATAGACACAGACACACTAACACACAAACACGTAGACTCACAAACATGCTAAGATATGCCAATAAACATACTCACACAAACAGTCAGACACAAAATTACCAACACATACTGTTCATGCACACACAATTACATACGTCTGTGCTAACCCACAGATATACACACACACGCAAACACACCAACACAAACATGCTCATATATTTCATTAAAAATACCTAAAGACACACACGGGCTGGACAGCGGCGTAGCGCATAGCGCTGAAGGCCCCGGTTCAAATCCCAGTCTGGGACCTTTCTGCGTGGACTTGGCATGTTCTCCTTGTGCATGCATGGGTTTTCTCTGGTTTCCTCCCACAGTCCAAAAACATGCTTCACAGGTTCACTGGTCTCTCAGAATTGTTCCTAAGTGTGCATGTGTGTGTGTGTGGTCCTACGACAAACTGCAGACTTGTTCAGGGTGGACCCCGCTGTCATCAGCGGGTTCTGATGATGGGTAGATGTACCCACATCCCAGCTAAACATCTGCTCTACCTGAACAATTTAATGACTAATATTTGAGAGATTACAGACACTAAATCGATTACAAATGACTGAAGTCATGATTTTTTATGTCTATTGTCTGATATTGTGTTATTTTTAATCATAATCATGATTTTTTAAATGAAAATAATCCAAATATATTTTAGATAACTGATCTGTATGTGGTATTAATAAAAAAAAGAGTTATGTCTACAGTATGTTACATAATTATTAGGTAGTTCATCATTATCATGTGATTTGTTGATACTTAAGCATTTGTAATGACCTGGAACTGTGTTGGTGAGGCATTGATATCTGATAAGAAGTTACGAACCGGATAATGATGAATCATGTAATAGAAAAAAGTGGGATTATATAAGTTCGCTTCCTTCCACTCCCTTTCAAGCAATCTTTAATTTAATGTCTAATTATCCTAAGTTTGACAGGTCTTTGTATGAATGTATGAATGCTTATTGTGTTGTTTTTGTGCATTATTCTTGGTTTTTTGCTCTCCAAGACACTCCTGTCAGCGTGAAAAGCACAGAGGGAAACCCTGACAGACATCCGGTGTCTTCAAACACTCGCTCTTTCACCGATCCTCAATGACAACTCTCCCTAACGACATCTGACAGGAATTAAACACGCCACCTTCCAGACAAAAATGAAAACGCCAGCTGAGGAAAATTCACGCTACAAACCACGAGTGAACACATTTGTTGAACTCCAACACAGTTGTTTGTGACCATGATACGGGAAGTACAAAAGTAATATAGAAAAAAAATAAAGAAGCTGAGAAAAGGATTATAAAGTTGATGGATTTTGACTCACAGCTGCTAAAGGTGGATTTGAAGTCTTTCTGCTGTGTACATTTCTAGATTCAGTTAAAGTTTATTTCCATTTAAGTGTCCACATTAAACCTGAAATAGATTTTTTTCCTTGTTCTTGAGCACTTTCATTTCACATTAAACTCACAATTTCTTTTTTTGAAGTTCTGCTTTTCTTTGTATTGGTTGGTGCGCGTTTTAAAAACGTTGCAGTTGCAGGAAAACAGTTGCAGGCATTATTTAAGGTTGTCCAGGCAACCATGAGTGTAGTTGCACAACAGGATATGTCCTCACAATGTCTGTCAAATTTCAGATGAGTCGGTCTATATCGAAAATGTTGATTACCTCAAATGTTATCTCTTGTAAATAGATGTGGGTAGTTTAGTGGCGGTGTAGTGCAGTGTTTTTCAACCTTTTCTGAGCCACGGCACACTTTAACCTTAAAAAAAAATCCCGCGGCACACCGGCATACAAAAAAAAAAAAAAAAACGGAGAAACTCATAGTCTGTATTGATCTACAGCCCTTCCACAATCTCACATGCATTTTTGAGATAATTGTTGCAGAAAAAGCTGGAAACTGCAGCTGTTTTTCTAAAAGATGCAATAAAAGTTAAGTTAGAAGATTTAAAAACAGTTTGATGTTCGTTGGTTTCAAGACGTTTAACAACAGATCTCCTTGTGCGCTGTCACTCTCACAACCCAATGCATCATGGGAGATGTAGTGCATAAAACGGCCGGAGATCGCTTTTCGGAGCTTCGTTGTTTTGTTCACTTGTTCCACGGTCTGATACCGGATTCTGTGGAAAGCTACACCGCTAAAGACGAGCTTTAGCTGGTATTTTTGTAAGAACTGAGCGACTTTACGAGCTAAATTGGGACAAGGAAGTGAAGACTTTAACCACTTATGATCGGTCAGACTGATGACATGTGATTAAGCTCCCCAAGAATGATTGGTGGACACAGTTAAAGGGACGGGACTTTTCCAAAATACAGCCGGAGCTGCAGCTGAATTGCGGTACGTCATTCTTATCAAAATGTCTTTGATAAAATAAAATAAAATAAAATAAACGCAAAGAAAAAGTATTTTACGATGTGTTATATTCCTAACTACTCAGTGTTTTATCAGGGCCTGTTTGGATGAACAGAGAGCTGAAATCCTGGAGATGGGAAATGTTTTTAGATCAGTTAATGAGGGCAATTTCCCACGGCACACTAGTGTGCACACACATTGTGCTGATTTTTTTTCTAAATGATGGATTGTTTATTTCTGATGTCATAAAGTGCAGCTGTTTTCCTGCATTACCTGCTGTCTTTATGTCAAATACTGACACCAACTAAATGACAGTCAGACAAAGAAAACATTGATGGAAAATAAATACACGTGATGTCTACAACAGTTCATAAAGAATGACATTATTTGCATGAGGTGAGTCATCTAAAGGCGCACGATGATCCAGGTGTTGCAATAGGCAGATTTTTTTCCAAGCACCGAGCCGCTGCCGCCACCACCCCCGTTTAATTTGCGCCCCCGGCCCGTATGACCTGTGCCTAAAACCGCTACTACTGCCCCCCACCCCTGGTATCGCATCGCGCCGCCCCACTGTTTGAGAAGCACTGGGTCAGATTATGCAAAGAACCCTTGTTCTTTGTGAAACAAAGAGGATAAAGAAGTCCAACTGTGTTGCAGGTCAACAAGAACCAATGGATTCAGTTGTTAGAAAACCTAGGTAGTGTTGTTTCTGCCAGCATTTCTCATCATTCAAGGAAACTAAAGAAAAGAAAAGTAACATTTTAGAAAAAATGTATCCTAAAAATGTATTCTAAACTATGAAAATGCAGACAGACTCAATACAAACATTTAATACACTCCAATATAAAGCATTAACATATTACTGTAGAAGTTAAAGTTTGATTTTCACCCACAGATTATTTGGTTAAGATGCAAAACTATTTCCATCATCCAGACATTGAGGTCTAAAAGTCCGTTAGAGCAGTGTTTTTCAACCTTTTTTGAGCCACGGCACACTTTAACCTGGACAAAATCCAGCAGCACACCAGCATCCAAAATTTAAAAAAAAGGAGAAACTTATAGTCTGTATTGATCTACAGCCCCTCTGCACTCTTACATGCATTTTTGTGATAATTGTGGCAGAAAAACCTGGAAGCTGCAGCTGTTTTTTCTAAAACATATAATAAAAGTTAAGTTAGAAGATTTAAAAACTGTCCGATGTGTGTTCCTTGGTGTTTCAAGACGTTTAACAAAGAAAGGCTCATTGTGCGCTGGGACGCTGTCACTTTGACCCAATGCATCATGGGAGATGTAGCGCAAACAGCCGCTGAACGCAGACGTCTCTGAGCTTCATGGTTTTGTTCACTTGTTCCACGGTCTGATACCGGATTCTGTGGAAAGCTACACCGCTAAAGACGAGCTTTAGCTGGTATTTTTGTTGGAACTGAGAAACTTTATGAGCTAAATCAGAACAAGGAAGTGAAGACTTTAACCACTTCTGATTGGTCAGACTGATGACGTGTGATTAAGCCTCCAAGAATGATTGGTGGAAAGAGTTAAAGGGGCGGGACTTTTCAGAAAAAGGGTCTGAAGCTGCAGCTAAATCGCGGTACCGTCATTCTTATCCAAATGTCTTTAATAAATTCAAATAAACACAAAGAAAAAAGTATTTTACGATCTTTCATATTCTAACTACTCAGTGTTTTATCAGGTCCTGTTTGGATGAACAAAGAGCTGATATCCTGGAAATGGTACATGTTTTTAGATCAGTGAATGAGGGCAATTTCTAGTATGCCGTGGCACACTGGGTGAAAAACACTGCGTTAGAAAGAGCTTCTACAGGCTGTCAATCATCAGAACTCACAAAAACCAGCTCTAGATGATGATCAAGAGTTAAGATACACACTCACTTTATGTTTGAATTCCACCTTTATATTTTGGGATGCAGGAACGGGTTACATCACATCGAGCATAGAAGATTTGATCTATGAGCAATGTGCTGCAGGTCGCCCAGGGGGAAATCTTCCCCCCAAAAAATAATAATAATCGCTAGTTTTTTTTTTTTTAATTGTTGGTTTTTTATGACTAAAACTGCTCATTTCCATATGACATTAATTAAATGTGCGCTAAGGCACCCCTACTATCATGTCAACTTGCTGCTCTAATGATAATATCATCTCTGTGTGTAAGAAAATGCAGCAAGAGTGTGGGGGTGGGGGTGGGGGGGGACCCAACAGAGAATGCATAAAGATATGCCGATGTGAATATAGAGATACACCGGCCGTGTCCCAAATTAACACTAGCCAGGCGCCAAATGCGACCAAGTTTGCCACATGGTGAGTCCAACGTTGAGGACCATCTGCCACATGGCTAATGAATAATAAATTGCAGCTAATTAGGCTAAACTAGTTGATTGGTGGATTTTATCAATATTTTAACATGTGGATTTACTTACAGTTTATACTTAATAAAGTAAATGACATACTTTGTTCTAGTGTTTGTGTGTACTGGGGGGGTCCAGGGTTCCGCCCAAGGCGCCAGACTAGCCAGCACCGCCTCTGAGGCAGGACAGACTCCGTCATGACGCCACAGGCAGCAGGCCGAAGGGACAAAGCACGAACGGCCATATTTCACTGATTCAACTTCAGGTTTTGGTTTATCATCAGATGTTGGGTTTTTTTTTTTGCTTGTTTTTTTGTTCCAGAATGTTCCAGAACCAATGAGCACGAAGGATTCTCTGTGAATAGTTTTCTCTCCTTCACATCATTCTCAGAATTTAAGACGGCGCAGACCTGACGGAAGGGAACCGCAGGGTTTCCTTTCTGGTCAGAGTGACAAAGTTCCAGCCTCCCCACGCTGCGGATCTGTCTGCAGAGACCAGATCTATGATGAAAGTGGGGAAACACCACTTTCAGTTTGAGTCAGGCCACACGAACGACACAGAACTCCTTTCACTGCAGCTTCATCTCTTAAGAAGCTCCTAGATTTTTTAAATACTCTGATGTTAAAGTCTTGAATGTTTCTTAGGATTTAACGGTTTTGTATTTTATCACTTAGGAATTAAAAAAAATGAATTAAAATTCTAAAAACCTTTCAAAGCTTTTTAAGTATTTAGTGGACAGACGAGGAGGCGACAAATGAAACCTGCGGATTTTCTGAGTTTCAAGTCTTAAACACTTGAATGAATGATGGGAAAAGAACTGAAAGCACCGGCACTCCTTCAGAAAACAGCCCTGTGAATCCACCCCCCAAGCATTTTTTGGCTGCTTGAAACCCCCGTTTATGAGGTGAGGGGAGCCCCCGCTCTCTGACGCGGCAGCGTTTCACGAAGGTGTCGCCACCGACGGATTCCTGATGTCATGGAGATGGAAAAACAACAGCAGAGGTAAAAACACGGAAAGACCTGCCCCCCCCCCCTCCCTCCCCGATCTTCTCAGTTAGAACCCCCCCCCCTTTTTAGCAGGGGCTAGCGGCACAGGGCAACAGGAACCCTAGATCTGCGGTTAGATTTGAACCCACAACACCAAATGTGAGCACACACCACTGCAGAGTGTGTACAAAGACAGTTAGGGGTATTTCTAAAAGCCGATTATCGGGGGGGGGGGGGGGTTCGCACCTTTGCAGGGGTGTCTGCAAAGTTTCTAGCCCTCAGTTTTCATTCATCCTTTCTTATGTGTTACATGGAAACTCCACACTTCTCACTTTGAGATGAGGACACCAACTACTATGTGCTGCCTTCACTGACATGGTTGAGTTTGAAATCCACAGGACCACATTTACATTTGTTACACATTTGAATACTTTTCTTTCCCCCAATCCATTTTAACAAAATCAGAAATTCAGTTAGGGTCTTCTGTGAATGCCCTCCAATAAAACAGCTGCTTTTGGGAGACAACATAAGGTTTGTTCAGAATAGGAGCTTCTTTCTAAGTTGTGCAAATCTTTCCGAAAAGAGGAATAAGGTGGCAAACAGACAGAAATGAGTTTCCTCTTTTTTAGGTGCAGTAGGCTGCTTTCATTAGAGGAGAATCCTGTAGTCTTTGTTCTAACGGCTGAAGAAAGTAATTCTTTGAATCTTTCTTTGGTTTGCTTTCAGACAGAAAGGATCCTAACTCCTTCAGTTACCACAGCTGCCCACATGGGGGCAGTAAACAAGCTTGGAGCAGGAAATAAAAAGCACAAAGAAAAGCTGGCGCCCATGACGGATTGGCAACAGCATCTTCTCAAACTGGTTTCTGATTTCACGGCTGTGAGTCCAGAGTACAGACTTTTGGTTTCACGCCTGCCCCGTGTTGCACCAGGGTTCATTTCCTCATCACATTTGAGAGAATCTCAGCAGACAGTCTGGAATGTTTGGTAGGTGGACATGGTGAGAAGGTCCAGGAATTTACAAACACCTGAAAGCCAGAGGTTTGGCAGGACAAGCCAGTTTGTCTTCTTTCATTCACTGGTCAGAGGAAATAAATCAACTAATTATCCAAATAAATATACAAGTAAACATCTATGGTTGTACATAGGCCTGGGCGATAAATCGATCAAATGAATTAATTCGAATTTTTTGTTACGGGCGATTTCAAAAATAACTAAATCGAGTTTTTGTGTGGCGCATTTTTTGCTCCCCAGAGCTTCCGTAGCTTTAGTATCACACGGCGACACGCGACAATCGACGCACGAAGCAGCTAGCGACAGCATGGCTACCAGTGACAGTGGGAAGTTTGTTCCCAAGAAAGGAATCAAATCATCTGTTGTTTAGAACTGGTCTGGGTTTACTGCGACAGACGTGGAGGAAAAGAGAGACCCCACGCTGCCTAAAGCCCATCGGAGTCAAAGGCTCTCATTCTCGCTCGCGTGGCACGCGCTCAGTCCTCTTAAACACGCACGCGCCCTGACACACACTGATTCTACAACGCCTGTATAGTTAGTTCATTAGTTAGTTAGTTGTTACTGTTATTTGTTAATAAAGAATACTGCGTTGTAATTATTACTTGTACCGATATATTCATTTGCGACGCGGCCACCGTAGGATTTTGTTTTCGGAGGGGCCGGCCGCGAGGGGGTGGGGGGGTCTGACCGCGACTCCTTCTTAATCATCTTCTCCGTGGAGAACACGGGGTTTCTTAATTTAATTAAAACCTTAGAGCCCAGATATGAGCTATATTGTTAATCCTTTAGAAAATGGTGCTGGTGTCTAGGTGAATGTTTGTCTCCTTTTAGTCTAGACTACAAAGTGTGACTTAAAACACAGGTGGGACTTTAAGTAAAGAAGTAACCTTTTTATTTTGGACAAGTGAAAACAAGTTTAGAATAACGAAATTAGACAAAAACAAAACAAAAGTTATATAAAAAAAGACACAATTATCTAAGCACAAGTCCAAAAAGGGAGTAAGAAGAAAAATGTTATACTTAACTTTCATCCCAGAAATGGGGTTTACATTTGTCTTGGGTTTGATTAAATAAAAGCAACATTTGCTTGAACTTGTCTGCCGTTTCTACTTATTGCTTTCCTTAAGTAGGGTGGGGGTGGGGGGGAAATCGGGGGAAAAAATCGGAAATCGAATTAAAAAAAATAAAATCGAAGATTTCATTTTTAGGCCATATCGCCCAGCCCTAGTTGTACACAGAGAGTACTAGCGTTAAAGTTTGGAGAAGGCAGATGAGAGGGATTCAATTTGTGTCCATAACTCCAAAATTCCCAGCTAACATCAAACATACAACAGATGTGTTTGATTTGCAGCTTCGCAGACTCCAGAACAGCAAGAACTGGTCTGACATGGGGGCCGCAGCCAGAAAATTCTTGCCTTTTTAATGCCACTTGTTGAGCTGCAATAAGAGCGCAAATAGAAAACAAATGTTTGCAAAGGAAACACAGACCAGTCGAAACCCAACGAGGTCAGAGCGTTCCTGTCCGGTACTGTCAATCAGTGTGACGAAGCAGAAACGGCCCAACATTACATTTACATTCCTTAAAATCTTCCCCTTCGTCTAGATTTGCAGTTGTTTTTTTCTTTTTAGAATAATTCTACTGTTTATGGACCAATTTCAAAATAAAAAGTATGGAGGTAAGACAATAGAAAATGTGGATTTTTGAGAATTTCAAACATGTTTTGGCTGAGAGGGAAACCAGGTTGAACTTTGACCAATCAGGGACTTGGACTTGGTGGTGACGCATGGCTGGAGTCCTCTTTAATTCATGGAAGTACCAACTGTTTAAAAGTTGATCACCAATGGTTAATCGCGGTTTGTGAGTTCTACGACACCAAGTCTTTTACATATCGGAATAGAGCTGGGAAAGAGGAGCCGGTTTAGCTCGTGCTGGTTTGCGGCGCCTTCCGTCCGTGAAACCAGGGTTCAAATCCGGGCTGCTCCCTGTTCCCTTCTCTACCTCTGTGCCGGTCCCAAGCCCGGTTGCTTTGAGAAGGTTGCGTCAGGAAGGGCATCCGGCGTAAAACACATTGCCAAGTTTACCATGCGACCCGTTCGCTGTGGCAACCCCTGATGGGAAAAGCCGAAAGAGAAACAACAATAGAGCTGGGAAAGAAAAAGTCTGGAGGTTCACGAGGTTTGATATTTCACGCCAACCATCTTCCAGCTGCCAGTGCATGCGCTAGTATTGGTAGTGAAAGTCCAGTGCACATAATTGGTGTGAACGTAGCTTAACACTCAAGCTACATTCACACCGGCCTCAGTAGCACGCATTCCAGTTCTAATCTAAAGTTAAATGCATGTAAATGCGCATTTCTGGCTTCTGCGTTAAAATCTATTGTGTTGACGCGTAGCTACGCAAGTTTCTATGACCGTTTTCAGGCTCTACGTACGAAATGGGTGTTGCAAGTCAAACCGGGTCGAACTTTCACTAATTGAATTTGGTATTGACGTGTTGATGGCGTCTCCTTTCATTCATGGAACCGTTTGAAAATTGATCACGAAGGAGAAATTCATCATTGTGTCCGTCTGCAATTCGACGACACCAAATCTTTCGTAAGTCGGAATAGAGCTGTGAAAGAAAAAGCCTGGAGACCAGAGTTTCACCCCTTCAACGTTTCCCACCCAGCCTCTTCCAGCTATAGGTGGGGGGCATGCGCTAGTGAACAGTCGAAGAAGAAGCCCCTCCCTGCTTGTCCAGTGTGAACACCACGGGCTAAACGCGCGTTCTAGAATACGTGTTTAGCACGTTCTTGAATGCACGCAGAGTGCATGTAGCTTCAGAGATGCAGCTGTTATGTTTAATACAAAACACACAACCAAAGACAGTTTTCAGCAGCCAATCAGAGAGAGCGCTGCAAATAGCTGAGTCGTCATGGAGTTTCTCACTAAACCAGCTGGAAGTGGCCGTCTGAGTGACAGAACTTTCCCGCTCAGAATCAGGGCTGATTCCTCAAAGTCTCCTTCAGTGGGATGCTGATCCTCCCTACAGCTGAGCAGGGAGGATGACTGACGGATCAGGACTGCTCTGCTGCCCCGCCCACCCGCACATTCCAGACAGGAGATAAAACTTTGTTTTGTCTCCATCAGAACACACCCGGCTCATCGCGCCGGTCCTGCTCTGAGCCTCCAGCCCGGGTGGAGATGCGATAAAAATGGCAGGTCTGAGAGGGGCTGGGCCTGGCGCCCGTCCCCTGTGGGCTCACAACGACCACAGGAGCGCGGGGTGGTGCCACCAACCTCCCCGCCATCATCATCATCATCATCATGCAGGAGAGGGGGATCTTCACGTGCAGCTTCAGAGCTGTGGGGGGAAGGGGGGGGTCACATGTGAGGAGCAACCCGCTCTGGAATGACAGGAATGAGGAAGGGGAGCTGGCCCAGCCGCTCTGTCCCACTGTGATGGGAAGCCCTGGAAGCTGTTCTCACAGAACTCTTAAAGAGTGCCTCTTTGTGTTCTGAATGTAACCAGGTTCTGGACCAGATTCAGCTTCTGTTTACATTGACAGAGGTCAGTGTTTTGTATTTGGATCTGATTCTGAAGGGTGACCAGGTTCTGCATGCACAGCAAGTGTTTCAATTTGGACCGGACCAGGTTCTGTAAAGTTGGACCATGTTGGTGGATCTAGTTCTGTATGGAAACAAAGGTTCTGGATGTGGACCACCAGGTCTTAGACCTGAAGGGGTTCCGGTCTTACCTCCGTGACCTGCACGTAGCTGGACGGGAACCAGCCCCGGGCTCCGTCCTTCTCTCCCTCCCACCAGCCTCCGGGCAGAGCCTGCACCACCTTCACCACCTCCCCGGCCTGGAAGCTCAGTCCCTGCTGGTGCTGCTCCCCGCTGAACGGGTATAAAGTTCTGCAGAACGATCCGGACATCTCCAGCCCGAACTTCCGCGGATGCTCCCGGACTCAGAGGGAACCGTTGGTTCGATTCCGTTCAAGTTGGGACAGAGGGAACGAGTGCAGCCGGACAGATGTCGGGATCTGCTCCTCCTCCGTGTTGTCAGGACTCCGCGCCTCCGCTTCTGCCTGAAGTCGCGTGAAGTCTCCTCCAGGAGGCGCGTGAGGCTGGACGGAGTGAGGGCCGACCGGCGGAAGCGGCCACTCTCCCTTCAAAGTAAAAGCTGAAAAGCCCCACCGTATCCGCCGTTTCTTCATGTTCATTCTAACAATTGGTTAAAACAAAGAAAGTTTCTCTTCAACCTCTTGAACTTCAACATAGGATAATTCATTGTGAAAATATTTTTTAATTCAAAGGTGTGGCTGAAATGTTGTTTTTATTTGTTATGTAAAATAAAATCTAAGATTAACTTGAAATAACACTTCAGTGTAGTTTCTCTGTTACATCATTGTTTCTAATTCAACATCCGTCCATTTTACAATAGATTTTCAGAAATAACCCAAACAAATAAAAGTTAAAGAGATAAAAATAAAACATTATTCGTTAATAATCATTTTACATTTAAAGGTTGAATGGGATTCTCTGTACCAGTTTTTTTTTACAACGTTCATAAATTTATACAACTGTGTTTTTATTTTATTTTACCAATTTTCTGGGTTTTGCCTCGACATATTTGCAGTCACAAACTGGCGCATCTAGTAGGCTTTGATTTTTGGCTTCATCTCCTTTAAATTTAAGTAAACATTCTTTTAAATTAAAAATTTGGATGATTTTTTAAAGGATTTTTTAGAAATATCTGTTTCTTCAAAATGAGTAGTTTGTTTAGATTTTATTCTGAAGGGTTTGACCGGAAACATTTATTTAGAAACCAAATAACTTAATGTAAAGCCGTTGAATTTGTGGACAAAAGATAATCAAATTTTAAGTTTGTATTTTAGTAACACAATCACTTTTATACAAGCAAAATAAACAATTTATGAATGTTATCACTTTTGTAACTTTATTTTTTTTGCAAAAGCATCGCATTGTGATTAAGAGTTGAGTCTTTAAGAAAAGTCTTGAAAATTGACTAATCTAAAACCTTTTTAACCCTCCTTCTAACAAATCAAACTGTTAAGTCTGTCCATCACACATGTGAAAAAGACATTTCTGCTGGTTTCTTTGCAAAAACGACTATGCTGAACAAATCTGTGGACCACAACAGCCATCAGCCAATAGTTTGCAGCTCTGCTGATGAGCTGCATCCAACAGTGTCATCATAACTACCAACTGTCCAAAGACAAACAAACAAAAAACCTACACAATGTGAGAAACTCATCAACCCATTAATCTCAACTCAACAATAGAAAAATAAAGCATTGTGCATTTTTCATTGGTTCAGGCTTCAGTTTCACTGCTGGCCTCAAAATAAAATTTACATTTTTTTCAGTTGGCAGAAAGACTTATGTAGCTGCATAACTGTTTAGCTTTATTCAAATTTTCCCATTAAAAACAACACAAAGTCTGTTGTCTGAAAGCCGCTGAGCCAAAACAAAGTGGTTCTGGGTATTTTTTATGAACTGTTGAGATGAAGGATATTAACATAAAGTCCATTTCAGGATGTGTTTTCCTCATTACAGATGTCTGTGTCACACGCATGACTGAGCAGCATCTTTAAAGGTTCCTCATAAAATCTCCACATTTTGGGGGTAAATGGAGGCAGAGCTTTGCTCAAACGAGACCAGAGTTCTGCTGTCGACTGCTGGTCACTAAGCAGAAGTGCACATTCACAATGCAGTGGCGTTTTTTCCTGTGGGCAATGTGGGCGGCCGCCCATGGAGCAATCTTGCAAAAGGGGCGGTCGTGGTGCAGTGGAAGGGCGGTCTACCTCTGATCGGACGGTTGCAGGTCCTTGCCTCTGGTGGCAGGTTGGTGCCAATGTTTGGTAGTGGAGCCGCCACCTGTGTGAGTGACTGGGTGAATGGGACTGTGACTGTAAAGCACTTTGGGCCTTCGAGGAAGGTAGAAACGCGTTATATAAGTAATGGTAAATGGTGTATACTTATATAACGTGTTTCTACCTTCTTTCGAAGGCCCAAAGCGCTTTACAGTCACAGTCCCATTCACCCAGTCACACACACATCACACACACATACAGTATACGCCATTTACTAAAAGAAAACCTCAACCCCCCTTCCCACTGTTTTTCTAGTCAATCACCACTCATCTCCACAACTTGTACTAGGGCACCCCTAACAATTGTGTCAACTTGTTGCTGTAATGAAAGTATTTTGTAATGTGCACGCATTGGGATTACTTACTGGAAGATAGAAGTCTGCTTCAAATGAATTTGTTTCCATCATCTCACTCATCTTGACTCTGGGTGTTTGTCTATTCAAGGTTGTGGAAAATGGACAAAAGGTTAAAAGGAAACACCAGGCACCCAGTTTAGATACAAAAGAAGAGAAGAGGTCGTTAAACTAGCCAGGACCGCCTCTGCTTGCAAGGTGTTAGACTGAAGAGCAATAATTCAGACATTTCAGCAAAGTTAATGATTTGGATCAGAAGTGAACAGAACAGCAGATATCTTTGAAACGGTTTTCACAAAAAGAAACAAGAAACAATCCTCTGTGACTGGATCCATCAAATGTTTCTGTAATTTTAAGGAAATTCAAATCAATCAACATAAATTCATTCATATTTACTGTCTATCTACTTAATCCACTTAGACGACAAACACCGCCAAAATATGAATCAACATGGTCTACCAAGAGTAATTAGTCATATCATAGTCATAAAAAAATAAAAAGATAGTTAGAAGAATGATTATTTAAATAAAAAAACGCCTTTATTGTCTTTTTCCTATTTTTTTTAGCACATTTGAGGAAAAATGCCCGACAAGATCAAAAACAGACCTCATCTGTGCGGAAATCTGCCAAACCTGGCATCCCCGGAAGTGCGCGCCAGGGTTGTCGTCACGGCAACGGACAAGCGACATACGCACGCGCAACGGCAGTCTGTTAATGTTAGAATAAAGTTCAAAGGTATCAAATATGTCGTTCTCTGGTTCTGAGGATCTGAACGAAGAACTCAGTAAGCTGGCGGTAAGAGGAAGACCACACGGAACCGAGAGGTTCGACTTCCGGCTGACTGCTTTTCCCGTTTTTGCTGTTTCTTTGAGGACAGAATTATGAGGGCGACAGGAACGATGCGGGACAGAGGCACGGCGTGGGCAGGAGCGTCCTGCCCAACGGAGACATCTACCAGGGCCGCTACGAGCACGGAGAGAGGCACGGGCAGGTGGGGGGCCCACCTATGCTTTCTGATTTCTAATGACTAGTTTCAAATGTTTAAAAAAAACCCCGACTTGGGTCCGAATGATTCCAAACACATTGCATGGCTAGGGGGGGGGGGGGGGGGTCTTTGAGAAGAAACCGTCTTGGTGGTTTTGACATATCTAAGCTGCACATTTCTTTTCAAATTTAAAGTAAAGCAAAAGTAAATAAATAAATAAAGAATAACAACATTAAATAAATAAACGTTGCAGTTCTTTTAATTACCACTAGAGGCTGGTTTCAGAGGATAACCCCTTTTCTATTGACTCCTGTCTTAAAAAGTCAAACTGTACACCAAAATAAAAACATGTACAGTCAGAGTTGTAGTAACTATTGTTTTATTTTCTTTTTGGTAGACTAAAATAGGCATTTTGGCTGCTCCACTTTAGTTTCATAGTACGCAACGTGAAATCATAACCCCTTCAATTCACAACATACCAATAAATCTATGGCTCCACCCACTTTAACATCATCTTAAATACAATAAAACACTGAAGAATATATTTATATCATTAGAAGTAAAATAAGGCACGAAGAGTTAAAACATGTCATATTCAGAGCTGTCTGACTTCATTCAGGTATAAAATAAGCCAAATATGATGGATTCATTCAGTAAAGAAATAGATGCAGACATTTAAGGATGAAAAATAAAGAATGAAAACCCCCCAAATAAAAAAGATGACAAACCACGTTATGGAATATGAGGAGATGTATTGTTTTTGTTAGAACCACAGAGTCTATAAAGTGGAATATCCTTTTTACCAGAAATCAAACTGAGAAAAAAGTGTCAGTATCTGTTCTCAAATTCAGTAACTTATGAAACATGTATTACTATTTTGAAAAGTTCCGTTTAGATTTTTAAGGAAAAAAAAACTAAATCTATGAAGGGATTGACTATTAGTCAGTGTGCATTTTTGTAAAAACAAGACCCAGATACCAAGCCTTTTCTGTTAATACATCTTTTAGCTAATTTTTTTGTGTGGAAAAAACAACTTATAAACACGGAATCACAAGATAGCAGCTGTTTTCTTAAAATCTTGAGAAGACCAGCTAAATATATAGAAAAGTAGCCGACAGCAGGTTTACTACTGAATACAACTTCTGTTAAAATGTCTAAAAACCAGAACAGGATGCGCTTCAACCTGACCTTCAAAAAAGACACTTCAAGGTACTTTTAACATCAACATTTTTGACATTTCTTTAGAAATGATTCTCATTAATTAAACATGCAGTATGAAAGCACAGGGATGTTACTGTAATGTATTCATGACATTGATATGATTTTTAAAGTATTTTGTAGGAATACTAACACTTTAATAATCAATTTTACACCCAATAAAAATAGCAGCTGCATATACTGTAACCTATAGATTATTGGACGGAATTATCACTAGTAGAGTAGGCCCACGAGTGCCTCTAGTGCACTACAAATCCCACAATGCACTGACATATCAACACTTTGAAAGTCAGCCCGACCACTCATCACACAGGAGTTGTGTCTTGCTGGTGAGCACTTTCCTTAAACCCTGAGGATTGGGGATTGTTTGCTTGTTCTCCAGAAGGAAACGTTTTAGGAATTTCCATGGAAAGTTCTAGGTTTGACACCCCCGATTTAAGGGACTGTAACCACGTATGGCTGTTTTCATCAACCAGGGGACGTATCGCTTCAAGAACGGGGCAGTTTACGTGGGAGAATATTTCAAGAACTTGAAACATGGACAGGGCACTTTCTACTATCCAGACGGCTCCAAATATGAAGGTAAAACCTGTTTTCATGTAAGCACTTAAACAATGCTAATGGGTCATCTGTTTATCCAGCTTTAAAAACCAATCCATCATAAAAATTGATCAACCAAATGCAAGAAGTTTTCTTAAAGTCGTTTCTCAAGGCTCACACTGTCTTTGAGAAGAAGCTGCTTCAGAGTCCATTGGTGTGGTGGCATGGATCTTCTTTGATGGAGCTTTTGTCAGAGTTTTATCTTCATAAAATGGGGCTATAAGGAAATGCCTTATAGAAAAGGAAAACAAGGAAGAGATGGCGTTTTGATTGGGTTATGGCGGC
Source organism: Oryzias sinensis (assembly GCA_037389245.1). Taxonomy (NCBI): domain Eukaryota; kingdom Metazoa; phylum Chordata; class Actinopteri; order Beloniformes; family Adrianichthyidae; genus Oryzias; species Oryzias sinensis. Next base: position 4,218,341 of record CM074508.1, on the reverse strand, counting down.
TGAGTCACCAGAGACGACTCTAAGTCAAACCGCTAACCTGATTGGCTTCTGTACATAAAAACCCCTTAGTGAGGTGGAAAATGACAGGAAATATCTGTGGAATTTACAATATGAACATACGAAAGGACTGACAGGACATGAAGTCGACACAAAATGCAAGGGAAAGAATAAAAATAAAAGCCTGAATGACAGAGTTTACAGTGAGAGCCAGTCAAAAGTAATACGGTGCTAAGGTTAACCGCTCTTGATCTGTGAATTTGAACTTACTCAGATCTTGTCAGTGTTAGATTAGACTGCTCTGGACTGATTAAGAAATTATCAAATGCAAGTGGACCGTAAAAACCATCATCAATGGAGTTCAGACTCAACAATTCACCAAGGGATCAAACAAACAAATGTGGAGGGCACGTTTGATGGTGTTGAAATAGTCATTTTTTTCATAGAATGTGAGAAGAAGAGGAAATGCTGAGGCCAGAACCAGTCCACTCACAAAACTGTTACCGCGTTTTCTTCGCCACATCAGGGGCGGCCGTGTTGCAGAGGTAGAGTGGTTGACCTCCAATCAAAAGATCCCAGCTTCGCCACCCATGTGTTGAAGTGTCCTTGGGCAGGACACTGAACCCCTCATTGCTCCTGGTGGTTGAATCTGGCACCATCAGTGTGTGCATGGGTGATTGGGACTGTGACTATATAGCACTTTAAGCCTTCAAGGAAGGTAGAAAAGTGCTAAATAAGTATGGCAAAATGGTAAATGGCAAATACTTATACAGTGCTTTACTACCTTCCTTGAAGGACTAAAGTGCTTTACATTCACAGTCCTATTCACACACAGATTTACTCACTGTGGCGCCTCCTCTGCCAAACACTGGTGCCAACTTATGCCACCAGGAGCAATGTGGGGTTCAGTCTCTTGCCCAAGGACACTCCAACACATGGGGTGGCAGGGTGGAAACCAAACCTGCAATCTTTTGATCAGAGGTCGACCTCAACACCACAGCCATCTACGATATTTTCCATTAAACTGACTGATTTTTTATACATGTGATCCAAAGGACTAAACCAAATCTGCAGAATCTTGACTTGATTTAGGTTCAGCCTGGTTTTTGCATTTCTCGCATCATCAGATTGTTTCCATGGTGATCAAAACAGTCTAAACTCCTCTCACCACTGTTCTGTGTTTTGGAGTGCAGGCTCATGGGTCAACGACCTGAGACAAGGCCGAGGGGTGTATACCTACAGCAACGGGGACACCTACGATGGAGAGTGGCTGAACCACTTCAGGTATGCTGTACCTGGTGATTACAGGTTATGGTTTTTAGTTGTGATTTCTGGAAATTCAAACTGTTGCCAGATTGGAAGATCTGCCCTTTAAACTGTGAAAACGTAACCACAGACGTGCTATACTTTAGTAGGGCCTCATCTGTCTGGTTACCACATTTCTGTCAGAAAACAAGGGTCCATTGGTGTAAACTGGGCTCAGGGGATTGTTTGTATTTGTTTACCAGGCATGGTCAGGGGGTGTACCATTACCACCTCACTGGGCCAAAGTACGTTGGTTCCTGGGTGAATGGCAATATGCAGTCAGCTGGAGAGTACATCCATGCTAACCACAAGTATCAAGGCAACTTTTTCAATAACAAGGTAAGACTCCATTTACTCAACGACTGTGTTCACATGTACACCTGTACTTCTAGCTGATCCAGACGGAGACACCTCCTTGTTAAAGAGCCACTCTGATTAAAAAAGTCATTTTTCTGACAGTGGAGGACACATATAAAGACAATTACGTTTAAAATTGCCACAGAAAAATTGACATAGAAAATATGCCGGGTGAGCCAAAAGCTCTTTGCTCCTCTTCATTCTGATGCATCCATTTGCAGACAAACAGATCCGTCAACATCTTTATTTTTCTTGTTTAAGCTGGAATCTGGATTACAGCTTGATTACAGCTGTATGGGTGTATACTGTAGCTCCAGGGGCTGTAAGCTAGCGGGAGAGAATGTAAACAGAGAGCTTTCAGGCACGGGGGGGGGTGTTAAAGTTGCTCAGCGACAACAGTCCCACCCAGAACTCAGAGGTGAATTTCTGTGGGACTTTAACATGTTTCTCTGAAGTCTACAACAGGAATAGGTTCATATTCAATAAGGGACATTTCAATGTTATTCAATCATTCCAAATGGTAAACGGTGTGTACTTGTACAATGCTCTACCGTCCTCGAAGGCCCAAAGCACTTTATAGTCACAGTCCCATTCGCACACCGATGGCGGCTCCACTCGCGCCAGCCTTTCACAAGAGTAAAGGTGGGGTTCAGTGTCTTGCCCAACATATGCTTGAGCAAGGCGGGAATCGAACCTGCAATCTTTCTTACTGCCAACTGCTGCACCACAGCCACCTGGATGAAAGAATAAGAGAGTGGAAAAACAAAACACTTATTTTAGTTTCAGCGGTGAAATAATGTGGCCCAAATGGTTATTAATTATGTTTTACTCAGTTGAAGGTTTTGATGTTCTGGACTACACTTTACCAACTGCTTCATTTACAGGGTAATTTAAGGTTAGGAATCTGTTAGACAAAGTTTTCATTTAGTTTAAGTGTATTTTAATGTTTTTACGCAGACAATTTGATGAAGAAACATGAAAACTACAGGACAACGGGACAATAGTCTTTGTCTTAATTCTTCTCTGATTTTTTAACAGTCATATAGAAAACAGAGGAAAAATGTCCCAGAAACTTGAAAAAGAAAGGAAATTCTGTAAGAAATCAACAAATTACTGTGAGATTTCTTTAAAAACTTACATACCATGTAAAAACACTTGCTGGACACTTTTTTGGGTACATCTTACTAGTACCCGTTTTGTCTTCAGAACTTTCTTAATCCTTGGTGACATTGATTTAAGAAGATACTGAACAGATTCCTTTAGAGAGTTTGGTCAATACTGACATGACAGCATCACAGAGTTGCTGCAGATTTGTTGGCTGCACATTCATGATGCCAATCTCACATTCCACCACATCCCATTGGGTTGAGATCTTGTGACTATGGAGGCCGCTTGAGTCCAGAGAACTCATCGTCATGCTCTAGAAACCTGATTCCAGCTTTATGACATGGCGCCTAATCCTGCTGGAATTAGCTATCAGAAGATGGGACACAGTGGTCAGAAAGGGATGGACATGGTCAGCAACAACACTCAGGTACGCTGTGGCATTAGAACCATGCTCAATTGGTACTAAGGGGCCCAAGGTGTGTCAAGAAAATATCCCCCACACCATGACACCACCACCCCCACCAGCCTAAACCGTTGATTCAAGGCAGGATGATCCATCCTTTCATATTGTTGACGCCAAATTCTGACCCTACCATCTGAAAAGAAGACTCATCAGACCAGGCAACATTTTTTCAATCTTCTATTGTGCAGTTTTGGTGAGTCTATGTGAATTTTAGCCTCAGTTTCCTGTTCTTGACAGGAAAGGAAAGAAGAGGACAGAAACAAGCTGTTCTGAGTGGGTGTCAGTCGTGGTTTCTGTGAACTGTCTCATGGTGACAGCAAACATCTTACTCTGAAGAGTTTCTTGTCTTGTAGCCCGACGGACCAGGGAAGTTTGTGTTTGACTTCGGCTGTGAGCAGCACGGAGAGTTCCAACAGTTTCAGCAGGTATTTCAAATTGGAATGATTCCATGATGACACGTGCAGTTTGATTGAAACTGATTATACTTTTTTTCTTTTTATAATTGTATTATTTGAGGAAGCGTTCTGCACTGTGCCATTAGCACTCATGCCTCACAGCAAGAAGGCCCTGGTTCAAGTCCCACCAGGGACCTTTCTGTGTGGAGTTTGCATTTTCTGCTCATGCATGTGTGGATTTTCTCTGGGAACTCCAGTTTCCTCCCATCATTCAAAAACATTAGATGATTCTAACTTGTCCCTAAGTTTGAATGTATGTGTGTGCGAACCTTTCTAGGGGGAACCCCGAATTTGCCCAAAGGTGGTTGGAACACTCCTACAACCCAGTGACCCTAAAAGGGATTCAGTGCACTCTGAAGTTTGGGAGAAGCTAAGACATGTCAGGATGGGGACTTTTTTTGTTCATTTTCTTCTGTTCTTCTTTACAGAACTTTTCTGATGATGAGTGGGATGAGACAGGCGCCCCCCGGTGGTTTCCCCGGTGAATCACTTACCTAACAGGATGGAGTCCTGCCCGCCGCTCTGATTGAGGTGAATACATCTCAGTGTTCCTGTCCAAAGCAGGTGCCCAACTATACTGCTTATCATGTTTTTCTGTCAACTGCACCTGATCATAAACGGAAATGTCAGTCAATGTATCTGCAAACGTTTAATCTAAAAAAAGAAAAAAAAATGTATATATATCACGTCACATTTCATTTAAAAGCCACAGAAGTCATTTGTAAATCTAATTGGAACAAAAGAAAATTAGCAATGTGATGTTGGATTAACTCTTAAGCCTCTTCACTACAATTGACATAGAGAGTGTTGAGCATTGTAATCCATAAAGATTCGTGGTTGTGCTTTAACCCTTGTGTTATCCTAGTCACTTTAACATTGGGAGTAGGGTCATCTAGACCCACTAGACAGTGCTCTGAAGCTTTTTTCTAAAATGATTTGTGATCTTCACTGGTGTCCATGGATTACATGAAATCTTTCCACCTTTATCCACCTTTGTCATGGTAGGGAGAACACGTCAATGGAAGGGGGGGGGGTCATAGGATATAGCACAAGGGTTAAAGCGTTGCTTTTCAGAATGTATTTACCTACTGGGATCGCTGAAGGTGAGCAAAGGCCAGAATCTTCACTAATGTTCTTATTTCTCTCTTTCTGGCAGGTGGTGAAATGGATTTATCAAATGAGGAAGAAACTCTAAAAAATAACAAATTAAACAATGTTTAACATATTATTCTACTACTGTTTATCTTGAAACGTTTTGGAAATCTCCATGAATGTTCCAATAAAGTAGTGAGTGTTCCTGGATGATCCTTTCAGAGTCTGACTTTTGCTGAGTTTGCTGGGAAGACAGTTTGCTTGTGGAAAACTGATGTAAACCTGTTGCTCATCAAACGCCAGCAGGAGGGTCAAACGTGGCCGTGATGGTGCAGAAAAGTAGATGCTTCTACTCGCTACTGACTCAAGTTCTGGTGATTGAACGGGCACCTGTTAATTGACCACAAAAATGGCGTAACCCTCTTTCCATGCATTGCTGCAGTATTTCTCTGTGGATGAAATGCATCCTCATCCGAGCTGCATGGGATCAGAGGGAGGAGCTGCAGCTCTACTGGCAGCGTCAGATGAAGCAGGCGATGAAATGGGAAACACTGGAGGAAGTGAACGCTGCTCACGAGTCCCATCCTTCATCCTTTGGTCGGTTGGTTTTATCAGCTGCTTGAGATTGTCCGGAACATCTTTAGCTTCCAGCTTATCCTTGAAGGAGCTAGAGAGACATTGCAGGAATATGTCCACCAGACGGCCATCAGGCCAGGAGCTGATTCCTGCTGGCCTGATGGCCGTCTGGCGGTCTGCAGAATGCGGTTCTCCATGGCGGTCCTCCTGTTGAGCTTACGCTCCGATGCAGCTGTGCGATGTGTCGTGATGGGGTCAAAGACGATGCAGAGCTGCCCAGAAGATGCCTGAGAGGAAAGACGATGATCCACTTCCCTCTCCCACTCGGCCAATCCCCACTGCTCAGCTTTGTCAGTGAAGAAGTTCAGAGCAAGTTTGGGAGAACCATCAAAAGATTTTGGGAAAACGAGTTTAATATTTCTGGAGGTAGAAGAAGAACTCTCCAGGAAAATCAAACATCCATGTAGCTCCTGCAGCCCCGAAATACTGACCTACTGATCCCAAAACATGGTGAAAAAACCCCTCATGGGGTGCGTCTCCCACGGGTGGCCGGGGAACGGTGATGGAACCAACACGTCCTGCTGGGTCTTTCATGGTCGTGATGTAATGTGGCGGGGAGAACGAAGGACCTGCAGGATAATCAGAATACACAAGAATGTTTAATTTAAGCAATACTGAACTAGCTCTGCTTCTGGAGCTAGCTGAAGAGATCAGGGGAATTTGAGCCCAGAATTGAAAAACCTGAGACACGAGTGAAGGACTTGGAATCGCATTTGAAGATGAACTACAGGATTATTTCTGGATTACAGATTGAACCCCAGGCAAAGACTAACGCAGCTAAAGCCAACAGAGGACCTTTTTATTTAACTTCATAGCCATATCTATTTCTATGGTAGTCCTTGCGTTTTGACTGGAGCTTGTTCTTGGACTGGGGGCAATCTCCTGATCATGGTTCTTGTGTTGGGGGTGGAGCTTGTTTATGGGCCGGGGCCAGTCTCCACGTCATTGAGGTTTCTGCGTCTTGTCCAGTTATTAAAAACACAGGAACAAAGCACTGCTTAGGCTCACAACATGGAGGCCTTCATAGAAATAAAGTTACTTTCTTGACCTGGAAAAGACTTCAAACTGTTAGCCTGAAATGCGAAACACAACCATGATATTTAGTGCAATAATTCATTTTTAGGTCACCAACATTTCAGAAAAAGTGAATTAATTTGGATCAAATGGATTACATCCTTTGATTGGAGGAGGAGCCTAAAAAGATCCTCCACTGTGAGTCTTTATTAATTGCTCTTTATTGAGCACAATCTATTATTGTGCTCAAAGAAATCAAAAGTTGATGGATAAATTCATGTGAATTTAGATGGAGACGTGTTGGTTATTTCAGCCAAAATTAAAAATAGATTTTTGATGCACCTTATTTTTAGCATAAAAGTTAGTCTCCTAAATTTGGCATAAATAAGCACAGTAGTGATGTGATCTACAACTATGGTCAAATGCTGCCACCTGCTGGTTGTCATGAGGAAATGCCGGAGTTTTGCTTCGAACAGATTCTTTTTTTTCCTAAACGCAAACATTGATTGTTTTTGTTTACAGAGAGACAAATATCAGGGGTTGTTCATTTATTTCAGCATCCAAAGAAACATGACAAATATTGAAATTAAATAAATTTACTGCTGCATGTGCAGCAACTAAAATAAACATTTTGTGCACAGACTGGAATCAGGACACGTGGGAGTTCAAGGTGGTTATTCCCCTCAGAGAGAAGCTCTTTTTAAAACTGTTTGCTTTAGTCGTGATGCACCTGTAGTGCCTCCCAGGATGAAACAATCTTTGATGAAGCTTTTTGCTCTGCTGAGGCAGTGGGATGTATAAATGTCTATACACTTTCTGCAGCCACTCCCTGTCTGCAATGCTGCAGCTGCCAAACCCAACTGTGCTGCAGTTTGTCAGCAGGCTCTCCATGGATGAGCGGTGGGTGGGTCAGCAGCAGGTTGGTGTTGAGATTGTTCCACCTGAGGACTCAGGAAGTGGAGATGCTGCAGAGCCTTTCTGGTTTGGAGGTTATGCTTTGATGTCGGCAGAGAGGAGGACGCCAAAAACCTGAAGGGGTGGAATCTCTCATAATCAAAGTCTGAAGTTTAAATGTGGTCAATGAGCCTGTTGTGCTGAATGTGATAAAGACACACCTTCATGCTTGTGGGCTTCTAGAGAACTGATGATAACGATCTTTGTTTAACAGGTAGGTTGGGTTTCTTTGGATTGCTTTTTACATTCATAGTTTCGTCTCTTCGTTCTCAAATCAAGTTTTTATTGTGTTTGATGTTAAATTTCTGTATAGATGCTGTTTTTGTATCTAAACATCATCGTACAGTTTCATTGTAGCTTCTAAGAGTCAGTCAGACAGTCGTCTGCTGTGAGCAGTTTTATTGTGACATCCTAACCCGGCTTCATCCATAAAAAGGAGTCGTCCACCACAACATACCTGACCGCTTTATATGTTGCTTTGGATAGGAGGGATCCTGACAGCAGCTTCCATCTGTTGCTTCATGTTGTAAACACTCAAACCCCCACCCTATAAGGTGAAAACATGTGGGGACTGTGAGCATGTTCATGTTTTGTCCTTGTGCCTGCATGTTCCCAGCAGCCTCTCTTCTGTGTGAAAGCAGACACAGTGCATTACGACACTTCACGTCGGCCGTTCGTCCTGGAAGTCTACAGCCCCACCACTGGAAAGCAGGAAATCTGTCAAACGTTTTGAACGTTCAAGCTAAGACCACTTCTTTTATTGAGGTATCTGATTGGTTAGTTAATAGCTTGAATATCGTGCACTACAGAAAAAACACAGAAGCAAAATGAGGATCATCAAGTACGGATTTAAAAAATGGTTATTCTGACCAATAGAATGACTGAATAACAGCTGTTTAATGCTCTACAGAGGTTTATGGCTTCTTGGAACCAGCAGGTACTTCCTGTTTGGAACGCCAAGGGGGAGGGGTCACTCAGTCCAGTTCTCATATACAGTCAATGTGACCTAATTGTCGTTCTGTGAAGAAAGCTCATATCATCCACCCGTATAGTGGATTTTGTGGAATGTTTAGAACCAGAGTGGGTAAACTTTGACTTGGGCCACAAATGGTTCTAAAATTTAACAGAAGGAGCAGATCAGTGGTATGTTTGGGTAATCCACCTCATAAAGAGACAGTAATACTAGAGAACCTGGACAAAAACATTTAGCTTTAATTTTAGTTCAAAATATATGTATTTCAGTCAGACAACCCATGCAGTAGAGAATGATTTATTTTCCAGATTTCTTTTAGATTGGCATCAGGCTCCGTTCAGGTACGATAAAACAAGATCTTCCAGAAAAATCTCGGGTATAAAACTACCCCTAACGGAGCTCCAAAGGTGGAAGCCGGGGAGGAGGGTGGGGCAACAAACGCAGCGCTCACGGAAATGGATGACAGAGGGCGTAGGGCGCACACCTGGTTCTGTAAGCAGGTTGCGGAACAGGTGAGTTAATTGGGCTGAACCGTCCATGGTTGGGTGTAAACAGGTGAACGCACTGCTGAGCCGCCTGCCTGAAATTCTCCCAAGGTCGTTCATATATTTTAAAACAAAACACTTTGGGGTTTTTATTTCAAAACCATGGCTTTTGTTCTCATTTTAGTGCCAATTGCACCAATGGGTTGATGTCAGTCAGGGAAAAATGCAAATTGGAGAAATGTCATGTAGTATTATAATTATTGGAAAAATGACCAACAACGGAAAACATATGAACGTGAAAAATAAAACAAATCTTCCAACACCGGATTAATGCACTTAAACACAGGTCAGTTTATTTGTAGTGCACCATCTATGGGGACACAGCACCGGCCGCACATGGCCCCCGGGCCATAGTTTGCCCACCCCTGGCTTAGAACGTACAGACCAAGAGTTTTGTCTTTCAGTTCAATTAACCCTCCAGTACATCAGATCATCCGGCCGTGTTCTCCGTCTTCCCTCTTACCATCCGACGCGAGCCATCTTGCAGTTTAACCCAGGGGCTGCGGGCTGGAAACGACCTCGAGGCCAACCCCGTACTCGGTGGACAGACGTCATTGCGGGAGACGTTAAACCTTATGGGGTTGCAGTGAAGGATGCTGAGCTTCAGGCACAAGACTGAAAGAAATGGAAGACCCTTGTTTTTTTAGTCAGCTCTATGCACTGGGAAGGGGCATCACCCCCCCCCCCGTAAGAGCCTTGAAGTGAACATCAGATCAGTTCAGTAAACCACCAAACAAATCAATCTCATCTCAGTTCCTTCCTCCGTCATAAACGCCATTTTTTTCACACTGTAAACTCCGTCACATGAACTCTTGGAGTTTACATTCAGTCATGCAAACACTGAAGAGCTGGCATGAGACGGTCAGCTGACCTGGACGTACTGCACCGTCGCAGCGCGAGAGCCGGACACCTCAGGCGCCACGCCTAGACGGTGTTTTGTGACACCTTTAGAATAACGTGGCGTCGTGCTCTGCTAACTCCTGGAACCGGGATGAATAAATAATAAACTTCTGTGCAACCACACACCCCCTAAACACATGGCAGCTATTCAAACAGGCTGAAACGGATGAAAACACATGACACAAACAGAAACTCAATTGTCTTTAGAGACATGCGGCTTTAAATGTTTCCTGTTTGTTTTCTTGATAAGCTCCTGTTCTTGTGGTCGAGGGATTCCTGAGCTAAAATATCAAATCGCTGTGTGTGCAGGGAGAGCTGCGCCTTACCTAAGGCAAAGATTTACACACCTGAATCGGAGTTTCAAACTATGAATGAACTCCATCTGTTGCCTGTAGCTGCTGCTGTTTTTCTGCTCCTTTTGTACACAATGCACTCATTACAAATGAGAGCTACTGTATATGCTTCCGCTGACTCATGCATCCAGTCTGACTGGTTTTCTCCCTCCTTCAGTGATCAATACTCAGATTTCAGTGAAGAGAAAAGGCATCAGGAGAAATGGGAAACAAGCCACACAAAATGATTCATTTTAAAGCAATTATTCAAAATATAACGCAGAAAAAAAAATGTTCTGACGGCCTAAAAAGCAGACACTAGACAGCAGCTTCATATCAGCGGGTGAGACATCAGAAGAAAAACGGCAAAGAAGCTAAATGACAGCCAGAAATGAAACGTTATCAAATGTGGCAAACTAAATGATAAAAAAGTAACACAAGCAACACAAGTAGAAGAGTTAATAAAAGGTCCCAAAAGCTTCAAAGTGACAGTTTCAGTAAAACCCCCCCATCATCAGGAGAGATAAAAACATAAAAGTGACTACAAATGTATTTTGTGATGCTTTATCTTTTTAATACAAACTAAAACTTTAAAGTGACCTCGTGTCACCGCAAATTATGTAATGTTTACGCCATGGTGAAAACATAGTGAGTACAGCGGAAAATAGCTTTTATTTGGAGAAATGTACCAGATGCACTTTTCACTCGCTTGCATGATTCCCGGTTTGGGTCATTTTCTTTGCCCCAACTTCACAAAAAAAGTGCTCCGGCTCACTTCAGCATTTGGCCAAAATTTGAAACCAATGATACGGATTTGGATCGCCGGAGAGGTCAGACCGGACTGGACGCCATGCGAGTGCCTCTCACACTTTTCAAGTTATGTAAAGACTCTGGCAGAGCTGGACTAGATGCAGTGTGAGCCCAGGGTCAGGGGTGTCAAATCCTTCCAACCCCTAAAGTGCTCAGAAAACCATGCAATCACATCAGTTCATCTATGCATATGCATATCTTCTCCATTCATCAGTTAAACACATTTTAAGTCTTATGTTGAATTCTCTTCTCGACACTACCTTGTAATTACCGGGCTTGGGACAGGCACGAGCAGAACACTGGTTTGTACCTCATTAAGTAAGGCTGCATTTATCTTTTTCTTTATATGACCATTTGTCCAACTAATAGTCAATCCTTGTGTTTTTTGTCTTTTGTTTATTTGGTTTTAGTTGTGGATTTAAGGGGAGCAGTCACGCCCTTGAGAATGCCCCCCCTTTTGACCATGCCTGTATCCTGCCTTGTGTTCAGATGGGTTAGTCCAAAAGTTCCTCAATTTCCTTATTTGGTTTACGAAGATGATTTGCTTATATCCCCCCCCTCCCGCATCAGGACTGCATCATCAGCATCATTCCCGAACCGCTTTTAGAAGTCCGGTGAATGTGAGTTCAGCTGCAGTTTCAACATCCTGGTGGGAAAGAAACTTAACCAAAGAACATTTTTAACCTCAGAAAAGAAACAAAGATAAAAACACAAAAAAACCTTAAAAAAAAAAAAGTCTACTTGCAGCTTTCATGAACCCCATTTTGGAGCAAAGTACAAGATTGGAGCAGACTAGGTTTAGGAAGCCTTGGAAATCTACCAAGAAAAGAATGAACCCTAGAGCAGCCAGAGGAACGGCCAACAAGCCAGACTATCCAGAAAAAGAGACCTTTAACATTCACATCATTTTCTAGAATTTGTCAGAAATAAAACAGACGTTAGAAGATTTGGCCTCAATGATTATCTGTTCTTAAATGGATTGACAGCAGTTGCTTAAAGACCAATTTCAGAAAAATATTCAACTTTATTCTCAAAAAAAAAAAAATATATTTACAGCTACTCCCTGGAAAAATCCACATAAATTAACTTTGTACGTCTGTAAACTCCTCCTCCTTTGTGCACAGCTCCTCTTCTTCAATGCAGGCATGTTCAGGATGATTCCAAAAGCCGCTTTAACTGTATTTTAAAACACAATTGTTCTCAAAGTCTGTCCTTTACATCAGAAAGGGGGGAGGCGAATGCTGCCTGTGAAGAGAAGAACAGACAAGTTACTTTATGAAAATCATTTCTCACTAAAAACAAACAAAAAAACTTACATGGATAAACTCATAAAAACAAAGACTGTCATTGTTCAATTATTTATTAAAAACATACAGACAACATTCATTTAAGAAATAAAAGCAGAGGCAAGTTTACAATTTAAAGAATTATAGGAAAATACATATTTTTAGAGTAAAGGATGCTTTACTGTTCCATTTTTAACTTGATATTTTTTTTTCTATATCACTGGCTAGCTAGACTGGAAAGGATGTAGATGCAAGACTTCTGTTCTGTCAGGACTTTTGTAGTTTTGATCGTCTTTCCAGAATTTTCTTTTTAGGTTTTAAAATCAGACTCTTTAGCACCTTTTTTTTTAGAAACTTCAAAAAGTTTTATTTTTGCTGCTGCACAGTCGGGTGCTGCATTTGTTTCAGCAACACACCAGCTGGACCAGCGGTCTGCAACCTTCAACGCCCTAAGAGACATTCTGGTTGATTTATCATCGACAACGACCCATTAAGCACCACAAAGTCTTAAAATAAGACACTGCTTTTCATTTATTATAATTACTATCATCATAAATATATATATAAAAAATAGAATTTTTCAAAATATAAAATTGTTTACACCTTTTGACAGAGGTTCACATGACTTCTTTTTCAAAATATAAGACACACCCTGTGTCACATAGGCCGCCTTTATACTGCTTGGTTCAAGTGACCCAATTCCGACGTGTAAGCAGGACAAAAGTGCATGGATTCCGTTTTTCTCAGATCGGATACAGGCCTCTCTCATATGTGGAAATAAATCGGAAACGAATCGGATACGTGCATTTGCGTGAGCCATGTAAGCAGACAAATCGGATATTCCCCGGGAAATGCGAGTCGTACGTCAGTGACATCAATTCAGGAGACCACCAACTGAGATCACACGACTTATTAAGGTGCTTTTGTGCACTGATTTTGCTGTCAGCGTGTCCTTTCATCCTCAGGCTTAAGACCGTAGTAGGAAACCGCTGTTATGTCCCGTCCCGTCACGGTCGGGACGCAAACGGTAACTAATGAAGCGGGACACCGTTGCTATGGAACAGCAGGCTAGAAGCCGTTTATTTCTTTGGGGGGCGTGTACGATGGGGACCATGTGTGTGTGTGAGCGCACGCGTGCTTGCGTGTGTGTGTGTGTGTGTGTGTCAGGAGAGGAGAGAGGGTGTGAGCGCGGAGCGGGGGACTGTCGGAGAACCGAAAATTAAAAATAAGGTGTCTCCCCCAAAAGTTTTGGAGTCACTCTTAAGCCACTCTGGAGGCTGAGAGTTCAGAACGGGAAAGTGAACCCCGAGGAAATCTCCTGTGTGTTTCTGACTACGGTCGGAAAAGAGAAGTCATCGCGCAGGAAAGGTTCAACACTTGGATCAAACTGTTCGGACAGCACAACGTCTGCAAACACTTCCTCATTCAAAACTCAGCCGAGCAGCCCCCCTTCTTTTCCTCTCCCGTGCATCCCCTCTGGAGCGCTCAGGGCAACGCCTCCTTAGTTGCTGAGTTGCCTCCATGACAACCGCAGTCACAAAAGTCCGAAAGAGGTCCGTGGAAGGCGGAAATACTGCTACATAGTCCTCAGAACGTCTACGTTTGATAGTTTCAGCATTGTATAGTGTAAATGCAAAAATCAGATACCGGTCGCTTTTAAAAGATGATGTAAGCGGGTCGTCAAAAAAATCGGATATAGTCAGAAAATCGGATATGAGCATCAAGACCTGCAGCGTAAAGGCGGCCTTAGAATCATCTCAGTACAGCAGATGCAGTGGTAGGTAGTGCCATGTCAGCATTGATTTAAAAAACAAAAAAAAAATAAGAAACTTTATTATTATTCTTTTATTTAATTTTTTTTTTTACTATTTTTGGAGCTTCTCAGCCTGAAAAATATAAATCTAAAGAAGTAAAACTGAATAAGCTGTAATTAAAGAGTATGAGTAGCACTTTTAGGAGAATTCTATTTAAGAAAATACAGGACCAAGAACGGAAATTTAAATTTGAAAGGCAATTTCTATTAACAGAAGAGTTAATAGTAATAATTCACTGAATATTTGCACGTTTCAATACTGTAAATAATTGATGTTTCTTTAGCTTTATGAGGAATCTAGTTTATTAGGGTCAACATATGAACAATTATTCAGCTAACCATAGCATAAAGAGCATGCTGACATGTCAACTCAACCACATCACTAAATCCATTGAATTTTTCATCTTCGATGATTTTGGAATAATTCTGCTAAGCCCAGTTTAAATCAGAGCGGCGCTTCTTCTGCGTTGCTGTCAGTAGCAAATACAAACTACAATAAAGTCCTTCTAGTACCGGTAGTTGTTGCCATTGATTATAGAAAAAGAAATAAATAAACAAAAATTATGTACAAGTTGCACCTGAATTTAAGGGTGTTTTCAGACTGGACACGTTTGGCCCACTTAAAGTGAACCAGAATTCGTTTCCCCCGGATTTTCAGTCTGAATACACCCCAAGTCGCACCTGAACTATGCAAAAAGCTAAAGAAAAAAAGACGTCTTTTGACAGAGTCCACCTTAAGTAGGATTTCTTGTTGTGCTTACTGACCTCCAATTGCTTTTCTGTGGTACAAGGCAGTAATACATTCTGTCAAAATGATTTAGTTCGACTTTGTTAAACTACTAATCCAAACTGCTTGATGAAAAGTGGGAGAATCATGGGTACCATGGTCAGGTATGTTACTCTACTGTACTATTCACTTACATTTTACTTTACAGTTACTTTTTAAAAATAAACAATTCATAGTTTTCCTTAACCAGAGAGCCACAATGGAGGGTAAAGGGGCCACATGTGGCTCCAGAGCCGCAGACCCCTGACCCAGACGCACAAAGTCTTCCAGCTTCCCTCACAAAGACGTTTGCCAAAAAAAGTACAAAAATCAAAAGGCAAATAAAATGAAACAAAGCCAAAGATTGTTTCTTCTGTTGAAGTTAAACAAAACAGAACACAAAACGCTTTCAATTTAAGGTCTTTCATGATAAATATTTACTCTGCAAATAGAAACTGATGAAACTGACAAGGAGAACGATACGGCTACAGCTCGCTGAGTTAATATAGCAAACAACAAATGTGGACACAACCTGCGACATCAGTCATGAACAAACTGATCTGACATCCTTTTCACTTGAAAGGACTGAACCGCACAGGTTTTTGGGGAGACTTGAGATGTTTATTCATTCCTAATCCTCTCCACATCACAGGTGAGTTTTAATGAAGCCTGTAAACACGTTTCCGGAGTCCACAAACATGTTTCTTAGTGACTCATCATATCTAGGTGGAGGCCCGCCCTCACCACAGCCACCACTCCTGAGCTTATTATGGGATGACGCAAGAACACAGCAATCCCTGCTGGCCTCAGATCCTGATATGTCAGAATTAACACATTATTTCACAATCAAGCCACAGGCAGAAACACAAAAACATTAGGTCTACATTTAAGCCCAATATTGGAAACCAAAACCCTATTGATTCAGTTCAACAGGAAGGTGTTGGTTAAATGTAAAGCTAAGCATTCATAAAAAAGATAAACTAAAGGGTTTTTTGTCAAAGATGTTTGTACTTCGTTGAGATCAAACTTCTCAATAGGAAGGAATTAACATAAAAAAAATGAAAACATTAAAAAAATCTAGCTGTTAAAACAGAAGGAGGTCTTTAAAGATCTCAAAATTTGTAAGAAATGAGTCAAATAAAACTTTTTACAATACAAACAATATTAAAATCACTAAAATTAAATAATGACAAACATCTTCAAATGTTTGGCCAAAATTCCTATGTAAATGATTTTTCCAAAAACATTAAATGTATCGTTTCAAAAAGTACTTTCTTTACAATTTGAGAATAAAAGGTTTACATTTTCTTTGAAGTACTTTACACCTTATATTTGCACATTTATAAGGCAACAACATTTTGATACGTTCAATTTCTTTCTTCATTTCTCCAAGCCTCAACGTTTTACAAGTTTAACAGTCCAGTTCTTTGAATACAAGGCATTTATTTTGTAGACTCAAAGTGTCCTGCAGGGATCTTTTTAGGATACTGTCACAGACGTGACGTTTCTATTTTTACAGAGTTTTCAAAGCGTGTGCATGTGTGTGAGTTGTTTGTGGATGTGGCTTTGATGATTGGATCTTGTGCCGGCTTCTGTTAAGTTTATTGGTGGATTTCCTCTGGACCACTGAAGACTAAGGGTCTTGAGTAATCAGAGAGTTCCTTCAACTCCATCTCAGGTTGTTCTCTATCTGCTACCGTGCGGGTGTTTGGGGGGTCTGGCTGCCGCTGCTGCTGCGGTGGGGGTCTTGGTGTGGGGATGGCTGGGCACTCTCCCTCCTTTTTACATTCCATCATCCATTTTAGAAGAACGTAAACACTCACCTGAGCACAGGTGTTAGCTCACCTTTGCACTAATAGTTTGTGTGATTGAATGAAATATCTCACTAGTTGGTTTGAAGGCATAAGTATGCGTGTGTGAATATTATTTGATTGTATACATGTTGACACTGGAATAAGTTTTGGAGCCAACAGGTATGTTTATAACATTTGAGTGTGTGTGTGGACAGGCCCCGCCCTTATAGACGTGTATTTCATCTGAACCTCACTGTAATGAGTATAACCATCCAGAAACTTGTTACTTTATGCTGCTTCATGGTTTTAACCCCCCCTCCCTTCTATAATCACCCTCCTATCCCCCCCTCTCTAACATCCCTCTCTCTTCTTCCCTCCTTTCCTTTTCCGTCCGTTCCAACACAAAAGATTTTCAAATATGACTAAAATTAATAAGGTGTGGCCTCAATTACAAAAGGGGTTTATTCAGACATAACTCTGGTTTGTCTGAAGATTAATAACCCCTGTTGTTAAAGTAAAATATGTCCAACACAAGAGGCCGTCAGCTCTCATCTGTTTGCCCAGCTGTTGGACAGGACAAGTTAAAAAAAAAAACAGAGTTCCATTCAGTTCAAATCAGAGGTTAACAAAATCACAGGTTGATAGTGAAGTTGGTTGCAGCCATTGACCAGACCTCTGTGACCTGAGATGCTTACAGGATTCAATACCCATCTATTTATCCTGTCTTTGTCTGTTCTTGGCCCCCTCCTCTTCATGACCTACCTACTACCCATCGGCTGTATGTTCTGTAAATTCAACATGGATTTTCATCGTATTGAGAATGACACCCCACTCTATCTGCCCAACTCCTCTCTTCCACCTGCCTCCCTTTCCTCCTGCCTGTCTGAAATAAAAACCTGGTTCACCTTAAACTTCCTCAAACACACAGCGATAAAACCGAATTACTCCTTGCAGGTTCCAAATCCACCCTTTCCAAAGTTTTCAATGTTACACTTTCCATCGACTCATCTTCAATTTTTCCTTCCCCTCAGGTAAAGATTCTGGGTGTCATCCTTGACAACACTTTATCTTTTCAGTCTCACAGTAATCCAATTACTCGGCCTGCCTACTTTCATTAACGCAATAATAATCATCTCCACTCCTCCCTCATTGTCCACTCCACTTCCATTTTAGTTCGTAATCTGGTCACTTCTCGCCTTACTGTTGCAGTGACTCTCTGGTCTTCCCAATACAAGTAAAGAAACTTTAATTGGTCCAGAATTCAGCTGCCCGCATCATCACCAGAACTCCTTCCTTCCATCACATCCCCCCCGTTCTCCAACAGCTCCACTGGCTACCGGTAATTTTCAGGATTCAATTCAAACTTCTTCTCTACACCTTCAAATACCTCCATAACCTGGCTCCTCCATATGAACACTCCCTCTCACTCTCTCCAGTCTTCTTCTTCCCTTCAGCTTTCCGTCCCTCCGGCCCGTGTGGTCACCATGAGCGCTTAGCTCCCCAGCTCTGGACCCCCCCCCCCCCCCGAGGACCTCTGTAACATTAGCCGCGGTTACATGGGCAGAATATCTTGATCGGATCAATGGTCTGGTTAAAATTCACCCGTGCACATGGGCACAGAAAACCTTTTTCCGATTAGAACAAACGTTCCCATTGCTCACACTCTCGTTCGGAATGAATCATCTGGGCATGCGCAGTAGTGTAAAATCACCAGTATCCGGAAATAAGTCCCGTTGTAAACAAACAGCTGCCACAGACATTTATGCAGCAGCTCGGTAACATACGAGACGATCTTCCAAACGTGCTTTTATTAATGTTATGAAGTGCCTGTTCGCTCATCGTTATATTTAATCTGTGTGGTCAGTGCTTTTTTGTGGAAAAATTAAGATGGACGAAAGCTTAGGACAGGCTAACACGGGCTAACATCATTAGCCTGATGGATGGACACAAAATCCAGGACCGTGCGAGAAACGCAGCAATCTGCAGCTTTCTAAGGACTGAGCGACATTTATTTCTGCTCTGAAAAGTTCACACAGACTGCCCCAAAGCCACTCTGTGAGCTAGCGGCCCGAGCTCTGTTCAAACACGGTTCTGCAGCCGCTAACCCAGGGCGGCGGGGCGGCTCGCAGTCTGGATTCTCCCACACATAACAAAACAACAAAACGCACACGTAAAAAAGCACCCCCCCTCACCCCCACAAAATTATTAATCCAGCTGCTCTGTTCACTCGGGTGCCAGTGGACCGAGTGAGCGTCGGGGGGCATGAAGCGCACCTCCCCCGAATCTCCCCCGTGAGGGGGAAAGAGGGGAGAGCCAGCGGGGCGAGAGCGGAGCGGAGCTTTTCACGGGGCGTCCGCAGAGCCACACACCATCTATGCGTGACGTAACCCAGAGCAGCAGTGACACACGATCGGAATGACCGTTTACATGCTCCACGATCGGATAAACGATTGGTATAACCCACCTATCTTGATCGGAAAGAAATTCTGATCCGAATGAGTCTGATCGGGGCAGAGTATTCCGAACGGCGCGTTTACATGACGCATTTTCTTTCCGATCAGGCGTTCTTTCCGATTACTTTTGCCCATGGAAACGCGGCTATTGACTCCTTTACTATTTTGAAATGCAGATTCAAAACCTGTTTAAATCTGTTTTCCAAATCACAATTTTTCCTCTTCTGTTATCTGATTTTATAAAGATGTCAATTTATTTGTTGTGCTTATAACACTTTGTTAGCGATTTCATTGTGTTTTACTTTTGAATCTGTACAGTGTCCTTGAGTGTTTTGACAGGCGCTTTTAAATAAATGAATTATTTAAAACATTTTCACAAAAAAGATATATATGTGTATATATTATTTAATCCATTGACTTCTTTTTAAACTTTGGACTACAATAAAGCACACTTAAAAGCCTTCCATTTTTCAAAAACAACATTGCGCCTTATAGGCCATTTGGATTAAATTTGGTTGTTCTTACAGATTCATCAAAATGAGAAATAACAATTCAAACGCTTCTTTAAATATGAAATAGTTATTAAATATGGATGTTGAGTGTCTGTTTTAAAGTAAATGTTTATATTATACCAAAAACATCAATTTGAACAGTATATGGGCAAATACAACCACACATAAAACATTTATCCAGGTACACAACAGGGCCAGGAAATACTTGTCAATACTTTAACTTCAAGATAAAAGGAAACCACAACATCTGAGATGCAACACTTTCATACATCTCAGGTACGCACACCTCTGAAAAATACCACCTGCTCGGGAGCGTGCAACGGGATTGAATGTATGTCTACCACAACACTAAACGGCTGGTCATCCAAAGCCATAAACTCAAATACCTTATTTAGAATTCCAGTTGTTTGTGGCACCATCATTTACTACCGGTTTGGTTTTTTTAAACACGTCAGCAACAAACGGCTGCTTCAGCCTCTCTCTTGTTCATTGTGCTGTTCTGGGCGTTTGGCTTTTAAATGACACATTAAAGCAGAAGTGCTAACGGTTTTAGCAGAGGTACCCCCCTCTCAATCATTTAGTTCCACAGTCGATGCAAATTGCAGTTCTTTTGTTGCTCTCTGTCACTTTAAAATACACTGCCAACACTTTGAGGAAGCCACTACAGCAGTGATGATCGACCAAACTCGCATCAATGCATTACATGTCACTATTCTGACCACAGTCGGCCAAATGTGACTTTTTGGGAATATATTCGGGGGCCGAATTTTCAGTGTCTCCCTAGTAAATACGCTAACTCGGCTAATGGTTCCAAAGTGGCTAACATGTAGGAATTCTACAGCTATTGTGAGCATAACTATTAAAATCAGACTCACAGAATTATCTCTGATTCTTTTGGTTCGCATAATGGGCCCTTCTGTTTGGTGCCACTTCTATATGACTTCAGTCTGGCATTGACGGTGCCCCCTATAGCGCAATAATAATAATAATAATGGATTAGATTTATCTGCGCTTGTCCAGATGCTCAAAGCAACTTCAATGTGTTCATTATTCATTCACTCCGCATTCATACTTTGTCACTTTGAACTAGTGATGTAGCCACAGCTGCCCTGGAGTTGCCAGCACACGCCTGTGGCCCCTCTGACCATCACCGGGACATTCATACGGATTCACACCCTGGAGGCAGGGAGGGTGAAGTGTCTTGCCCAAGGACAGAACGTCGGTTGACTGGGGGAGCAGTTAACCCTTCCATCATTTGACGACCTGTTTAACCGCCTGAGCCACTGCCGGTCATATTGTTTTTGTAGGTCCATCATTCATCTGTTGTGTCATCAGGCTCTGCTTCAAAATAAATGAACAACTCCAGTAACCCTCTTATAACGTCTGAGCTGCTAACGTTCAACCTTAATCTGCAAATCGGATGTGATCACGACCACCAGATCAATAACGCTGCACGTTTCCATTATAGGAGCTGTCTGGTGTTTGTGACTGAAAGGTGTCGGCTGCTCGTCTGTAACAGGAGAAGTGACGACTAAAATGGCGTAAAGTGTGAAGGTAAGCAGAAACGCTCGGCTTCATTAATTAAAAGCTGCCACGGGTGACTGAAGATCGTTTCACAGCAGCCCCAAGAGGAAGGGCGTTATTGCTGCAGAAATTCATGAGCAGAGCATTGGGGAGGGGGGGGGGGGTCCTCTGGGTAGGAGGTGAGGAGACCATTCATCAAATAATAATAATACAAATAAAAGTCAACATGTTGTTGGAAGGGAACGCCAGAACTGTAGATGAGGATGAGGGCAGCGCTGCGACCCTTCAGCTGTCAGACTATCACAAACATACCAATTAAATTTTTTTTTAAACGATCTCTCGCCCACAGACGCAGACTTTCCTGTAGTCGTTCCAAGGGATTCTTAAGGACCATGTGATCCTAAATGGGGATTAAGCAGATTTGGAAATAGATCTTTGAGTACCAGTCCTTCAGGCTTTCGAATTCTGAAGATGAAGGCGAATCTGCAGCAAGACTGAAGGACAACAGGAAGTTGGAGTTGTCCTTAATATTCAATTTAGTTTTAATATTCCTCTCCCCCTTAGTGTGATCTGTGTTATTATATATTTATTTTATGATTATTTTAATGTTTTGTAATGCATGTAGCCTTTTTTAATGAATTGGTATTTTAAATTATTTTAATTAATCACTCAACTACAAAAACCATCAGGACAAATGTCCCATAATGCATTGTTTTGTAGTCTGTTGGGCAGCTTTCAGTCAGTTGAGTCTTCAGCTGTGTTCGGGTAGGTTTGCCCCTTGCTCCCACACCTTTCTCGCGATATTTTTGTGATGATTGACATTTGATGTTGGGGCAAAAACAAAAATATATGTCTCACACCAGGTGATCTGCGCAGCGTTGAGTCCACCTGGGTGATCTTAAACAAGCTTATTGTGCATCTTGGCTCCACCTATTTGGTGTCAAAGATAAATTTCCATCCGTTGTCTTTACTATTTGTTCTGTCATGACAGCGATGCTGCTGTCAGTTTACCTTGTTGTTGCATCTTCAAAAGTGCAGAAAAAAAATGACACTGAATTAGAAACAGCACATTGTAATTCCTGCATCTATTATTAAAGTATTTATTCGTAATGCAGTGGAAATTAGTAGATTTGGTTAGCATGTTGATTTACGGTATGCGCCCCTAGATTTTCTGGTTGTGCCCCTAAAATTTTCAGTTAGGGGCCACAGTGCTCCTAGTGAAAAGAGTTAGTCTGGAGCCCTGGGTTGTATTATCATTTAAAATAACATTGATATGCAACGATGTGAGATTTTTTAGTAACAGTAGTCGCATTTACATGGGCAAAAGTTATCGGAAAGAACGCCTGATCGAAAAGAAAATGCGTCATGTAAATGTGCCGTTCGGAAAACTCTGCCCCGGTCAGACTCGTTTGGATCAGAATTTCTTTCCGATAGAGATAGGTGGGTTATACCGATCATTTATCCGATCGTGGAGCATGTAAACGGTTCATTCCGATCGTGTGTCACGCGTAGATGGCGTTTCGCTGAGAGAAAGCTTTGGAGCGCATACGGGACTGACCAGCTGCTCTGCGGACGCCCTGTGAAAAGTGCCGCTCTGCTCTCGCCCCGCTGCCTCTCCCCTCTCTTACACCCCTCACGAGGGAGATGCGGGGGGGGGGGGGGGGTGCGTGCCCACTGACGTCTGGATCCGAGCTCTGCCATCGGGCTCCGGTGCCAGTGGACCTAATGAACCTCTCTGAGCAGAGCAGCCGGACTTATTAATGTGTTTTAGGGGAGGGTGCTTTGTTACGTGTGCGTTTTGTTGTTTTGTTATGTGTGAGAATTCAGACTGCGAGCCAACCCGCCGCTCTAGGTTAGCGGCTGCCAGACTCAAGAGGACAGAGCAGAGCCGCCAGCTTACAGCGGCTTTGGGGCAGTGTGTGAGCTTTTCAGAGCAGAAATTCCGCTCAGTCCTTAGAAACTGTTCGAAAAATCACAGGGAACTGTGTTTCCAGTTGAGCCCCGACAAAATAAAGGCTGATGTTATTCCCAGACATTCACGTGCAGCCAAGCTGCAAATTGCAGCGTTTCCCGCATGGTCCTGGATTTTGTGTCCATCAAAAGGCTAATGTTGTTAGCCCGTGTTTTTAGCCTCTCCTAACACTGGGTTCTTCTTCCAGCTCCATTCTTCCACAAAAAAAGCACTGACCACACGTATTAAATATAAAATGGTGAGCGAACAGGCGCTTCCTAATATTCATAACATTAATAAAAGCCTTTTTGGAAGATCTCCTCTTTTACCGAGCTGCTGCATAAATATATGTGACAGCAAAGGTTTGTTTACAACAGGACACATTTTCCTTCCGGTATTTTCGACACTACTGCGCATGCCCAAATGATTCATTCCGACCGAAAGTGTGACCATGTGAACGTTTGGTCTAATCGAAAAAGGTTTTCTGATCCCATGTGGACGGGTGAATTTTAACCCGACCATAGAACCGATCAAGATTTATATTCTGCCCATGTAACCGCAGCTATCGACATCTAATTATCGTTTCTGTTTCTGGAATTCTTCTACTGAATGAGAAACGTGGTGCGTTACTTTCTATTGATTTAATAAACTGCGCAAACCTAAAGCACTACCAGTTGGTGCTTTGCCACAACGTGTCCATCAGAGGAGGAGTCTGGGCGGGTTGACAACAGGATGAGCGATTACGACTGGCGAAGACAGTGTCACGTTTCCCAATCTGAGCCAACACTGTTTTCCACACAAACAAAAACACCAAACAGATGGAATTAGCTGCAGAAATGGCAATTCTGAGCAGTCCACTAAAAACTTGGCATTTCCTATGTAAAGATATGAAAACTACTTCCAGAATACTTTTAGGTAGTAAAAGTTTGGTGCCTTTAATACTATGATAGGAAACCCTCAGCTTGAAAAAAACTGAGTCAAGAGGAACCTTTTTTTTTTGGTTACAGAACCATCCTGGATGAACGAGGCTTCATAGTTAAAAAGATTTGATTTTGGACGACAGAGCAAAATGCACTTTGTTATTTTAATGTTTCCTTTTGCTGTGACTAAAATACGACCCCCCCCCCCCCCCAGTTTTCTTAGGTTTATTTTGTAATAGAGTTAAACACATTATATATTCTTAAACTGTTCACTTTTGTTACAAAGATAATACTTGGAGGGAAGGATAAACTTTTGCCATCTGTTAATATGCAACAAATTATATACATATGTTTATTTTACTAATTTATTTTGTGAAAATTGACCAAAAATACAAACTTTGACACAGATACTATTTTTGCAGTAATGCAAAAAGTTACTTTTCCTGGCAATAAGTTAAGTTTTACTAAAAAGTAATTCAGTTACTAATTTAGCTTCTTCTTAGACTGAGTAGTGAGTTACTTTAACATTACTTTTTTAATCATAGTTCCCACTATTAGTAACAATTGACTGGTTTCATAGACTAAACTATGAGAAACTCAGAAGTGCAGAGGGATTTGCACATCCTGTAAAGCTGCATAGACACCAGGCAAACACAGGTTTAGCAGTGTTCACACTGGACATGCAGGGAGGGGCTTCTGCCTCTTTTTACAAGCATATGTTCAGCACCTACAGTTTCAATGGCCGCACGTTTTGTACGTAGATCCCAAAAACTGTTGTAAAAGCATGCATAGCCACACGGAAACATAGAGTTTGGAATGCTGAAGCGCGCACCACCTTTTTACATACGCTTTTTATTGAACATGGTTGCAGAGGGCGGCGTGAATGTAGCTTCAGAATCTTCATATTGAAGTTTTTAGTGTTTTTGTACACAACAAAATGATTTGACCAAAATTCTGATTTTAATTTAATTTAAACCACATTCTCATCCGTGTTTGGTTCAGATATTGGATGAAAGGTTTAAAAAAATAGGTCCTGATTTCATGATTTCAGCAATAAATCTGCACATTTCACATTAGATTTTCTAGAACCAATTCACAGACATAAATATGTTTCTAATATAACCACAAGCTCTAACCAGAACCTCTGAATAAGTAGAGTTAGTGTAGTTCCATCTTTGCTTTCTGGTCAGAGAAGCAGGAATCTTATAATAATAATGATAATAATAATAATAATAATCTGATAAATGGTTTCCAGATGTCTATAAAACACAAATGTATCCAAAAATCGAGTTAAATACAGAAAAACCTATTGGGAGGAATCATGAACAGTCTCTGTGATGAAACTGTGAAACTCACCATTTCTAGTCACAGAAGCCTTTCCAACCTCTTCTCCTCTGAGCCCGTCAGGACCCCCAGCTCCAGGTTCTTGTGCGTCGGGGACGCGCACTCGGTCCCGCCGTCAAAGCCCTCGTTCTCGTGGCCTCGCGGCGTGATCGCTCTGCCGCCGTCTTCCCAGGTGATCGTGGGTGGCGCGGAGAGGCGCATCGGTGCGCTCTTCTTCTGCATGTCCAGACGCTTCAGGCTCCTCATGGAGAGCCGCTCCGACAGCTTTCTGGCCCACTGCGTAAAGGTGACATCCAGGGAGATGGTGTCCTCCGCGTACAGCTGCACGTTGCCGGTGTACCACAGAACCCACCACACGAGGCTGAGGAAGATGATGATCGAGCCCGTATAGACGAGGAAGTCCCCGTACCAGCGGCCCTGGCGGTTCACGTTACCGAAAATCCCGACCAGAAGAACCACCAGACCGGCCACGTCGAACCCCAGAGCGAGGAAGAGCAGCGGCGCGCACCTCCCAACGCAGCTGGGGGCCATGCCTGCAGGGAGTTGTAGCGGCATGCAGAGCTCAGCCTGCTTATCAGGACGCGCGTTTCATCTTCAGCAACACCTGTCCACCTGGGCGCTTGCCCCGCCCTTTGGCACGTCGCTGTAGAACTGGGCCCCCAGGGGCCTCAGGACAATATCCTGTCTCCGAAAGCGAATGAGAGAATGAAACGAGGAGGATGAGAGTCCAGTTTGACAGCTGAACGCTTGTTAATTGGGATTTGAGAGAAAAATCAAAGATGTGCGCATGCGCCTTGCAGTAATTTCTGTAATTTCTGGAGGATAACTTCGTTTGACCATTGTTTCATTTCTGTAAAATCTTATGCATCAAGATAAGCTTTTACAAAAGAAGACAAAATAAATGATATGTTTGAATTTTTCAGTATTAGAACGTGGCAGTTCTGTTGGAATTTAAATAGTAATAATTATGGCTAAATATTTCAGTGCTATATTTAAAGAGAAAAAAAATCAAAGTAAGGAATTTATTCGTTCATTTTTTTACGTAGAGTGCCATAATAAATTGTTTCTTTAAAGGATCTATACCATTCTATTACTAAGCCTTATATAGTAAACAATATAAATTAAACATTAAATCTATTTTTTTCCTGACTTTTCTACAACACTAGAGCTCAACCTCAGATGTTAAAGGATTAAAAAGGTGCAGCGCTTCATCCATAGACATGGGCTTCTGTTTCTTTCCTGGACAGAGCTTGTTTTGGGGCAACACTGCTGTAAAACTACCAGCCGTAGGATCTGCCAGATCTTTTTAGGTGTTTTGATTTGACTGAGTCTTTGGTTTGCCCATGAGAATTATGCGTCTGAAAGCAAACCAAGACAAATAAAGGTGTGTACTTTATCTGCATTTCTCACCCATATGAACTGAGTCCACACCATAAAAGCAACCTAAGATAAATGGTGACTCATAGCTTGACGCCTCTTGCCCCTCATCCTGGGAAAGTCCAGAAAAGAGTTACTCTGTACAACTAACAAAGTATGAGATGAATGTCTCAGGAACCAAACAATAAAATCTATTTCTTCTTTGCTTTTGAGCTGCTCCTTTAAGGGGTCGTCAGAGTGAATCATCTGCCTCCATCTAATCCTCTCTTCTGCATCCTCCTCACTTACACCAACTGGTGTCCCTCTTTTCTAAATCCAGGAACCTCTTCTTTTGGACCTCTTTCCTGGTACCTTCAACCTCAGCATCCTTTTACCAACATCATCACTGTTCGTCCTCTCTACATGGCCAAACCATCTCAATCTGCTTCCCTGCATTTATCTCCAAAACATTTACCATAATCTGTCCCTCTTATGGATTCACTCTGGATCCATCCATCATTATCTCTCCCAAAAGAGAAGCTCAACACCTTTCACAACTTTCCCTTCTACTTAAAAATGGGCCCCAGGTCACGTTACCACCTCCACCTCCAGCTTGTGCTGCATTTTCTGCACTTCTGTCTGTTCTCTTCTGTTCTCCCAGTCTCCCAACTTTAATCAGTTCAGCTTTTCCTTTGAACTCTCCTGAACATCTTTATGCCACCATCAAGTCTCCTCGTCTGTTTTCCTTTTTGAAGCTGACTCAACAGCTGTTCATTGTTAATTCAATCCACCATAAAGGAAATTCTGTTTATGATTTGCATCTTTAATCAGTCTTTTGTTTTTGTTGGATGCCCTTTCTGACAAAACACTCTGGATTCACCCGGCCTTGGGACATAGAGCGTCTTTTCCCTTTAAAGCAGCATCAATTCTTGTTGGTTATCTGGCATAAAGTCAAGGATTTTGTTTGATTGTATTCAGATTTATGATCAATCAATTTTTTTAAACAGATGTAAATGATCAGGAATAACATATGAAGATTGAAACCCAGTTGTGATGGTGTGGCACCGTCAGATGCCGAGGGGGGGCCACACTGTATTTTATTGTTGGTATATTTATTTATTTTATGTTTTAAAATATTTCCTGTGACCTTCCTGTGGCCTAATGGAGAGCACCGCCCGTGGGAGGGGTGTAAGGTTCATAAGGAAGTGTCACAGGAAGTGGAAATGAGGAGTGACAGAGTGTGCTGCATGGCCCTGCGTGTAGCAACAGTGGCGGCAATAAAAACAGTTCCTCCTCACCTTGGCTCCTCTGCATCCTTTCTCGGCGGGACCCCGTCACACCAGTCAAGAACTGAAACAGAAACAGCTTTGTAGGTCTGTAGCAAGCTTCAAAGCACAGAGAACTCTGGTGTGGTTAAGAAAGACTGTTTTATGCTTTAGTCACACTTGTATGGAGGTCAATCCTCGCACATGTGCAGCCACCTTAAGGTGTGAAAATGAAACGTACCATTATCCGCTTGTGATAAATGTATCCTGAAGTATTCGTCAAGATAATGTGAGTTACACGCACTTATCACGTACGGTTGGTGTTGTTGCACGGTGCCCTTATGCCGCACTTAGTGAGGCGCGCGCACTGGCTCCTTACCAACCACGCTTTGCATGCACGGGGTAAGTGCCCGTGAGTGCCCGTGAGTTGCCCATAGAGTGTCCACTCAAATTGCGCTCTGATCCAAGAAGTACACACCCTTTACTTGAACAGCACTAACAGGCTCCCTGTGCAGTGCAGTTAAGCAACCTTACGTGTTGCTTAGCCCGTGTGATCTTGTTGGGTCCAGATGACCCCACTCTTTCATTGACGTGCTCTCCCTACAATGACAAAGGTGGAAAGATTTCATGTAATCCATGGACACCAGTGAATATCACAAATCATTGAAGAAAAAGGCTCAGTGCACTGTCTTGTGGGGTCCAGATGACCCCACTCCCAATGTTAAAAATGTGCATAAACATTGTTGCCTAACAGGATCAGCGGGTTGTTGACAATCGTAGAATTTCTTGTGGGCCACCTATGCGCCCCGTACTGCTATGCCCCTTTTTCTGCAGATCTACCTGTAAGGGCAGTTGTGACTAAGGCTACAGATTGACCACAGCAAGAAGTCTCAAGCTAATTCTACATCCCCAAGGTCTCCCCCAGACAACGATTTTAAAGCAGACTGGGGTTTAACTTGTGCTGTTCAAGCTCTTTTGAAGAAGCACAAAGAGAAGTTAAGAATTGTAGACACAGTAGTCAGCAAAGGTAACAGTGCGGGACGAGACAGACACATCAAGCTAACTACCACTCAAAATCAAACGATATCCAGAGGTATCATCAACTCAGAACTGGCAGAAACCAGTGGTACGCCCACATACACTTATTGATTGTCCGGAGAAGTTTGGCCAGTTTTGTTATGCAAGCCAAACCTCCAATGTAAAAACTAAACCAAGTGACTCAAGTTCACCCAAAGACACGGCACTGGAGTGCAAAACAAAATGGCAGCAGGTCATCTAAACCTTCACGTTTATTTCAAATTCTCATGTTCTGAATTCTAGGAGATACAGGCAGATACGCCTCCATCATGCAATGTGATCAGGGAGTCGTGTTATTTATTGGAAAAAACAGGTTTGTGTGAACTGCCTCCAGTGTCTGTTCTATTCAGATCATTTGTATCAAACCTGAAGAAAGAAAAATAGACTTTATCATATTTAAGATAACATGGCTGACAGAAAAAGGAAACAACACTTAGATGAATGGAACTGCATTCACTCAGAATGCTAGTAGTAAAGATGCTCATGTGGAAGCCACGATGAGGAACAAGGTCAGCATAACAAAGAGCACCTGTTCAAAGCCTGCTCAGACCCAGCCCCTCTCTAACCAGTAAAAAGGTTGTGTAAAAAATGACTCAGCAGCGCTTAAGTTAAGCCGTGAGGTCAGGTTTGACATCCAGAGAACTTTGGTGGTTTGAAAAACATGAACTTCCAGCTGAAACGGTTTCTGAGTAGGTTGGCAGGTCTTTGATGCGTCTCACCTTTAATAATAAATGATCTGCTATCACTTTGCTTTCAGTCTTTTGACTGCTCAGAAGTGTGGAATTGAATTATCCTCCTCCCTTTCTGAAATGATGGTTTGGTGCATCCTCTGCTTAAGGAGACACAACGATGGTACCAGTTCTTTTTTATTATTTTTAGTTTTCGGAATTCAA
Source organism: Oryzias sinensis (assembly GCA_037389245.1). Lineage (NCBI taxonomy): Eukaryota > Metazoa > Chordata > Actinopteri > Beloniformes > Adrianichthyidae > Oryzias > Oryzias sinensis. The sequence goes on along the minus strand of CM074508.1, from coordinate 4,188,448 downwards.
AGGTCCTGTTGATGCAAATAAGCAGTCTCCTCTGGCTTATTTTACTCAGATAGGATCCTAATTATATAATGTATATAAAGGGGCTTATCTGATAATATAACATTTATTTTAATTTGGCTTTGAACCATTTTTTTTAAGCAAAAATCTCTAGAATGATCTAGAATCTTGGTTACAATGTCTCTGATACCTGTACTGTACAAGGACATTAGCGAGCAACACTCACATTTACTCCCCTTCATCTTCACCTCCCAGATTGTCGACCCATTCAAATAGGAACCAAAATAACTTGATTGTACTTTTGTTCATTTTTCTGGGGTTTAAAGACTACTTGCGATTATCTTTAAAGCTTTTGTAAAATTGTTCCCAGTGGTCTTTTAATTATGTTTATGCCATTTTATCCCAAATCAAAAACCCTGTGTACTTTCCTAGGATATAGTTCCTGGGTGGCAGGACTTCATTAAAGTGCGAGTGATGGCACGGCGCAATCCCGTCCCTTTACCCTCCCCAATGCTGAGAGCTCTGTACAGCAGAACCCACAGCAGAAAAATGTTGATGAAATTGATGAAAAAAGTTTTTTTCCCCCCCAACACGTACAAAACCGTGCCACAAACGGACAATACTTCAGCAAAAAAAAATCTAACATTTGTAATTTTTTGGAAAGGAAAGAAGGAAAAAGTTTGTTTAAAATTGGAATTTGATTTTATTTTCAGACCACATCACCCAGCGGTTGTCCTAGCCCCTCACAAGCCCAAACACAAAACAGGCGATTAATATTTTTAGCTATCCAGACGTACAGTTTGGAGCCTGGTGCCAGCTCAGACAAGGAAAAACAAATGGATCTCACCATTTACATGTGGATACATCAGAATGAGTGGAGCAGGGAGCTTACAGCCTGTCCAACGTATTTAACAAATACTCACAAAGGCAATTTTCAGCTTAGTTTTCTTTTGAAATGTCCATCGTCAGGAAAAATACGACAGAAAAAAAAATCGCTGAGTCTTGTTTACACGGAACAGTAAATATCTGTAAAGTTCAGTTCTGGAAGACACTGTTCTGCAGGTGCAAAAAATGGAACAAAAGAAGCTAGTAGTTTCCAAGATTCACTCCAAATACATTTTTATCTCACTTCATGTTTTATATTTATTTTCTGAAAGGTGATTGAAACTAAACAGTCTGACAACGAACCGGCATTTGCCCTCATCTTGGACCACGTGTAGCCTTCCAGCCCGGGTTTATCTAAAGGTAAAAGGACTTATAATGTGGGAACCTGGTTGCATCTAAAATAAAGGTAAACATATTTTGTCATGGCGTTCAATCTCCCCATGTCTTTTTCCATATTTGACCTTTCTACTGTAGTGTGACATCTTTCCTCTCATGTTCACATAAACCATGGAGACACCGAGTTCCCTTTTTTTTGGTTTCCTAAACGGGACATCCGGACAAAACTCCTTGAATCGGCAACCCAGTCACATTATGAATGATTTCATGACTTATTAAGCCCCCTGATTAACTGAAAGGCGCAGCAGATTACACTGATTTCCTTCACTGGAGTCCTTCATGGCCCAAAGTGATTTCTTTGCCAAACGCGTGGCATCTGCTGCAGAAAATTACAATAAAATTGGCAATGAAATGGAGGATGATCGTGGTGTCCTTCTCAAACCCAACAGAGAGAGAGAGAGGGCATCCGCCTGATTAGAGTCTATGCGTTCAACATTCCTATATGTAACTTTTGTCACAGAAATATGCAGGAAAAACATCCAAAATTAAGCTTTTAGTTTGTCTGCTAGAGGGCGCCAGTCATCTTCACAACGCAGCAGATCCAGACTGGAGATGAGTAACACCAGGGGAAAGAATTTTACTTTAATATCACAGTTTGCTTTAAGAAAAAGGTCTAATTAGGACTGTTTGTGTGGGCCAACAAGATTTTTAATAAAGAAAGTGTTTTTTTCTTATGGCTTATACGATTAAAGTCTACTACTTTTTTCTACATGGGCAGGCTTTCACTAAAGGTTTTTTTTCTAAAGTGGAAAAACTAAATAAAATTTAGAGAATAAAAATATAATAGAAATTTTGGTTAACAACTTAATATTTGATATAAAAAAAGGGGAATTTGTGAGGTGGTGTGGAATGTTGGTGCATGGAATTTGTTCACTGAATGTTGAAATTCAGATTTTCCCAAATTAAATATTTACCGTACACTGGAAGGCTCTAAAAGTTGGATTTCAGCTGAGAAAGTTAAAGAGGCATTTCAAACATGAAGATCAGAAATAAAGGGCTGGAACCAGCAGGGCGCTTTGCTGAGTTGGTGGTCTGTATCGGGAAACCTGGAGGACTCAGGATCTTCATCTAATGAAGGCACCAAAACATGAAAAAGCATCTGAAACATAACATGAAAAGGATCTGTCCGTATGAGGACTGAAGTCTTCATCATCTTGTTTTCTTAGCTTGTCTTGTGTCCCCCCCCCTCTGCAGTCACAGTTACACTTGGTTTCATTTGCTAATTATTCACAGCTGTTTCTCTTTTAGTCAGTGTACCCTCCGTGTACGCGTGAAGCAATCACAGGAACAGAAAAAGACGACACAAGAAAAAAAAAGATCCAAACAACATGTACCAAAAACACCAATCCTCACAGCTCCGTGCTCGCCACAAATGATGTGTTCATACTTCAGCCAGATTAAAAAAAACATTAAAAAAACTCCTTCATTTAGCCTTCCAGCCACCATGTTTGCCTTTTTGTGTTTTTAGCATCATCATGTTTTAATACAATGATCATTTTGAGTTGTTTTCTTCATAAGAGTCTGAGTCTTTTGTAGTACTTGTACAACAAGATGTTGAAAAATGTCCTCTGAGATTTGGCTCCATGTTGACAGAAAAGCATCACTCAGTGCTGCAGATTTTCCAGCGTGCCCCTCAGGAACATCAGGGGGTCCCACCTCATCACAACGTGCACCGAGATTCGCCTGTTCATCGAAAACATCATGTCGGTTCTGTTGTACAGAGCTAAAACATGGAGAACAACAAAACCACCATCAGAGCATCATCAATTCCTGTCTGAGAAGAATCCTCAAGCGGGAAACCCAGAGATCTGCCAAAGAATAAACTACGCACCGGTGGAAAAAGAGGTCAGAAGGGGAGGAATGGGCTGGATCAGCCACACCCTGAGGAAAACCAACATCCAGCATCACCCGTCAGATCCTGAAGTGAATCCCCAGAGGAAGAGACAATGAGGAAGACCAAGAAACACGCGGAGAAGAGACCCGTAGGCTGATGTTAAGCAGACCGGTCACATCTGGAGGGAGCTGGAAAGGATCATTGAGGACAGAGGACGAGGGCGGAGAGTGGTTGAACACCTACGTCCAACAAACTGTCCTGCTCCAGCATGTATCCAAGGATCTATGCTGAACTGAGAGCTGCTGATTGTGGAGGTCATGAAGGCATGAGCATGGTAAACAGGAGGAGGGAGGAGGGTCCTGAAGCCACAAAGCCAAGTCCACTAAAAAGGTGACTCAGCAAAATTCAAGGCGCGGCTCCGTCTCTGCTTGCATGGCGGCACTCTGAGCATGTTACAAACGCTCGGTGACACCCAGGACTTTCCCTTCCCAACCTCACAATGACACTTTTACTGGGAGGAGCCTACATGAGGGAGTAGCGCTTACCACTCTGGCCTCACATCGAAAAGGCCTTGGTTCGAATCCCGGCTGAGTTGTTTCTGTGTGAAATTTGCCTGTTTGCCTTGTTCATGTGTTTCTTCCGGGCACCCCAGCTTCCTCCCAAAAACAAGCTCCATAGGTCAACTGATGAATCTATATCGCTCCCAGGTGTGATAGTGTCTCCATGCAACAGACAGGCAACCTGTTCAGGGTGTCTCTGCCTTTGCCCAACAGTAGCTGGGTTGGCTCTGGTGGCCCCCTGACTGTGCTCAGAAAATGGATGAATGGAGTGCACATGAGGACCTTTATTTTGAAAATCACGACACTTCTTTCTGTTTTTGTGCTTTAAATTTTCTCTCATCCTTAAAGGTTTCATGTCTACTTGATCGTATCTATGTAAATGTATGTGATTCAGCAGCAGCAGCAGTGCGAAAAGATGAAATCAGCGTCTATCTTTAGCTCCACAGTAAGTAGGGCTGTATCCCAACCGCAACAGTAGAACGCAACCGCAATTGTTAGCTCTGATATTTTCCATTTTTATGCAGGTAAAACATTTGCAAACCAACATTTGCGTCTGTTTAAGAGGTAAATCCATACGTGTGCAGTCCATGTTTGCATGCTCAGCTTTAAAAGGTTCTTCTGGCAGAATGAGCAAGAACTGGGAGGGGTAAAGATGAATAGAGATGAATTCATCACACATTTATCAAACGTAAAATAGGACTGCAGCCGCAGATTCTCGTCTATCATTTGCACGTCTGAGCAAACTATTACAACTTTAAACACAACACCTGCTGTCTCTGTGTGAAGGAAGTGTAGTAACTAAGGCTGGGCTGATAAAATTGATCTGAATTGATCCAAGCCTAATAGATCAATAATTGATCCATCTCATTAGAGACCGATCTTTTATGCCTTTCGTTTTCCGGTGACCTAACACATAACAGCAGCAAAAGCCAAAGTCCGCTCCACCATCAGAAAAATGCTACAAGAACATGTTAAAGACACCATTTTCATTGCTTTGGGGCTTTAAGTTGTGTGTTTCTGACTGTAAATAATCTCCTTCAGCCCCTGACAGGAAGCAGCAGATCTCATGAAACGCTCTCCTGTCGTGTAAGTGGCTCTTTTTAAAAAAACGTTTTCTCGATCAGCTCGTGTTAAAAGTGTTCATATCAATTTGGAAGTTCTGCTGTGAGCATAAAATATTGTTAAAACCCCAGAGGCAGTCAAAACAGATAAAAAACAAGACTTTCCCCCCCCTAAAATGATGCCTAAGAGACATTTCTATTCCAAACAGCCTGAGCTTGTTTTTCTGCACCGTGGATGTAAAAGCTCAGGGAGGTGGAGCTTCCCAGCCCTCCGTGCTGCTGTGCTGCATGTTGATTGACTGCTTGAAGGTGCTGCAGGACTCTCCAAGAGTTTGTCTTGAGCATGCAGGGATCTCCATGGAGTCAAGTGTGGTAATAAACCCAGGCTGATCACATTAGTTACAGTTTTTTTGTTGTTGCTTGGCCTCCGGGTGTCCGGCAAACTCCCTACACACATCAATCTCGCCAATATATTCCATATATGATCTGAGCCATGCTTGGTGTCCCACAGCTTCCTCAGATGATTGAACAATCAAGCAAATTGTACCACAGCTCATCTCAAGCGGTACATTTATTTTAAGGAGGCAGAGGTGAGGCAACTCCACCAAATGAAGAGATGTGGTCACCTTGGCTGCGACGGACGCCTTAAAAATCAATAACCCCCATTACAGAGCAGAATAAATCAGAATAGACAAGAAATACATCAACACTTGCAAGAAGAGGCAGGACTCCAGCCTCCTCCCGTTCCCTTTGAACAGCTTCTGGAACTGTATTAAATAATAGAGAGTTGGAAGATAATTGAGGACATAGATCAATAACATCCAGGGGGTTGTTCTCATTACAGAGAAAGCCGACACTTCCGAACGTTATAGCTCAATGATGATGAATCTGGAGGGAAAGGGGAATGGAAGGAGGAGAAGAAGGAGATCAATGAGATCCAAAAATTTTACAAATGAGACCCATTTCATCTTCACTGCCTGTCTCATCTGGGCGTCGTATCAAATCCCTGGATGTGGCAGGTAGTTTGGCTGCCTCACATTTCAAAATGTCAGATCCCCGCGCTCAGAAACGGGGGATCTTTCCAGGGAGTCTGACGGCTTCCCTGGCACTGATTTCCCAGCGGATTGGCAATCTTGACACGCATGGGCGTCTGTGAGCGTTTAAACAGTCAATACCGCCCCTCCACCCTATCTTTTCTCCCAAATTGCACCCGGCTCCCCATTAAAAACTCCTCATCCTCTCCCTTTCTGTCATTCTTTGTTTTTGCTTCTTTCACCTTCAAAAAGGGGGCTGATCGACTTTTAAAGAAGTTCTGCGATTAAATAGTCATTTCAGGGAAATGTTTACACAGATACCAGTGAGGGAGGTGGAAAAGGATGGAGCTGCGGGTTGGAATCAGCGATAGTATCTCTTTCCCACCCGGGGTGGAAATTGGAGGGCTGCATTAAAGCTGATAGAGTTTGTTTCAGGGGAGCGCTTACTTTTCTACCTGTTTACCCCTGAGGGGGCAGCGAGTGGAGAGGCTGCTCTTTCTGCCCACACACACCAAACCCTCCACATGGGCCATCATTATTACCATACTGATCTGTGCGCCTTTCTGTTTGACGGAACACAACCAAAGACACAACAAACTTCTGTGTTTTTGGAACTAAAAATGGAGTGAGGCGTCCGCTAACTCCAAGACTTTTGCACCTCAGGCAACCGATTAGCTGTCATTGAGAATTGAAAATTGATGATTGGTCATTCACAAATCAAAGCAAAACCTCCCATTGCCACTATTTAATGAAAACTACAAACTCATTACGACAAGTTTATGAAACTGGGAAAATGTCGCCTTGTTTTTTTTCAATTTGGTTTGAAAATAAGCAAACGTATTTGGTCAAATTTGTGTTTTTGGAACACGACTGGGTTAAAAAGAGTCCATCCATCATCAGAACCAGCGGAATCACTAGGGTGAGTAGACTCATGGGGTTGGCGGAGCCAACCCAGCTGTTGGGCGAAGGCGGGGTACACCCTGCACAGGTCGCCAGCTGGTTACAGGGCCACACCTAGGGGCAAATGTAGAGTCACCACTTAACCTATGAAGCATGTTTTTGAGATTGTGGGAGGAAACCGGAGTGCCTGGAGAAAATCCACACATGCAAACTCCACACAGAAAGAATCCTGCCAGGAATTGAACCTTCTGTGAAAGCACTAACCACTGCAGCCCTAAAGCTACGACCCCTTTACTGTAAAGGATAAAAAGAAAAGAAAAAATACCAAACCTAAGAAGCCCCTTCATAGCAAGATATCTTATACACTTGATATTCATTACCTTAAGTTGCTTGATGTTTTCCCAGCTCTGTTACAAGTCCTGTTTTCTTCTGTTACCATTTTTAGACCAAAAACAGACATCACATTTAACCCTTGTGCTATCTTAGATGACCCCCACCCTTACATTGACGTGTTCCCCCTACCATGACAAAGGTGGATAAAGGTGGAAAGATTTCATGTAATCCATGGACACCAGTGAAGATCACAAATCATTGAAGAAAAAAGGTTCAGAGCACTGTCTAGTGGGTCTAGATGACCCTACTCCCAATGGTAAAGTATCTAGGATAGCACAAGGGTTACAATGACCAACAAAAAACATCTTGGTTTCATTGTTTGCTGTGTTATCTGTGTACACTGCAAAAGCAGTCCAATTAGAAATAACTACAAAAGGTCTTACCCCAATGGCGGTTTCTCCTTTGGCTGAAAAATATGCCTGTTGGGTAAGAAAAACGGTATCACCAAGAATTCTAACTTTAAGAAAAAAAAAATTGAAATACGATTACATTTAATCACAGTTTTAGTTTCTACTTTTTGAAAAAAATCACATGAAGCATGAAAAACGTCTATTTTATTGAATTTTGACCGTTTTAAACATTGCTAACCACTGTTTTTTTTTACTGTCTCAAAATTGTTGAAAATCAACATTTTATTATAATCCAGTTAGGCTCAGACTTAATAGTTAAATGTTTTTTTTCTTTTTTTCTGATACCTTTTTGTTTTTGTATTCTTTGAAGATGTTATTAGTAAAATCACAATTTAATTCTTCAAACTTTAATTTCTACTTGAAAGTATTAAACACTATGCAGCGCTTTGACCTATTGGTGATGTTTATTTGCAAATATTTCTATTGTAAAATTTGCTGAGAACAGTTAAAGCTGCATCAAATTGAATGGTTATTGTTTATCAAACTGTTAACAATCCATTACATGCTTTTACTTATAAATAGAAAAATGCATGATGGATTTGTGAAATGGCACCACTTAAATTTGAAATATAACTTTTTTTGCAGCATATCAAACAGCATTGTAACGGTTTCAGTTCCTTTGTGTTTTGTTCCTGGATTTCCTGTTTTATTTTGTAGTATTTCCTGTTTCGTTGTTTTGAGTTTTACCTTGCCCCATTCAGTCCTGAGTGTTTCCACCTGTGTCTTGTTGCCTTGTATGTATTTAAGTCCTGTCTTTCTCTTCCTCCTGGGCTGGTCCATAGTTTGTAATTGTCTCGGTCCCCCGTTTCAGAGTTTTTCGAGTCTCGAGTTTTGCCTGGCTGTTGCAGTGGTTTTGTTTTGTAGTTTCCAGTTTTTGTTATTAAACCTCCATTCCCTGCATCCTCCTGCCTCCTCTCCTCTCTGCGCCTGGGTACCTCCCATTCCCCCCGTAACAAGCATATCTCAAATACATTCTTGAGACGGCTGCATTTTATGATTTGATAGTTGCAGAGATTTTCTAAACTAGCCTTTTAATAGCACAGACCTTTTTTTTTGTGTGATGTCTTCTTTATATCCTAAAGAGCGTTTTTGGAAAGTGGGTTCAGCCCAACGCCGACTGGCTGATACTTGAACATGGATTTCTGTTTTCTGGGACAGTTTTACCCGTCCCGGCAAAGCCGGACAACTTTGACTATATTCACCCACCATGTTTTGCTGTAAGCAGCCATAGAGGCCTCACCCACTTTCACTAATTGACATAAAATCAGAAAAAGGTATGGTTTATAAAATAAAAATTAAGATAAAGAAGGGGCTTTTGGAAATACTGATATTCCCACAATTATTCACCATTTTCTATATTAAATGCACTTTTTAAACCAGTGACCAGATTTTCTTTAGAAAGAGTTAGAATTAATTTACATTTTTAAATTACCTTATTAAGGTGCAAATTGACTAAAATGAAATTTTTAATGAAAGTTTAAAGGCATCTTAGAGGTGAACCTCTGACCTCTGTGATCATTTTGAAGCTCTGTAGCCTCATGGGTTTTGTCTTTAAATTCAATTATGTAAACTAAAGATAATTATTTAGTTAAAAGAGGAATTTCTCTCTTCACAAACAAAAATAAAAACGGTTGCATTCTGATGAGGCCTTTTTTTTAAATACACATTTGAAGAGGTCTGGACTGAACTGATTAATTCAATCTCGCATAAATGCCTTTTCTGTAACACTTTGGATTGTTGATTTAACAGTCGTGAAGCTTTGCAGCAACCCTTGTGGTCATACTAGGAACTGCAGGTTCCACAATCCATGCTTATGAACGTAGCTGTTCAAATTGAAAGGTATTCGCAAAAATCCTTTGGCTGCAAATTTTTAAAAACTCCACATCGATTCAGTGGTTTCAACTAAATATAGTCTTGTTTGTGGACTGTTTATTAATGTACTGCCGACCCTCCAAGGAAAGAAGCCCTTTTGCGGCGATGCTTTTGTGTTTGTTCTCCAAAATGCTGCTAAAGTGTTGTTGAATCAGCAGCAGTAAATACGCTGTTACATCAGCGAACCGACCAATAATTAGCATGATCAATCAGTGATGAATGCATGGCTGAGCTTCCACTTACCATAATTGATTTGAGCTGAAGTGTTTGTGCAGTCTTTGTGGGAACACTTGATGAATGAGACCCAGTGTTATTGGAGAAAAGGCTCACCAGTGAAGCTCTAAAGTCCAAATAAAACAAACTCAGAGCCTGAAAATGTGGTTCACACGCAGCAGTGGATTATGCTAAATGAATTCATGAAACTGATCATAACAAACAAGCAGACCTTATGGTCAGAGCTCATGAATGCAAGTGTTGCTAAACGCTTTTCCCTCTTCAGCAGAAAGTGTCTCTTTTCCATCGATACGATTTATTTCCGTCTTTGATTAATTGCTTTCAGTTCATGTAATATCCTTCTGCTTCCCACTTATCAATTTCATTGCAATCAATAAGGCCTCAACATGAATGATTTTTGAATTTGGCAAAACACCAAATCTGAATTTTCTTCCCATTAATTATATGTTCCTTTTTCTCTGTTCCTTTTTTCCCACATTCTCTAAAAAACTGATTATTTTTCTGTGGATGGGGAGCAATTTTCTTATCTCGTCAAGCAGAATTAAACTAAAGATTCTTTGTTTAATACCAGAACAGTTGTTACAATGCTTTATAAAAGTGTCATTTTTCTTTTATTTTTCTCCCTTAAGCAACATGTCTTTGATTTGACTGTTGAGTCTTTGTTTTGTAGTATTTTTCCCCACGTTTAAATTCTGTTTTAACAGTAATTGAATGCCCCATACTCATTTCATCTCAGAGGGTCTCAGCTATGTGGTCAGTTTACATGTCTGGATTCTGAGTCTGGGTTTTTGTTGTATGTCTTTGTCATCTTCTGTTTTCCTTGTCAGTCTCACCAGTTACAGGTCTGTCATGATCCACAGCTGTCTTCATATTGGTTAATTACCCTCAGTCTGTCTGTTTTGCCATCTTTTTGTTGCTTCCATGGGTTTGATATGTTTCATTTTGTTTAGTAAATGTTTTATCGAGTCCTCCCCCACCAGTCCCTGGCGCAGGAATAAAAAAAGTTAGAAAGTACCTGATGGCCAAATGCAGAAAGGTGGGGGAGGTACTTTATCGATGTGTTCACAGAAAGTGGTCATTTTCTGGGGGTTTTCCTCTTTTGACGCTCATTTTTGGGAAACCCCACCTCCACAAATGCAGCTGCTACAATAACAGGAAAACCTTCAGTCGGTTTGAGTCACTCTTTGAAAAAAAAATTGTGTGAGAGGAGAGCAAACCAAATGAGGGGTGGGAGTAATGTAGCTTCATCCCATCCAGTCTGCAGGACCGTCCTGTCCGTCAAACAGTCACCTTCCTGTATGTGTCCCACTTCAGGCATGGCCTAAGACAAATGAGAGTTTACCATTCTCCACTCTGAGTGGCTGTTGTTTTCAATCTGCTCATATACATGAAATTCTGGAATAGTTTGAGTGAGATTAGGTCTCCTCCTTGAAGTTGTTGTGAGTCGAAAGTGAGAAGGCGTAGCGTTTCATTTTTCATTTTCTTATAAGTTTTATAAAACTTCTACAGCACAATACGTAGTTTCTAGTTGGATTGCTTTATTGTACGTCTCTATAATTCTGGGAAGCATCACTGTCGTGTGTGTCTTCTGCTTATGGTCTGAGTGTGAGAAAATACAGATCTAAAGCAAAAATAATTAATTAAATAAATTTCCTAAAAAGAAAAAATCAAATCCAAATCCATCTTTAGCAGGTTAAACAAATAACAGCTCTGCACAAGTAAAAATACAAAAAGTTCAATCTTGTTAGCATATATAGTACACTTGTTAAGAATTGCGAATAAAGTTAAAGATCATCAGAAGACAACAGAACTATTTCTATACTGCAGTCCAGAGACAGCCCAACATCTGTCTTTTTTTTGACGGGTCTAGAAGGAGCTGGTCCCTCAACCTAAAAACTATGAAGACTACTCTGATGAGATCAAAAATGCAGATGAGAGCCTATTGGGATTTAAAAACAACCAGATGTTACAATAATTTCTAAAATGGACAAAAAGCCAAACAAAGATGCTAAAATGGGGTAGTGCTCCCCTCCACATGTGACAGTGAGTGTTTTAGGGGAGGAGAATAAAAGATGAAAACCTGAATATTCACATAAATGTATGTTTGTCTCTCTCACAACAAAAAGGCAGTGGTTCAAATCCCAGCCGGGTCCTAGCAGTGTGGAGTTTGCATGTTCTCCTAGTGCAAACATGGGTTTTCTCTGCCCACTCTGTTTACTCTCATAGTCCAAAGACGTGCTTCCTAGGTTCATTGGTGGCTCTAAATGGCTCCTAGGTGTAAGTGTGAGTAGCCCTACAACAGACCTCCCCCCTGTTGGGGGTGTACCCCGCCTTTGTCTGACAGCTGACTTGGCTCCGGCAGAGTCACAGTTTAGCAGGTTTAGAAGATTGATGGATGGAAGTTTCTGAAATCCAAAATCGCTGTCAGGGAGGATGTCAAAAAGCTGTTGGGAACAGCTGAGATCAGTGAAACTTTAAATGGCTGAACTACAACAAGATTTAGATTTCCAGTTCTTGACACATGGGGGAATAATCATTTCTGGCATTTTTTACGTTTCTTTGATTATAATCGGCATGAATTCCATTAGTGAACCTAAAGAAACTCATAATAGATGATTGGTCACTGAGGTCACTGAGCTTTCAGGGACTCTATATTAAAGCGAAAAAGTGATGTGGAGTCTTCAACTTTTACTGAGAAACCAAATGGATATGATTCAAATCCTTTTAATTTCTTCTCTGTGAAGCTATCCTCTAAACAGATCAATCAAACTGTGTCGTCCTCTTTGTCAAATGCAGCAGTAAGACCAAAGAGTGCTGGCTCCTCAGTAATTAAAGAAAGGTAATTAAAACCTGAAGTAGTGCAGTTGCTGTAGTTTGGAATGAACAGTATTGAAAAATGTTTAAAAGTGTCTGATTGTCCAAAATAGACTGTAATTGTCGGTGTAGGTTCTATAATTATTTTCATTGTAGCTAAAAATGGAAGTTTAGAGATGGATTATAGCTGAAACTTAACTTGTCCTCCTTAAAGCTACGTTTTTACCTAGCCTTGGAAATGTGCTTTCCAGCAACCACTTCCCATTAAAAGCGGATGTAAGTGTGCATACAGGAGATGTGTGTTTTGGGCTTCTGCGTTAAATACTCATGTTCATGCGTTGCTACACAAGTTTTAATGACCGTTTTTGGGCTCTATGTATAAAATACACATCCAATGAACGCCCGTTAAAAGTTAAACTTGTTGACTTTTGACCAGTTCAGGGACTCGTATTTGGTAGTGACACGTGGTTAGCGTCCTTTGTCCTATGTTTCCTATGTCAGAATAGAACTGTGAAAGAAAAAGCCTGGAGCAAGATGTTTGAGATTTGCACCTCTCAGACATTTGGCACCAATCTTTCCAACTGTGCGTACATGCGCTAGCATTGGGTAGTGACAGTCCAGTGTGAAAACCATATGCCAGAAGAGTGTTCTTGAATGCGCATTCGCCTTGTTTTTTGTGCAACATAACCACTGATGGATGTGGTTGGATGAAAGTGCATATAGATTTGATCAAAATATTCGTCTAACTTGCCAATTGTTGACTACATCCTTAGTAAAAGTGCAATGTTTTAACTAATGTAGATGTCGAATAATTTTAATTTAGTTTGCTTTTAACAAATTCAACATAAGTCATAAAAATAAAAAGGTATTTTTTTACCGACTTGTGTTTTATTGAAATATCTGTACAAAATATTTGAACAACATCATGTTTTTTGTTTAGTTAACAGACATTCACATCATAATGTTCCATTTCTGCTCTGTCTCTCCTTCATTTTTCATTCTAGAACAGAGTAAAAACTGCTCGGTCAAACGAAGGATAGTTGCCATTGCTTTACAAAGGGCTGTGAAAAGAACAGACGATCCCTCTGCACCTCTCATGTCTCCAGGCACAAATAGGAAAGCAGAAAGGAAGCTGGAAAACCGTAGACAGGTTGAAAAGTCATCACCAGTCTGCCAATGATGCTAACCTTGCAATGTGTCAAATCTGACTTCTTTTTTGCTTTTTAATGTTAGTTTCTGTAGATAAAATCCCTTTTAACATGAATACATGTGAAGATCGCCTAAAAACTGTGGCAGTGGGATTTATCTACTTTACTTGCACAGATTTTGATCATCATTTTTTCTCAGTGATGATTTGGTTCACAGAGCTCGTCAAGCACATTTCTTACACTTTCTGACTCATAAGATGGTTTGAGGCACGGGCCGCCGCTCTGTGAGGAGACAACATTTATCTGTTGATGCTGATTTCAATGTGTCACCAGCTGTGGCAACCCAATGTGCTTCCTCCATCAAAAAGTGATACAGCAGCACTTTCTTATTCCTACTGATAAGTGTTACTGTAGTAGATGATACTGAAGGTAATGTCCCTTTGTGTTTTTATTCTATTCTACTGCCACTTTATGTTCAGATGAAAACACCTTTTCATTTGGCATGGCTGTCAAAGAATGGTACAAAGACCCACACAGAAAAAAAATTGTGTTTTTGGTGTTTTTAACACATTTTTCTGATAATGGAGGACAAATATAAAGAAAATTGAGCTCAAAGTTGTATTCCTGAGAATTTCTTCATTCAAATTGTTGTGAATCAGAAGCATCAAATAGATCCGTGTACGACTTTTTTTTCCTCGTCTGAGCTGGAATCTGGCTCATAATTGTAGGGTTGGATGGTTCCAATATTGCTCGCTATTTTTGTTGTTCCAGTTCTGTTAGGTTGGGGGTTGGGGGGTGAGGGCCTGTAAGCTTGTGGGAGAGTGTGTAAACGGAGAGCTCTCAGTTATGATGGGTGATGGAATGTGGGGTTGCTCCGCTGCAACAGTCCTGCCCAAAACTCAGAGGAAAATCTCCACTGAACTCCTGTTGTTTCAGCTGAAACTAGGTCCTAAAAGGACACAGGTTTTTGTAGTTGGGCTAATAACAACTGAATGATGATGTAAAGACTACTGAGTACGCCTTTAAAATAGATCAAAAGATGATTGGAGTAAGACTCTAAAAATTAGTTGTGGTTGTCCTCCCAAATTTGGGAGATCTGAAGCTCAGCTTAGCCAGGAGCGATGCTAGGAGACAGAATGTACCCGACCGTGATTGACGCCACAAACAATATGCTAATGAAATGCGATGCCAACCCAGACAGGATGAATCTAACTGCAGGCAATTCTTTATTCAATCTTTTATGATGAGACGAGCAAAGCATGAAGAGGCACCAATCACAGTAATCGACTCTCCTCATCTTGGCAGGAAAAACAGGTTCACCGAATGTATTTGTTTGAAACTATCCAGCACTTAACTCTTTTTTTCCCCTCTTTCTAACTGTTTTAATCCATTTATGATGGTCATGAAACCATTACAAGGTCCAATTGTATAAACTGTGATTCTCCTAAATAAATAATTATTCGGCCATCTTTGTTTTTGTCCTTTTTCCTTAAGGCCTCGTCTATGGCTGAAAGTCACTCAGCCGAAAAATGTAATGACTCTGTACATGCAGGACAGGGATGTGATTTATGGTGCTTATTTACTCTGTGCGCAGTGCATGCTGCATCCCAATCTCTTCATTCGTGTGTGTCCGTAGCTCCGCCTCCTCTCCCCTGATCACTATTCATTACTGCTCTCCATTAGTAATCCATTTACGCACGCCGGCTCCTGTCACTGATGTAGCTGATCGTTTTGAAATCACGCCAGGCCTTTCAGCTTGTTCAGACATTATATTTCAAATCGGCTACATACATCTTCTTGTTTTGGACAGATAAATGCTTTGGTTATTAACCAACGAAGGGAAAATCATGAGTGAGTCATGATTGGATACTGCAGCTGAAGTTTCAGGTTTCTCTTTAATGGACGGTGGCCTAGTCAGTCTCTTTAATCACTGGTTGTTACACATGAGATCCCTGGAAACTGACACTGCTGTGAGTGAGGTCAATCTTTAAATACTTAGCTGATTTAGAGCTCCCGCCTTCACTGGGAGGCACAGAGTCGACCCTGACAGTAAAGGAGTCTCTCCACTCAATTTGGAATCTGTCTTTACATCCTGTAGGAGTGGAAGTCAATATTCCCAGACCTCCCCGGGGCTTTGGGAAGGGGAATATTGTGAGAAATGTTGACAAACAGATAATCAGTTAGGAGCCAGATGAAGCGAGCCTCACATGCCTCTCTGCCAGCTGAGATAAAAATCTGCAAAGTGTAACTGCCATAAAAGATAACCCAGAATCTCATCTCTTTGCCATCTTCCCTCTCACAAACGCCGCCACCGGCATCCATTCTTCTTTCCTTTTCTCAGTCAGTCTTCATCATTTTGTTTACGCTCTTCCTCTCAGGCAGCGACTCTTTCACAGAGTCGACTTTGGGGGAGGACGATCAGGATCCACGCCTGGTTTGAACAAAACAGGAAAACACAAACAAATTCTTTCATGCAGAAGAATTATTTTACACTTTGGTGGATGGAATTCTGCTCATGCTGTAAGTGTAGGTGTGATGTTAATTGGTGATATAATTGATTTAGGGCGTCAGTGAGATCTGATAAAATGTGATTAGCTTCCCCTTCAATAGCTCAGTTGGGAAGTTTAGATAATTGAGATGCTCGTTTAATGACTGTTCAGATTTATCCTTAACAGATCGGAGACTCAGCCAGGATGACGCACTGAGCGATTGCTCGCCTGGGTTTGGGTGTCCTGGCTGACATTGACGCTTTTGAGGTTCTGCGGCGCCTGTTTGTTTTCTTGGCTCCTTTTAAAAACACAGTCAGCACATTTGCAGAAGGGTGGAAATCTGTCAGTCTCAAAACAAGGAAGGAAGTCAGCTGTGTGGCTTCTGTCTTAGACATAACTCAGAGGGAGTACAACCTGTCTTTTGTCAGGGACGTTTAGGATTGGAAAGAATTTCAGAGTAAAGGTAGTGCAGGTGTCTGTGTGGGGTTGTGAAGGAAGCTAGGGGTTTATTTATTGTCTCTATGAGCGACTACAGTGTGCTTCTGTTTGACCTGAAAATGTGAGGAACACACACATTCTGGAAATGCAACACTAATAATGTTTACAGAAAAGACATTGGGCAGAATATTTTACAGGCCTTTTTTGGGCCACAGCATGAACATAAGGAGGGGGAAGAGGACCTTTTCTGGTTCCAGTCAATGCTAATTCTTGCTAACCAATTTGCTCCATACTGCCAGGTGTTTCCAGGTACAGGTGTTACTCAGGTGGGGCGAAGCTGCAACATTTTATATTGGGTGGGTGGGAGAGAGAGAGGCAGAATCCATAAGAACAGCAGAGTAGAAGGCATCTTACAAATGAAAGGCTCAAACTTGTGTTTTAAACTGTTTTGTTATTGTTATTAATATTAAAACTGTAGTTTTTTGTGCTATAACTAATGTCTAAAGAAGCTGAATATTCAGTAATGGGAGGCAAAATTCTTGCTGGGGCCTCACTTGTCCCCCAGTTGCTCCGACTCTGGGTAAATCAAATCACTTTTTTTAAAATTAATTCTTAATGTTTATCTTTTTTAATCGAGGAGAAATTGGTTTTGAACCTAATAAATCCATAAAAGAAAAAAGTTTCTGGTGGTTTTGCATTCATTGTTATCAATGCCACTGTGGTTCAGTCAGTTATTCTTATTCTTTAAAAAAATAAAAATAAAAACAATAATTATTGGCTGCAGATGGTGGATTACAGAAATATACAGAAAGTTGAAGATATCATACAAAACCATAACATCCATAATGTTTTACACTGATTTCACCACCTAGAATCCAGTTGGCATTACAGGTTTGTAAATATCAGAGAAAGGTGACCAGAACATTGTGTTTTGATTTATTAAAAATTGAATGTTGATCCAAGAAATACAGACACTTGGTACACTGACACACAACTGTTGGCATCCCTCTGTAAATGGAGCAAAAGCCTACAATAGTCACAAAAAAACAACAAATATAGTTGAAGATAGGATGTTATTTTTACATGGTTATTCAAAAGAAGTCAGCCAGAGTTCAATTATTGGAAATTTGGCGAGGTCGCTGCATCAGATCGACCAATCATGTAGATGTAGATGCAAATGTTTGATCGTCATTGAAACTCAAATCAAACATTAGAATGATATAAATGCATTTTATTACGATATCTGTCATTTAAGAACTACTATAAGTTTACATCTTCCAGTTCTTTTCGTGAATTCATGTTTGCTGTTTATTGAGCAGTGTTCTCCTCCCATTGAATGAATCCTTTTTGCGTGTTCTCTTGGACAATCGCTCGTAAAGTGATGTGTCAAAATGATGAAGTTATCCCAGAAACAAACTAAAATATTGACGTTACATTTTATTTGTGCATACAACTTCATGCACATTTCCTGATTTATCGGCCTTGTTTCCATCACGATAGCTCTCAGGTTTTGTATTTTCCATAAATCGTGAGTAAAACACAAGCTCTATTAGATTATGTACCTGGATATCAGATCTCTTTCAAGTACATTCTCTTATCAGGTGGGCTATTTCGACTCTTGTTTCCTCGTCTTTTTTTCACCTTTAAGCCGGAGTGTGAAGATCTGTCTCTGCTTCCTCAGATTTGCTGGACCCGCAGGCAGTAATAAACAACCGACATGTTTTCTCGGCTGTAGCTCCACCTTTGCAGCCCCCTCTCTGCCACAAAGGCCATATCATTATCCTCACAAGCAGCAAAAGTGCCTCTGCAATCTGAGTGTTGGAGGTATTTCTTCCAGCAGCCGTCTCTGCAGTGGGAGCTTGGACTGAATGCAGAAAAAGTCGCATAGAAAACGTTACGCTGGTGACAAATGCTCTGAGGTTGTTGTTCCCTGAGAGGATGGACAGGAAGAAGGGATTTACACGGGGCTAACTGACACCTCAAAGCTTCCCCGCGCATGTTTGCAATGCGAGGAATCCTGTCGACTAATAAGCAAATGCAGTCTAACCTGGTATTGAACTCGCCTGTTAACAGAAGTGTCACAAGTTGTGAGTGCAGATGTACAGAGAGGAAACAAATGTTTCTGGCTGCAGTCCCAGAAAGCCATTGATTCTAGTCATTGGGTGTTATAAGCCTGTCTGCTGCTGAGTTTCTGCTGCGCTCGTGTGCATCTGCTCTTCTGGCAGCCGACCAGATCAGAAAGCAGGGAAAGGACGGACAAGGTGGTCCTGATGACGAGCCGGGCAGCCTGAAGGGGTTTCTGCCTTTGATGCCTTTGCAGCTTCATGCCTCGCATGCAAGGATCAGCCGCAAACGGCACTAGATGGCGCTGTTTATTTCCAGAAAGGAGCTCAGGCTCTGGATTGCAAATCACCCCAAAAAGAGTCAAATGAATTGCTACTTTCAGAGTTGAAACTTTTCAGGAATTGATTTTAAATTATTTCGCGCTGAGAGAACCCTGCAGGCTGAGTTTCTGTTTATCCGTTAAACAATCATTCTGCTCGCCTCCTAAAGATGCAATATTAAATGACGCACTACAATTAACACAATGTCTCATGGTGGACTGACGGAGCTTCTAATTCTTCTGTAGAACAGCAGAAGAATGCAAACCAACCGTTATGCCATATAAAGTAAAGTGAAACTGCAATGCAGTTGAATTGAAGTGGCTATTTGCCGTCAGTGCGTGCGGGAAAGCGCAGGGGGTCGTTCTTTGGTGACCACCGATCCCCTTGTTTGTGTTTAGAAAAGCACCGAGCAGCCTCTCCGTACCAATCGATCACAACAAATGGAACAACTTGAGCGGAACCCGGTCGACAGACCTGATGGGAGTCTGACGTGAGCGGTAGGTGCGTGCTGTAAGACAAGAACATCATTACGCCACACCTCCATCACTGTGAGTGACGGCAGCCCCCCGCCTCTTTGACACTGCCATGACGCCCGATCCATGCACAAAAAAACTCATCGTCCTGCCCACCAATAAGTTGAAAATTTGCATAAAAAGAGAAATGTGTCCTTTAGTTTAGTCTGACTTTTATCAAGTAACTGCCGACGCTCACAGAAAAGAGAAGCCTGGTTAAATTAGGTGAAGCAGCAGTCAGATGGTCCGGCAGATGTCAGATGGCCATAAAACTAAGCTAACTAAATGTGATGAACCATGAAGACCCAGGTGTGATTGAGCATTTGAACCTTATCTGGCGGAGTTCCTGTGCAACAAGCTAGCGCAGTCAATGCAAACGTCCGTCTCTGACCCCCTCAGGGTGCGTGAGTCACTGCCCCCCAATCTCAAACTTTTTTAAACAAAGGTGGTTCCAGTGTTGGTTTTGATCTTAAGCCCAACTTAGTGCCGAGCCACCACTTTTCTTTCCACACATCTTTGACACAGACCAGTAAGTTCTAAATGTTGCAGTTCATCCAAAGACCGTGTGAGGCCGGTTTCAGAAAGGAGCAATTTCCCATTCAGTATTATGTTAGGACGGTGAAATTTCTCAATAAAAACAGACAGATGTGTCTTCTGGGGTAAAAAATCCCTGTCCATGTTTGTTTCTTTATTTTTCTTTGCAATTGTGCCTGTGGATTTAGGAAAACAGCTGTTTTATTGCAGCTTAATTCAAGCTGGTATGTTTTGGTTAGTTGTTAAATTTGGCTGGGCAAACGTCATTCCATGTGTCAATCCCACATTAGAGGGTTTGTACAGAATCCATGGAGTGACGTCAGAGATTGTCCATCACGTATGCCCATCTTAGGTACAGTTTTTTTGGGGGACTTTCTTCAACCAGAGCATCGAGTCAGAGCTCTTTAAATTTAATCTTAACTGGCATTAGCTCTTGGCTGGCCAAGGGGGAAGAACCTCTTCACATCAGTGATATGTAGACTTTGGGAGTGTGGTTACACGGCCAAAGAAAGAGTGGAAACATAAACCTAAAAATGAACTTTCCGGAAAAGTATCATCAAAGCAGCATCTGGTGAACCCAGACACGGTGACATGCTTGCCAGCGTCTCTGTAGAGCTCTCCAACACACATAAACCCAAGCTACTCAACATTATCCATGTTTTCCATGTTGTGGCAGCGAATGAAGTCCAGAAAAACGTTGGCATTCGCTCCACGGCCGGCGGGTCAAGCGAAGACGTCGAGCAGTAAATTTGAAAGGCGTCATAAGAGAGGCAGCAAACCTGAATGCAGCATGAAAGTTTATTTTCTTTTGTTGTTTTAGGTAGAAGTGATCAAACTCACTGAAGATAGAATATCTTCTCTTGGTGGGCTGGAGGGAAATACTGCGATTTGATGCGATTTGATTCAGGTGGCTCAAACCAAAGAAATCAGAATAGGGCCCTAATGCGTGCCTGCTTGATTTTCAGCACAAGAGGTTGAATTTTGGAGTTTAGTGCACTAAATGCAGCTGTGACTAAATCACACAGAACTTCAAGGAGATAAGTAAAATGCAGAGAACAATTTCACACACTCAAGTGCCAAAGTCCTTTAAAGTTTTGCTGTTGGCGTAATCAATTTATCACCATTAACAAATTCCACTTGTTCTTTCTAATTCAAGTTACTTGATACATCATAACCTTATTCCTTTTTCAACCTTTCCATTTTTCTTTAATCAGTTGCCTGGAATTTTCCCACAAATAATGACAAGAGAACTGAGAAGTAACCCCCCCCCCCCTGTATGTAGGGAGGTGTCATAGAAGACAGTGATGAGACCACAGATTGCACCTCTCCCTCTGCCTCCATTCAGGTGGACATGGATGCAGCGTCTCTGTGTAGTGTCTTGACCCTACGTCAGCTGCATCAACGAAGGTGTCTCTTTCAGAAACTAAGCTTTTCTCTTTCTGGCAGATAATCGTCCCTCTGAGCTCACCAAAGGCACACTATTATGTGGGGGTTAAACCTGGAGACTCGGGCGACTGACAGCAAAGCACAGGGTGGCTCAAGACAGACGAGATGCAGACGAATGAAGGTTGTAGAGGTGAAGGAACACGGCTTCCTTCTCTCAACAGTTTCGTGATTTAACCAGAAAATAGACCGAGCCCATTTTCTGATGCTAGATTTATGTCAAAATCTGTTCAGAAGGAAGATATGCTCTGAGAGTACTTGTGAATAAAAATGACAATTGCTCCCTACAATCTACTTTCTTCATCCAAAAAAAATAAGATGCAAAATTTCTGATAAATATGGAACAGAATACATACTTTAGTTATCCCTTGAGGGCATTTGGATTGTTGCGGTCACTCAACACCAACAACATCAACAGTATTATCGACAATACAGACTACAAATATAATTTACAAAACAAATACAATAAAAAGAATAAAGTGCAAATTTGCAGTACAGTTTTTTTTTTTTTTTTTTACAAATCATGGAGTAATGTTATAGAAAAATATTGGGCTTAGTTTGTGCCAAAAGTCCTAACCACAACTCAGAGGTGAATTTCTGATGAACTCCTGCGGCTCTGCAGAAACTGTGTCCTAGAAAACGACACAGGTTTTCGCATTTCACCTAAAAACGGCATCGTCATAATTAACCCTTGTGCTATCTTAGATGACCCCACCCTTACATTGACGTGTTCTCTCTACCATGACAAAGGTGGATAAAGGTGGAAAGATTTCATGTAATCCATGGACACCAGTGAAGATCACAAATCATTGAAGAAAAAAGGTTCAGAGCACTGGCTAGTGGGTCTAGATGACCTAACTCCCAATGTTAAAGTGCCTAGGATAGCACAGGGGTTAAAGAACCACTGGGAATGATTAACAGATGGATGATCGTGATGAGAGAAAGTGGGACTTTCAGGGCAGAGGTAAATAAACCTATTGCTCCTCGCATTTATGTTTTTTTATATCTCTCTTTAGAGCAGCAGGGTTGAAGAAGCCTTTTTGCTGAAGGTGGACTTAAGAATCCTCAGTGATTTGTGGAGTGGGTGGGATGGATTTTGGAGAATTCTGTGGATTTTTCTAAGCATCTCCACTTCCTCCAGGGCCACAGGTGTACAGGTACCTTCCTTATCGTCTGTTCAATCTGTTGGCGTCTTGACTTTGATGGCTGCAACCCCGGACACAGTAGTGTAAAAGAGGGTACTTATAGCCTCCTGGTAAATGGCGTATACCTATGTCCCACTTTACTAGCTTCTTAGAAGACCCAAAGTGCTTTCTATTCACACAATGACCAACCTATACCCACCAGGAGCAAAGTGGGGTTCAGTCCAAGAGAGCAGAAACTCCTGAAGTCTACCTCTATATTCTTAATCTTTCTTATGTTTAACTACAATAAACCATGGATATTAAAAGCTAATGATACATTTTCTTGACTCTGTGGTGGAAAACCGTAGTTTTAATCACAAAAATAAGCATTTCATTGCAATCCGTTTTGTGAAATAGTTTTTCCATTTGGCTGTAACACTACTCTGCTATTTCAACTGTTCTTTCTTCATCAAATTGGGAACAGTTGTTAACTCATTTAACTTCTCCTATTTATTTTACTTCTCAGCCTTACAGACAAAGTCTAGATCTAGCATTTATTATCTGTACTAATAACTAGTCTACGCATTTACCAAGTTTATTTTATTTTTTAACCAAGTTTATTTTTTTAAGTTCTGTTAGTGGTTTCTTTTTTGTTTATCTCATTTGCTTATCACACATTTTCTTTACAGAAAACAGTTTTTGTCAAGAAATTGTCTTCTAAATAGTATGTCCGTAAGACCAATGTATGTCCAAATAAATAAATAATCTCTAACATGACCTCTGGAGAAGTGAAGAACCAAGCAAGTTCACAAGGAAAAGCCCAATTTTTAAGATTCCAGCCTGACTGCTGCATGGTGACGGCAGGAAAAAGCCTTAATTAGAGGATTTTCTGTGATTGTGCGGCACAGAGTGACATTCAGCTGTCAGATTTGTTTGGAGCAGAATCAGATCTGAAGGAAATCATCCTGGACGGTTATAGGGGTTTACCTGCAAAAAGAACAATAATGTATTTATATTTCTGACTACCCCGAATATAAGGGGAGGAGGAAAATTGATTCTGCAACCTTTAACAATTGCTTCAAGAAAGAAAAAGAGGAGCAGCTTCATTCCGGCTGTGCTGAACGACGTTGTCACCCCCCTGTTAGTTCCTGTTCTTTTATAAACAGCAATTAGAACAACAAATTAGGAGTGTGCCAGCAATGTTCATAAGAGGTTAAACAAGAGAGGAGGCCGGCGTGGGAGACGCATGGAAACAAACCAATTATAGGCATAGATTCACTTCCAGGCGGCTTTATGGGAAGCTTAGCTTGCTGGTCAGGTAGCAGGTAATTCAGGGGATTGCATCCACTGCCGTGCACTTCAGTTATCACTGCAATCCCATCTCAGCCGCCGCGAAAGCATGCGGTGAGACAGGAATATTAATAAGCAGCCGTTGCGTTCGGAGTCTGGGCCTGTAGGATCTTGTGTGATCGAGAGTGACACCACTTTCCCTTTTGCTCCACCATTTTATATTCTCTCTGTGTCTGTGGAAGCAAACACTTTTACAACCCAGGTCCCCCATTTCTCAGGGAAATTCGGTCTAAACGCACATTTGCTTAATTTGCCTCACTATGGTCATTCTTGTGGACGACCTTCTTCTTGTTGGCCGGACCTTTGTCTGATAGATGAATGCTCCTGTCAGGTTTATATCTCTGTTTCAGAGAAGGAAGGACACGTTCTGAAGGACGGCAGACAAAGGAGAGGCTTAGGTTTCCACATTGACCCGCTCCACCTCATCTTAGTGTCTTTAAATTCTCGCAGCCTTCTCGCCTAATCCCGTCCTCGTCTTTCAGACCTCCTCTCGCAGCTTTTGACTTTCTTCTTCTCCTTTCCTTTTCATCCCGCCACCCCCTCTTCTGACTCTTCAGCTGCAAGTGCTGATGCCAGTGGGATCAAACCAAATGTATGAGGGGGAAGAAAAAGGGTCGATTAATTCGGCCAAGATTATTATTTTCAAAGTGCTGCAGTTTTGTGGTGGTGGTGGTGCGGCAAAGGGGGGTTTCTCTCCTCCCACACCTTCACTGCTGTTATTGTCCAGCCTGAAGCTGCTCAGTTCACACAGCAACCCTCAGGGTTGTTTTGGAGTACACACAGAGCACTTCCAATGAAGTGTAACTGGTATGAAGCCTCAAAATATCTGTCAAAATATGCGAGACAAGTGTCTGAGAAACACCAACAACTATAACAGACATGTGTATGCTAACATGTTTGTAGGACATTTGAGCCAACACTCAGGACAGGATAAATTGTAAATTGTTGTGACTCTTTACTGCTAGGATTTGTGGTTTCTTCAAGTAAAAAGGAAGGAAAAGTCAGGAAATTCTGCGTTGGACATATTTTACTGTTACAACAGGGGATTCTGGATCTCTTAAGACACTAGTGTGTATCTGTATGAACCCCTTTTGTAATTTAGTCTCAACTTTATATATAATTATTCCTTTTTTTGTTGTTGGACCGGATAGAAAAGAAGAAAAGGAAGGAAGGGTGGGATGTTGAAGACAGGGGGTAAGGGCACAGAAGAAAGGGGGAGTTAAGTAAATCTGAAGTATGATTAAAGCAACAAGATGCTGGAGGATTATCATCATTACTGTCTGGTGTAAATGTTAGTTAAAAGGGGCGGGGCCTGTCCACACACATGCACAAGTGTTACAAACTTACCTGCTTGCTACAAAAACCTTCACATACAATCATGTCAACATGTACTCAACACAACTACAGTTTACACACACGTGCACACAAACCAACGCATGTAAAGCATTTCTATCCCACACACTACTGTGCAAAGGTGAGCTGACACCTGTGCTGAGGTGGATGATGGAATGCAAAAAAGAGGGAGAGTGACCGGCCGTCCCCACACCGAAACCCCCGCCAAAGCGGTAGTGGTACCCAGGCCCCCCCCCCCCGACACCAGCATGGTATAACAGATGGAGGGAACAGTCAGGAAGTAAACCCTGTACTTCATTCTGCTAAACTTCACCGTATCTCCACAAGAGGGCTTCAAATATGGAATAAATACAGAGAAGACCTTACAAATTGTTAATTTATACAAAATTGTACATAGTACCTTAAAATGGAGGGAAAAGTTTTCCAGATTTTTTAAACTATATGGTGAGATTAACTCATCTGTTGCTGTTAATTTCTTAAAATAAACCGCTTGATATATTAAAATAATGCAAAAAAATACTTGGTATTCACTCTTAATAATTCAGTTACACCATGTTAGAAATGTGTGGATCCATTTGAAGCTTTTTTTCCCATAACAACAATAGATTTACATCTCAAACTAATGTTGTGGATAAAAATTTTGGAAATCACCCAAAATTACCCAACCCGTATCATAAGTGTTAGTGTCTCATAATTTCTTTTTGTGGATTTCATCATTAAATACACCTTAATTAAAAATAAATAAAAAATCCACAAGCTATTTGATGTGGTGGGCTTTACAGGGTTAAAGAGAGATTTGTTGAGGTCTGTATAACTGCTAAATAAAACACCATAATAATTCAGGAACTGAAGGTTTGGTCCAAAAAGACTTTTCTCAAAGGAACGTACATTTTCTCACTTACATGCCTTTAAAATGGAGGGAGAAAGAGAAAAGGACTGCATAGGAGGGCCATTAACACAAAAACATGTTATATAATGTAATATGTGATGGATACATTTATTAAAATGTCTTTAAAAAATTCAGTGATTTTGAAGCTAATTTCTTTTGACCAAACAAAAATGCTACTTAGTTGATTATTTCATTTTACACCCCCGCTGCTGGGTTTAAATAGCCTCATCAAATCAACTGAAGGAAGAGAACCAAATAATTTCTTAAAGGTAAAAGTAATTTTGCTCTAATCATGCAGATAAAAAAATATCAGGAACTCACATTTAGGTTTGATAAGTTTTGTGTGTTAAAGTAAAGTTCTTCAAGAAAAAATAGATACTTCAAGACCCACTCCGATGAAAATGGTGTTTTCGGTGAGACCATGCACCGGTAAACACAGGGGTGCCAAGGGTGCCACCAACAACGTCATGACGAACTTCTGCCACTCTGCAAAATCTATAAGCTCTGTGATTTTATTTTATTTTTTATTCTCATTTTTCAGGACATGAAATAGCATATTCTTTAAACAATCTTTTAACGTTTAGTAGCAGTAAACTGTTATTTGTGGTTAAGGTTCAGTCTAAACCTAAACATCCTAGCTACCGGTAAAGAGCTTTGAATATTGACAAAAAACATTACAGAACTGTTAAACCAACATTTATTACCTTAAAAATATTGAAACTAACCTGCTTTATAATTTCTTTCTTTTTAATATATCTTATTATCTTTAGAAGAAAAAGATGCACCTATTTTAAGTCTCGTTTTTTAAGAAACAACAGAGCACCTTCTATATGGATTCATCCTAGTTGTGTTTAGATGTTGAAGTGAATTTTAGAGGCGCACTGCGGTTTGACAGTCTATTTTTTTTTACATGTTGCAAACAAGGTTAAGTGTTTTTTTGAATGCTAAGGGAGGTAACTGTGTCGAACTGTTTGCTTATGTGTTGCCAACAAGGTTGGGAGTTAGTAGTGTAAATATTCTAATGTTTCTAATATGTAGCGTATTACAAACCAGTTCTGCAGTTACTGTGAACGCAGTCTAACTGACTGACAGACTTACTGTATTTTTGACTCTTCTTGTGTTAATGCACCTTATATTCATGACAAAAGTCCAAAAATAGACCATTCATTGACAGTGTGTCTTATAATCTGGTGCAGCCTATAGTGAGGAAAATATGGTAAAAGTTTGTTTAAAGTTAGAGTTTATATTCTAGGAGTTTGTGCTTAAACTCCCCTGAATTCCCCTTCCTCTCTTCTGAAAGGAACTTATGGAAAACAGAACATTTCTGACAAACTGGGATCCACGGCAGGTCAAATCATCAAAATACTAGTAAGTAAACATCTTCAATTCCTATATAGTTTTACAACAATACACTAAGAAAAGAGTAAAAGGGGAGAGATACTCTTGTTTAAAATATGCCTGGGTAAACCAGAGATTTAAAGTGACGTCTCTTCGTGGTCACCAGTCATCATTTAGAGCTGTCAGAAGAAACATTAGTTTGCTTCTGGGAACTAACCCAGAGAGGTCCAAGCGTGTCATTTTTACCTGTTTGGGTACCATCTCCACAGATCTGAGCTGATATCTCATTCACGTCAGATGAATTAAAATCCAGGAGAAACTGTTCAGATTTCAGCATCCACATGCATTATTCCAAATGCCTGACATATCTTTTGACACTTTGTGATCTTGACAAGATTTCTGATACTTTTAGCCCAGATCTTGAAGGTTCACTGCTTCCATCTGACGCTGCAGGCTAACACAGGATCTCATTGCACAGTTCTGTCAGCCTGTCAGTCATTTATCCAGCAGAGAAATCTGCTCCCCGTCTGTTGGATTTGCTCAATGTTAAAAGACACGATTTGAAAATGTTTGACTCTGATTATTATGGACCAGACAGAGTCGGGGAAAGACATGTGTGGCTTTGGCACAGAAATCAAGGTTGTCTCATCACGTCTTCTCTGACCTTGCTCTCTGCACAGGCTGCCCTCAAGGCTTGTGTGCTGAACCCCCAACTTTACACCCTCTCCATCCACGAGTGGAGCTCTGCCGCAACTCAAGCAGCATCCACCTAATCCAGCTGGGTGGAGCGGCTGACAGTGTGGTGGAAAACAAAAAATCTGATTCTAAACACAGCAAAGACCAAAGAGATGGTCATGGATGAAACAATGCTCCTCTGGCTCCTGGCTATGAAATAATAATAATAAAAAAAAACAACTACCAATAAAGTAAGCTGTAGGTTCTGCAGGGACACCTATATTTCCCCATTTAAGGTTATTTTAGGTTTTGATGTACTCTTTTTAGGAGTTCTTTAGAAATTCGCCTCTAAGTTGAGGGCGGTGTAGGTACAATAACCATTCAGCCTGCAATAACCGTTCGGCCTCCTTTCGACTGATGATAACATCACACTACGGTAACCCCACTTGGACAAACTACGTAGCGTAGAGATCTGCTCGGGCTTTACATATTTTCCTTTCACGTTTCCTTTTGTAACCCAAAGGACTTTTCCCTCATAATTGTGTCTGACATTATACTTTGTGATGTTTATAGATAGATTTTCCCAAAGACCCCACTTTGTAAAAAGATCTGTGGCTATTAGAAGGAACCTGCTGCTCCACACGAGTGAACCGTGTGAGAAGCTGGAGTCTCGCAGCTTCGTGTTCGCAGGCAGGGAGGGTGCTTTGTTACAGTGTGCGGTCCGGAGAAGGGTTCGGACCGCAGTCCGTTGGCTGCAAATGCACTTATCAAAACAATAATAAAACCATGTTTAGGAGATGCATGTCGGAGTCCGTTTACAATGGACTGCATAATATCTTCTTTTACGGTAGTATCGTAATTTGTCCAGACCAATCACTATCTGACACGTCATAGGACCAACGGACAGCCAATCACATGATGTGATGTCCGCACCAGTCGAAAGACCCCGAATGGTTGTTGCAGGCTGAGTGGTTATGGAGTGGGACTGTTGGCGCGCAAGTAATCCTCAACTGATATCCCATCATGCCTTTGCACACTCTCCTGCTAGCTTACATAGAGGTGGGCGATACTGGGAGATTGGGTATAGATCCGGTGCTAAATAATTACTCGGCCAATATTGCGCCAATACTGATAGCAAAACCAATATGGATCCTTTTCTTTAAATGTTTAATTGTATAAATAATGTAATGTAATGAACTTTTTGTTCATTAAATGAATAATAATACACAGAACAGAGATCTATGGCAAATAAAAATGTTTGTTGACTAATTATAACAATCTGAATTGAACATCAAATATAGAACATGTCGATTTTTGATTGCATAACACAATAAGAATAAGAAGGAAATAGTGCAAGATTTTAAAAAAGCTACTGCAATGTTACAAAAATAAGGAAAAAAAACAGCCCCATAAACATATATTTATAAAAAATAAAGGCAGTAATAATATAACGAAGTCGCAATAATAAAGAAAAAAAGTAAACAAAAGTAACACTGTAATAAAGTTGAGTTAAAAGTCCCAGTAGTTGTCACACACTTTGTTCTCACTCGCATTTGACCGCTGAGTGGTGAGCTGCACCCACTGCTGCTCAGGAAGCATTCGGTTCTTTAAATGCCGGTATATGAAAAAAAATGTAAAGGACATCAAACAAACAGTCTTGTCATTAGTGCAAATATGTGGCTCTTTAATGAATCTCTCCACTGCCCAATGAAGTAGGGAGGGGAGGGGCAAGGTGTTGTTTGTGCCATCATTTCCTTCATACCTGATCATCATTTCATTCTTACCTGATCTGTCTTCTGGCCCTGTTTGCTGAGTTTCAAAGAGGGCCAGTTGCCTTGGTCAGTTGTCGCAAACAGTCAATTCAGCCTGTTTGCGACAGGCAACTCAGTTTGTCTGCCGCCTGCCCTGACACTCGCCTGGATATTGACTACCCTGTTTCACCACTGACCCTGATTTAGATTTGTGGACTTTTAGTTGTGCTAATAACCCTGGTACTATCCTAAGATCTTTAACATTGGGAGTTGGGTCATCTAGACCCACTAGACAGTGCACTGAACCTTTTTTCTTTAAGGATTTGTGATCTTTCCATGGATTACATGAAATCCTCTCCACCTTTATCCACCTTTGTCATGGTAGGGAGAACACGTCAAAGTAAGGGTGGGGTCATAGGATAGCACAAGGGTTAAACCTGCTGCATTTAGATCCCGCCATCTGTATGTTCTTGTGACACTATAGCTTGTTCATATCCCCCTGCTTTTACTATTCTCTTTTTAAGCAAGTGATATCCAGCTCATTTCTATTTAATTTCTAACATAAATCAAGTCTTGACATGCACACTAGCTTGATTAGTTGAACGTCCAACCATTACTTCAGTCCATCACAGTTTGCATTGATATTCAAAAAAAATTTTTTTTAAACATAATTCAGTATTGAATAAACAACATGTTGCTATGTAACAGTATCATGTTTTTTCTCGGATTTAATAAATTAACCCTAATGATGTTGACACCTGAATAACACACTTTGAAATATTGTAACTATTTGTCCATGTGTTGGGCCCCCACCTTTGCCAAATGGGGGGGTGGGGGGGGGGTCCGGCTAAATTGCTACACCCAAGAGATTTAGGACCAGGGAAAGGAGACCACACAGAAAACCCAAGGAACGATCGTTATTTTAAACTGCAATAATAATCTAATAGAATAAAAAAATGCAGCCCCAACACGACGAAGCCAGAACTGTTAAACCCAAACAAATAAAACCCAGTGTTTAAAAGGTAGTAAAAACTATCAAAGGGGAACCTCATAAAAACATTGTTAAAAATAGAAATAGTCCATGAAACACCGGGGAAACAGGTCCTGCAGACAGCCACAGTCTTGTCTTTGTCCACCTATTGCTTCGCTCGTCCACCCTTTGAAGGCGCAGTGGGTTGGTCCTCCAAACATCCACCTGTAAAGTGAAGGTAGGTCCTGCGAGTATCTCAGCAGTTAGGGGTAGACAGGCCTGGCTACATATCAAGTGAGAGTGCCACTGGAAGGGAAAGAGGATACTCACACACCGGCAGGGCTCCTCACCCTGCCTATGAGTGTACGTCGCGTTGTGGCACTCCTGTCCCAGAGAAGACTCTCACACTGACTGCAGTTGCAGCCACACCACTTGCTCCAGTGCAGTGTCCCTCAACAGCTTCCAGCATCTCTTTCTGTCCTCTCCTACTGCCAGTACAGCTTCATGGGTGTGACCATCAACTTTGGGACTCAGTCTCCATGGGGTTAAAACAACACAAAACCAAAAAAACCAACTCCAGCACAAAAGCATGCAAATAAAAATGACAGGAAAAGGTTTCATCACACGACACATGCGATACATGTAAATCGGATGACTCTGATGTGGAGAGAATTACATGGTGCCTCTGTCAGACTCCTCCCCCTCTCCTCTCCGCTTGGCTGCTGATTCATCCCAGCTGCGACCACTTACCTCATCACCTCATCCGCCTTCATAATGAGCCTCAAGATCATCAGTCTTCGCCAGTCCGTTGCCCCTGATGGTGCATAGTTGGTCATCACGTCTCGTTCATGTTCCCTTTTACGTCAAGCTTGCGCCTAATTTCTGTCTCTACTCACCTCCAGGAAGTGGTCGCCAGAATCAGCCTCAGTCTGAAGCCCCCTCTCTGTCTTCACCTGCTAGACACACCTCGAGCCTCTGCCGTTTCCTCTCATCTCTCGGACCTCCACAGACGAGGACTCCTTCCGAAGGCCTGCGAAAGACTCCACCAGTGACGTCACTGAAGTCTGCTCCTCGCCTCGGATCCTGCTCTCGCTCTCTTACCTGCCACACTCATCCTCCTCTGAGTTTCTTCCGGGTTGCAGAGTCTGGGTCGACAAGTGTTCTGTAGCCATGACAGAGAAGTGGCTTTCATATCAGCTATGCAGCACATTAAAGTGTTGCATGACAACGCAAAGCCGCTTTTCTCTACGACAGAATGAGCTGATTGGCGTTGATCGCGTAAACGCTTCACTACTGTACAGTGTTGCATATCAAACTTCAAACTTTATTGATTTGCATAGCGCCTTTCATTTTGGTTAAAAACACAAAGCGCTCAGGGCACGGCTGCTTTCCTATGCTTCAGGATCTGCAGGAATTACTGTAATTGTGTAAACGTTTGTTGAAAGTATGTCAATATTGGAACTAAAGCTCCGTGTTAAAGGGTTTAACACATTTTGGCTTATTTTTGATCATAAGGATTTGAGTTAATTCTATTAACGCAAGCAGTCAGTACCAGCCTTCATTTCTGTTCTGCAGATGCTTTAGCTTAGCAGTGCCCAACATTGTTTATGCCAGTTCTGTTATTTAAAACAAAAATGTATTTATGACCAGTATGAAAAAAAAAAAAGTGTACCACTTTGAAAGTTTAATAGACTTGTGTGGTGTACAGAGTATTATTGTTTATGAACTCACCCCTCCGGCGGTTCTCCCCTCCTATAGGCTGCAGGACCTTGAGTGTCAGCTGCTCAGTAGTCTTTATCTTTGCTCCGTGCAGACTGAGATGCCAGGAAAGAGCATCATAAATGTCCAAATGGAGTGTAAATTTGAAGTTGAAATGACATCCACAACACAGAAGTTTCGGATGGCAATTCTAGTACCAGAAAAAATATGCTGTTTTAGGGTCAGAGTATGCAGGGATCGTCATTGGACATCCATTAATTGGAAACTCAGTGGCTTAGACATGCGTCCATGCAGTAGCTCAAAAATCCAAAGAGTTACAAGGTTTTCTTCAGCAAACTTGCAACCATTTGAGTTTTTTCCCCCTGTTTTCTAGTTCATTTTTCACCATAACAATAGCATATTATTATAATTTTTTGTAAATATCCAATAAAGATATAGAATAATTTAGTTTTACTGCATAAAAAGGATGGGCAATAGTTGGAAATCATCTGCATCTTTAGTATTCAGTTGAGCAGCATGGAAATGACTGTAGCCGTCTGACTTTGAGGTTTAAATCACATCCTTTATGTTGACACATGGCAGCAGCGATTTCTGTCTCATATGGGAATTGTAAAGTTAGAATATCAAACTGGAACACTTTAGTTTGATTTAAAACAGTGAGATAAACTGAGGTGAAGCCTGGGGGTTTGAAAACACGTGTTTTTATGGATATCTCTGTTCTGAGCTTCAGTGGGGCCGGTGTTCCTTACGCTTCTCCAAAAGTTGTTAAGAGTCTGTTGACAGGTACAAATCTCTAATTGAGTCTGAAACAGGCCTGCACCACGGCGAGAGGCTTGTTAACGCTCCGGATGGGCTTGGCTGCTTCTCACCAACGTTTCCCTGCTTTGTATGTGCAGAGACAGAAGTGATGAGTAATTTTCTTCACCTGGATGACATGGACGCTTTTCGGCTTGTTTTGGAGGGAGCTCCTCGGCAGCCCCCCTACCCCCTCCTTACCCGGTCCTCATAGAAGAGGGGGAAGCATTATAAAGTTAAATGTAAGGGTGCAGCAGTCAGAAAACAGGAACTTTCAGCACAAAAAAGGGATGACAGTGTCTTTTCTAAGGAGAAGGGTGCTGCTTAGTATTATTTGAATGCACATGTTTTACAGGTCAATGTTGGTCTGTTTTCTGTTGGGGTGGTTATGCAGAAAAAACCTGTGCAGGGTCACTGGTTGATTCCGAGTCTGTTCTGGTTCATGGCAGCAACAGCAGTTCTCTTCTCTGTTTACTCCTTGGGCAATACTTTTAATTCAGTTTATTTATTCGCAACGAAGCTTGTCTCAAGGCGCTACATAAAAGTAAAAAGGATAAAAATACTAATGCTGTTTAGTTTTAATTGAAATCATTCAAAATCTTTACATCATTGCATTGTAGCAGTTCCTCAAAACACCACTAGGGACAGGGTTCAGAAGGGAGCAGCATCTCATTCACTCCCAAGTATAGAAGCTGAGTTTTAAACACCTAAATTAGGTGTATGCATAACCTGGCGTCCAAAACATTCTTACATGGCTTTGTATATTTATGATTGACAAGCTGGTGTGTGGAGCTATCGTGGGTTAAACAGAGCTTCACACTTGCGTAAGAAAGAAGGAGAAAGTTAAAAGCATCTGTTTGACGACACAGACAAATGGATCTGTGACACAAACATTAGCCGACTAAAAAGAGGAATACAGTGAAGAAAATGGCCATTTCATTCTAAAATCACTCCCCCCCCCATTGCTGTGTCTTTGGAGCAGGGAGCTTTTGCCCCGTCCAGTGTTTTTCCACATCCCAAATGATCTCTTTTTCAAACTGCATTTTTTCATCTTCTCCCGATTCACAATGATTTGAATAAAAAAAAAAACCCTCAGAAATGCAGTTTTAATCTTAAAATTCTTTACATTAGTCCTCTGCAATGAGAGAAATGCTACAATTTTCATTGCAGTGGGTCTTTCGGGCAATGCTCTGGGCCACCTACACTAACATCAACTACATGCTTTATCATTAAAGGAAAGTTTTAAATCTAGTCTTTCAGAGTGCCAGACTGCTGCTGCTGAGTATTTCACCAACAGACTGGTAAAATCTTTTGTCCCCCAGGCCATCAGACTGTTTACCTGCTCCCTTAAGGTTTGTGTTCAGTGTGTGTGTGTGTGTGTTCAGTGTGTGTGTGTGTGTGTGTGTGTGTGTGTGTGTGTGTGTGAATGGTTGAGAGAGCAACAGCAGGTTGAGCAGGGAGTCTGATGCAGCTGGCTTGTACTGAACTATTTATGTTTTTTCAGAACATATCTTTTTTTTTTGGATCCTGTTTACCTTCCACATACATTATATTGTCAGCTTACTTTTTATATCTAGTTCCTCCTCTTTTTTCATTTTTTCTGTTTGTTTTCAATGAGCAGTATTGTAAAAGTATCCATCTAAAGTAGTCATGTGTGGATCATAGGATCTAAATTAGGTCGCAATTGCAGAACTTTTTTAAAAGACGGTACTGCATATACTACCACAGTATGCAGATGGTTGTATGTAGTATTCAGTTATGAGGCTGTGTAACAAAATAAGAAATTTAAGATTGGCAATTTTAATTTGTCATGTTTTTATTAAAGTACACCAGTTGTAAGTATCAGGAGAAAGTGAAATTAGTACAAATATAGTAGTTACAATCATAATAGTTAATAGTTTGTTGTCTCATCATCAATGAGCAAATACAGAAGTGTACTATTCACCACCAATTAGGTGTTGGTATTCCTTTTTTGGAAGGTATTTTATTTTTATTTTTGGTTTAGTCCAAGTCAAATCAGTTACATTTGTTTTATATTCATTTAGTTACTTTTTGTTGGCATCAAATGATTTTTTTTGTTTATTTGGGGAAAAAGAATCTCTTTTCGTTGATTTTTGTATAAGAAAAAAAAGACAATAAGGAATAAAAACATTGTCTAAGTGACAACGCGTGTTTCTGTATATGCTTCTTGTGTTCTGGCTGTACAGTGGTGTAGTGGTTAGCACTCTCACCTCACAGCGAGGTGGGCTTAGTTTGAATCCCATCTGGGACCCTTCTGCATTCTTTCTGTAACATCTGACAAGATTCAATCTCGGATAAGGTGCAGTTCTTCAAAAGAGCTCTGGGTGAAGGTTCCCAAAAGAAATGAGTCAGACTTAGTCAGATTTCACATTCAAACAAACTTAAACACAGTCAAGTTTGATATCAATTTTGTATGTATGGTATCACAGGTTCAATTTTATTGCACATACAGTCAGGACCATAAATATTTAGCTTGACACATTCTTTCTAATTTAGTTTCTGTACATTCCCACAGTGAATTTTAAATAAAACAACTCAGATTCAATTGAAGTGCAGACTTTCAGCATTTATTACATGGGCTTAACAAAAAGAGTGCATAAAAATGTGAAAAAAATGTGTTTAAAAAATGCTTTAGTTTTTTACATTTTCATGCAATCTTTTTGTTAAACCCATGTAATAAATGCTGAAAGTCTGCACTTCAATGGAATCTGAGTTGTTTTATTTAAAATTCACTGTAGTAATGGTACCAATTTAGCCGTAGCTTTATCTCTGTTTTCGAAAAAGTCCCGCCCCTTCAACTCTCTCTGCCAATCATTCTTGGACCCCTGGTCATATGTCATCAGTCTGACCAATCAGAAGTGTTTAAAGTCTTCACTTCCTTGTTCTGATTCTGCTCATAAAGTCTCTCAGTTCCAACAAAAATACCAACTAAAACTCGTCTTTAGTGGTGTAGCTTTCTGCGGGATCCAGTGTCAGACCGTGGAACAAATGAATTAAACAATGAGGCTGAGAGAAGCGAGTCTGTCTGGCATCCCTACATCTCCCAGGATGCATTGGGTTAAAGTGACAGCGCCTCAGAGTACAATGAGTCATCCCTGTTAAACGTCTTGAAACCACAACGAACACACATCGAACAGTTTTTAAACCTTGATGAAATCAGAGGTCAACAGTTTATTTCTGCTTTAAGGTTTGTGTTTATTAACAGCCAAACATCCCAGAGTTTGGTCCAAGTCATCTTTCTAACTGAAACACTTTTCTAATAACATCTGGATTGAGGGACAAATTCAGTTTGAGACTTCAGTCACTTTTGAAAAATAGAAAGTTAAACTTGAGAAGTAATAACAACATTTCAGAAACAGGATTAAGGTGAAGTGGCCAACAGACACAATTAAATTAAATTGAAACAATTTAATAATCTAAAAATAAATAAAACATTTTTGTTAAAGTTTTCAAAGACTTCATTTTTGTTTAAGACAAAAGAAGAACAAATAAAACTTCAACATGTTCACTTTTTGTATATCTACAGAAAACATAAATATAATGATAGTTTTTCTGTGTAAAATGTATCAAACATATTGTGATCATATTGTTCAAAAATTACAGTTTCCTTTGCACCAACATTTAAAAAAACTTTAAAAAGTACATCACTATTTAGAAAGAATATATTTTTTTTTTTTGTAAGGTGACATGAAATTGCATGTTAATAAACTGGCAGGAAAAACAACTTCCGGGGGCTAAAATTTAAAATAATTTAGTTGAAAATTATTACTGAAAACTAACTGAACTTTTATTACAACTTTTGGAGAGAAAAAAAAGCAGCAACTTCCAGCTTTTTCTGCCACAATTATCACAAAAATGAACGTGAGACTGTGGAGGGAGTGTACATCAATACAGACTATAGATTTTCTCTTTTTTAATTTTTTGAAGCTGGTGTGCCGCAGGATTTTTGTCAAAGGTAAAGTGTGCCTTGGCTCAAAAAAGGTTGAAAAACACTGTACTACACTACCGTGCAGCCAATTTGGCATCACCTTAAAAGGAAAAAAAAAATAGAATATTTTTTATATAATTGGAAATACTTTTAGCTATACGGAACGGTTCATCTTTATTTTGTCTGAACCCATTGGAGTTTTTGAAATGCTGTGAGTTGAGCTGTGTCTATTTCAAGCTTCATTTTTGCCATGCAGAAGCCATCACGTGATGTCAGGTATTGTTCATCTGGTGGATTTATGTCTATGTTTCCAACAAGAAAAATCACTGTTAATAATAGAATTTATTACCTCCATTTCTCCAAATACGTTATTTGACTTGAAGTGGATAATTTACTGAACTCATAGCTCCTAAGTGGATTAACACAAAATGACAGGGCTTAAGTAAATGAGGCATTAGTATACAAATGTGAAAACCAGGAGAGAATGAAGCGACAGGAGCAAACAGCGTGAACGAGGATAAAAATGGGTGAAAGCAGCTTTAGGGCAGGACGAGAGCTGAGCCTCTGACTGGATACACCGGCAGCCTGAGAGGGAGAATCTCAGCAGAGAATGACATAAACACTGATGTCTGAGTAAAGACTGAAAGAAAGTTGAAAAGAAAGCAGGCAGAAAGGGGATGTGCATTGGAGTGGCAACGTGCCAGATGAAAGAGGGGGTGATGGGGAAGCAGACAGGCCACAGAAAGAGAGAACGTTAAATAGATTTCCTTGATTGAAGACAGGCTGTGTGAGGAGTCATTTATCCTCATGTCCTAACTGGGTTTCATTTTGGCCATTAATCACAGCTCTAATGTGGAGCTGAGCTCCTGCACGGCGAGGACTGAACAGCAACCCTAATGGCCACACAGGAGAGATATAAAACACAACTAATGCCACGCTGGCTTCATAACATTAAACAGCATCCGAGACAGAAACTCTCAGCTCCTCCAGCCCCAGAGAAAAGTTATTTGTTCTTAAAAATAAATGCCATCACTGCAGGGCAGCTTTATTTTCTGAAACAGAGCTGTTGGTTGGGTGACGGACAATGACACTGATGTCTTCTTACATGAGCTTTTCAAAAGGAGTCGCTAGAAGGATTTCTGTCTTTTCATATTTTTTGCAAAAAGCAAAAATCGCATATCCACAGGTTTTCACAGATGCTCTCAAATCTGTGTTTATATGAGGATATGTGTCTTTATGTTTGTTTATCAGTTTGGGGTTCTCATTTCTCTATTTAGGTGTTGTTCCACTACCTATCATACAAAATTCTGTTTTAAAAAAATCATGCAACTGTTTAACAAGAATTAAAAACAATGTTTTAAGTTGATATGTTTTGTCTCGTCACAAAATTCTGCTTTATTTTTCTTTGGCCTTAATCATCTTTTGCTCTTGGAAATCTATTCATCTAATGCTTAGGTTTCTACTCAGGAATTTGTTTTTGTCTTTAAGCTCATGTTTCAGTTTAATTAACTTCACTTCTACTGGTTAGTCCCTTCTGTGTATTAAGTTCATTTGGAGCTCTTTTAAGGTTAATATGAACTATTTTTTAAATAGTTTGCAGTGCTTAAATAAAAACTTCAAAATGTCTATGGAATACAACATTATTAGGAGATGCCTTGTCCACGCGTTTAGATCTTTTCCAAATAAAATCAAAGGCTAAGGACAGCCATAAAGTTAAGAGAACTCAGTTTTTGGATGCTACTTTTTATTATTAATTAATAGAAGCATCAAGAACAAAAACTGTTCAAGAACCAAGATGAGGGTTTGTCTCTTGCCTTATTGGCATCCATCAGGCTAGTTAATGAAAATTCATGTTGTTTTACAGATATTTGTTAAGTTGATCATCTTCATCAAAGTTCTTCAAGCATCATCAGTTTTTAACCCTTTAACATTTGATCTTTAGCTCCAGTGTTTACATTCTTTTGACTACCTTGACTGCGACTTTTTATACCATTCCAGCAGGTTTTGAAGTGAATAAAAGCAGTCCTACACTGCTAGCACTTTACACTACTTAAGTGTTTAGGCAATCAACGCAAATCAGCGGATACAGTCGTGGAGAAAATTGGCTTTAAACCATAATGCAACACTTTATGTTCGTAATGTGTTGCATAACGGTGCAAAGCACAATGAAAGCTGCTTTTCTCCGCGTCAAAATCAGCTGATTCAGGTTGATCGTATAAATGGTCAAAGGGTGACAATATATCAAAGAGTGTATTATCACGATGCCACTGGCAACAAAGGCTTGGTGTTGAAAGGTTGAACATAGCTAAGCATTTTTTCTTACTGGCTCCATGGCTCCATGGGTAGTCAGGGTACTAACCTTAACCCATTTTCAGAATGTTGTTGAGTTGAGTGAAGTGAACTCCAGTCAATGAGGTTGTGCCACTTCAGGCTTTATGTTTTGCTGTCAGTGTCCTACAGGTGACATAACAAGAGGTGTAACAAATTTATTTTAACAATGATTCTTATCATAATTTGTGGTGCCTGATGCAATTCAAAGTAGATATTTGTTCATTTTAACGATCTAATTCACTGACCTAAAATCAATCCAGGTGTCACAAAAACGGGCAGACAGCTGGATCTAAATACAGCAGGTTTAAAAAATCAGGGTCGGGCAGGAAGAGGTCGATGACAGGCATAAGATCATCAGAGGAGAGACAGGGTAGTCAGGATCCAGGCGAGACTCGGAGAAGGCAGCAGCCAAACGGAGTCAGGAGACAGAAGATCAGGACCAAATATAACAGTCAGTAATGGAGGCAGTGTGGCACAAACAAGACTTTGCACTGAGTGAGGCTCAGTGCAGTGCTTGAGTAGACTGTGATTGACTGAGTGAATGGGAGTCAGGTGTGCAGCATCACGAAGTGGACACTGGGGGTGCTGGGAAATGGAGTGCTGTCAGTACTTTGGAGACTGCTCCCGCCCCCGGACATCTTTACCTGGGTGTTAAACAGTGCAGGTGCGGTTTTCCAGATAACCAAGTTTAAATGAAATATGTGGTCAAATAAATAAGTAAACAAGAATGAATGTCAAATCCATTCGCATTTTAGTTTCCTAGAATTCAGCCCATCCAAATAATCCAAAGGGAACATTATTAGAACATTCTAGCACACTGTATGGTTACATAAGCTAAATTCAAAGTGTTTCCACACATTGGACTGGAATGATCACAGTGGAATGATTTTCCACTGTGATGCACTTGGTCGTTTTTATGTTATAGTAAAATAAACTTACTATGTCTCAATCTATATGGTATTTTCCAATATCGTTACAATGGATTTGTCTCATTTTGAAACTATTTCATGATGGTCTAAATCGATTTGATTAACAACTTGCCTCAGAAAGATGATTCTGGTTGGATCGTAGAATTATCAATCGATTCATAGAGTAAGTCAGTTAATTGTTACGTTATAAATAATACTTTTAGTAAATTTATGTCAACGGTTTTAGCACATGCTTAACACAACAGATCAACTTTTGCTTCTTTACATTTTCAATCATTTTTTAAGTATTGACTTTTTTCATCTTCCTCTACTCTGTCGGTGAGCCTTCACACAGACTGACAGTTTTCTTTTCAGGTGACTTTGTTCTTCTCGAACAGGAACGAACAGAAACAGGTTTATGTAATTTGTTTGCTTAACCGTACTCACACCCAAGTTAAATTCATAACCTCACACTTCAGGTAAAGAAAATGCAGAAATCTTGCACTGTTTCTGACAAACTAAAGATTAACACAGTGGAGATGCTGCATTTTCGGCTCTTTCCTTCTCAGCTTATCTTCTTGTTAAAAACAGATCTTTTCAAATGATTTTTTTTCCGGTATTTGACTACACAAACATGCCTGTCATTCATTTCCAGACAAATAAATTCAATATGACATTTTTAATAGCTCAAAGCACATTTCCAAGGAACATACCAACCTAATGCTGACTTCTACAGTCAGGCAAGGACATCTCACACTAGAAGAATCGGAAATGATGAAGTTACAAGAAACAAAAGTCCTTCCAAAAAACGTGATTCACAGAATTAATGAATAAAAGAAAAGCTTTTACCTTTAAGTGTGCATTTTTAATGCCTCCTGATAGGTTAGCCTCTGAAAAAAGCTGGAGTCGTTGCTCATCTGATGATGTCACCTCCTTCGCCCCAGAACCCCTTCATCAGCAAGGTCAGGAGGCTCTCAGCACGGTGGGCTCCTCCTTGGCAGAGCTAATGCAGTCAGCTGGAGATAATAGGAAGTTTTTGGTAAGTGGACCTTCCGCGTGACCCTGGAGGCGAGGTAGAAAAGTAGATTAAATTATTCATAAGCCGTCACTGATCCAAATAATTAAAAAAAGAGCGGAAAAAAAGCAATGCCTTCCATGCAAATCAAGACTTGAGAGTTTTTCCAACAATAGGCCTCAAGTAAAACTCAAACAAATCAAAGGATGCACGCACACTTGCCAGCCAAGTTAGAAGCTTCTTTTAACAGGAATCAAAGCATAAATCTGTCAGTTTTGCTCTTTTGTTAGCCCATTTCATGTTGTTCCACACTGTGAATAAGCCCCACAAAAGACATTGGGATGAGACACAATCTCTGTGCTAAATGATGTGGGCGTTCTTCCCGTTCTCACATACAGTAAACGCACCGGCATGATCGAGCCGCACATGCTTTTAGCAGCACATGCACAATTCATTGAACAGCCAGTGGGACACCTGCAGAATGCTCAGGAGCACAAGATACACATCTTTTTCTGGGATCTGTCATTGAAACGTTCCATTTGTGCACAAGTAAGACCA
This sequence comes from Oryzias sinensis, assembly GCA_037389245.1. Classification (NCBI taxonomy): domain Eukaryota; kingdom Metazoa; phylum Chordata; class Actinopteri; order Beloniformes; family Adrianichthyidae; genus Oryzias; species Oryzias sinensis. The sequence goes on along the minus strand of CM074508.1, from coordinate 4,146,385 downwards.
ATATTTAATTCATCTGCTGTATTTTCTGGCCCCGTTATACATTTATATTGCATGTAGCTGCATAATTCTAAGGGAGGGGAGAGTTCATCGCCCATTACAGATCTGCGTAAAGGCCACCAAAGTGCTTTTCAGTCCTCAGACGCCACAGTTTGTCACAAAAGAAGGTTTTGTTGGGATCCATTAGTGCATTTTGTACCCTGCAGCTTTCAAAGATAAAACCCCTTAGTCAGTGCCCCCCACAGAGGTACATATAACTCACAAGCAGGGAAGTAGGTGGCGGGTCAGGCTAGAAAAAGAGCTGCAAGCTGGTGTTAGTTACTATGGCAGCAAGTCAGATCCTGCTTCAATAGGTTAAAGCGTAGCATGTCAGGAGGTTTCTTTCCTGGAAAACCTCCTTTTCTCCATGCTGACACCATGTAATCACTGTCTGCGTTGCATAAAAATCTGACATTTATGTCTTCTGGAAAGTGGAAAAAGAATTTGTGCAGCTGCTTTTACTTATTTCAGATCATTTTAGCACTACAAACGCGGATGGTGAAGATTTAGATTCATGGGAAATACAATCAGGCGGTGGAAAGGGTTTCCCCCTGAACCACAAGATAGAAGTAGCCCCAACAAAGTCACAGCCAACTGCTGCTTTTAAGATATTATAACAACCCGCAAAGCAGACATTTCATAAAATCCAGTTACCATTGTCTGACATGTTAATGCAACCACTGGCTCTTTATTCCGTCACCTCTACTTCGTTACTCCTCCATCAGTGTCAACTGATTTGCACACTGCATCAGCAGACTGCAGAGCTATCTTGGCGTGGCCACATTGTAAGCGGTGAAAAACGGGACAAGTCCTGCAGTGAGCGGAGGCTTCTAGGTGGGTCGCCCAGAATGTACCACACATTTTTTTAACCTGTAATGAGAACTGACAGTCTGTCTACTTGTCTGATCAGGTAGTAAGTCTTTTCTCATAAGTTTTTAATCTACACTGCCATTTACTTATAAGAAATGAACTTAAAGTAACCTTATGGGTCACGACTTCCAAGAAAACTTCCCTGTACTTTGATATTTTCAAAGGAAGCAGGACAGTTTTTAGTGCTGCGGCGTAGTGCTTAAAAAAAGTAACAATGCTTAGCAGTGCCATTTAAAAGTAAGGCAATTGTACTTGTAATTGTAATTGTAAAGAAGAAAAACAGATTGTGAGGGGAATGTTTCACCAACACATAAAAGGATTGCCACAATAATGAGGAAACAGTCCTGGAATTTTGCGACACAAATGCTTTGAGATTATCCTCCCTTTTTTCTGTCAGAAATTAACAACAAACAGACTTGATTTTCAGATTTGGCCAAGTGCTCTTAGTTTGAAAAAAGTTCCTCGCCTTAAACTCTTCCCACCAATCATACTTGGAGGCCTAATTATGCACATCAACAATTAAAACCAATCAGTTGTCAGCGGTGTATAGGTCTATGCGTGATCCGGTACCAGACCATGTAAGACGTCCATAAAATAATGAAGCTTTGAGACGTGAGTCAGTCCGGCATCAGCGCCACTGGGCTAGCACTACATCTCCAATGATTCCTTGAGTTAAAGCGACAGCATCTCTTACTTACTTACGCTGGTGTTGACTGAGGCTCAATGAACGCCACTATCGAACAGTCTGTTCTAAACGTCAGCAAATCTTGATGAAAACAGAGATGAAAGGTTTGGGTCTCCTTTAATGTTAATGTTGGAGCACAAAGGAACTGTTGACAGAAAGAGATACCTGTGTTTAGCCCAAAAATGCATACGAGATTGATGAGAGAATGGTTTGTCATTATTACAGACTATAGAGTTCTTTTTTACATTCGCTGGTGTGTCTTGTGATGTTTGTCAAGGAGAAAGTGGACCTTTGATCAAAATAGATTAAAGAACACTGCTCAAAATCTGTTTAAAAGGAAGCATTTTTAGGCACATTTCTGTCTTCATGCACAAAAACTCCACAGCTTGGTCCTAAATAACAAGCTTAATTTGTCTTATCTAAGGTTGTATTCAGACCGGACACATTTTGTTCTCTCAAAGTGAAACAGATTTTGATTCCCCCGATAATCCAGAAACAAATGATCTGAATACACCCAGGCAGACCCTGGGTTGGGACCGGGAACCACTCCCAGACCGTGTTTCAAGGTGGTCTCAGTTTGTTTCTAATCAGACTAAGCTCCTGTTCCCTCTGAGATTCCTCAGTCTAAATCCGCTCCATTCTTGGAGTGGAACAACTGAACCAAAATGGTCACCATAGCAGGGCATTTCGAGGCTGTAAACAGACGAGGAAGGCAGCAACCATGTCGATGAGACACAGCAACTCATTGAAATGTGGTCGGATGAATGCAGGCTCCATAAAGCAACATTTAACATTATATACATTGCTTCTCAGACCGTAGTTTTCCCAATAATCCATATTTCATAAATAAGTATCAGTGTACCCTCTTGGCAGACATCTCCTTAGCAGCCGCCTTGAAGCATTACTCCACTGTATCAAAGTAGCAGTGAAAACTGTTGTACCTGAGGTTGATACAGACATTCAAAACTGGTCAACAAAATACAAAGTTTGAATAAGGAAACTATAGGATATCAGTTCAGCACTTTTATTCTCAACTCCACACATCAGTGTATTTCATAAATAATTTAAATTTGAGTCCTCCACACCACTCCTTATCACATAAAGTGGCCTGAAGATATTTGAAAGATGCTGGCATGTTCAAGAAATAGCTTCTCTTATGGACACACTTTAATGAAATTTCATATTTGCCCTGCACACTTTTAAAGGATTCAGATAAGTTAAACCAGATACCAGCTGCTGTGAGTAATTAGGACCACACCCTGAGCAATAATTTATTCCTATATAAGACATCAAAAACATAGAGAGGTCTGCATCTATAATGCCTTTCCCCTTAATCCTCTTTTTTTAAATCTTTTATTAAAGAGGGGATTAGTAACAGTTCAAAATAAAACTGCAGAATAGGCTGCTACACACTACAAGTCTACGTAAATCTTGAGCAGAACATTTAATCATGGCCGAATGCTCCAGTGGGCCACTCCAGCTCCAATTTTATACAGTTCAGTATTGTTTCCATTAAGTGCCGTGGACTCCTGCTGCAAGAGCACATGCCTCATAAAGATGACCTTCCTCATGTTACCACCGCCAGCCTCTGTGTCACGCTACAATGCATGTAATACAAGCCGAAGAAAATAAACATGACAACACCCAGTGAACCATGCCACTAATAAAACATCCACCACCAAAGCATCATAAAATAAGAAAGCCTTTTAAAAACACAGTTATATGGCCATGAAACGTTCTAGTCTTGTATTTTTGCTAGGACAAGCAACAGATACAAAAACATCTCCTTAAGTGACACACAATTCTATGTTCAAGAGCTGTACAGCCTCAGGGATTATATTTCATTTATCTGTGTAATTCTAAAGCTATGCCATCTGAGCGTCCCACTTTACATTTCAAGAGAGGCAGTTCCAGTCTGTTGGGAGGGTTTGGGTTATTGTCATGAATTTCTTGTGTATGTTGATTAAGAAGAATCTTTTCCACGTTTTCTTTCCATTGATTATAAAATAGCACAGATTGGATTTGTGATAATAAATTTGCCAAATGGAAACACGACCATTTAGAAAAATATCCCATTTCCTAAAAAAAAGTTTTTGCACATGGTTTTCTTCTGAGGCGGATCGAAATTGACATAGTTTGCAAAACTGCAATGGAAACACTTTTTAAAAAATTAATGAGTCACATGGCCAACAACCAAATGGCACTTCTTGGTAGGAACTGGCTGCCTTGCGCACTGCACAGCGGACGTCACAAGAGGTTTCACAGCTCATCTAAAGTTGAGCGTGTCATGCAGAATTGTTGGATCCACAGCTCCTCTGGAAAATCACCAACCACCATTTCCCAAAATGGCTTCATCCGTAGCCACTCCCATGTGTAAGGAGCTTGTAGCTCCATGGCCTGAATGAGACGCCGATGTCTCCTTTGATTGTTGATAATGAGTGCCAGTGCCGTGGCAGAAATTTAAATGTATCGGCTGTAAATCAAAGGATTGTTTACATTCATGTTTTTGAATGACTTATAGTTTAAGTTGGTTTGTGTTTATTTGCATAAGTATAATTTAATGGAAACAGTGTCATTGCGAAATTGTGTTTTTTCTAGATTTCTAGAATTTTGTTAAGGTTTTGCTCATATGTGTGATGGAAACGAAGCTACTGCTCAACTTGACACTGTTCATTATTTCACCTTTACTGTGTCTTTGGTTAGAGAGCTTTTGCAAACACCCCAACAGCTGAATTTGTAAGTAAGCCACATTTTCTTTTTTTCATTATTCAACAAAAAATGTGTAGTTTTGTACAATAGACTTTACAATAAGACAATATTCTCAGAAATGGGAATGAAAAATGCAACAACTTGCACATTTTAGACCATCAACTTTAACTCGGTTGGCATTCCATAAAGACTGATATATAGTACGACAGCACTGAGATTTTATTTTCTTCTATTACTCAGCTTAGCACCTGTTTTAATAGCCTGACTTTTTACCATCAGCTCACTAAAGCTCTCAAGCAAACTTAGAGAAAAGATGGATGGGGGTTTTTCTTCTTCTTTGTCTGAAACACCAACTCAGTTAAAGCACGAGTCACATTGGCTTTAACTGTGTCTCGGATGTCATCAAAATGATGAAATTAAAAGACACAAATCACAACAGCTGACTGAATGTGTGATGTAGTTAAACCAAGGTGCAGGCAGATATGGTAAACCAGCTGTATATGTAATTGTACTGGAAAAACAGCAAATGTGGTTAGAAAATCAACTAATTGATGGTCTGAAGTGGAGCTCAGGTGTTTTTAGCGGGTCTCTTGAGGTTTGCCAGCCACCTCAAGGGACGTCATAGAAATGGAGGTATCTGCTCTTACTGGTAGATCCAGGCGAAAGATGGCCAAACCTGAAGTGTTCAAAACTAGGAAATGAGACAATAAGAGTGTAATTTGTGTGGACGTCCTACGGATCGCCTACAGGCACTTACGACGTGCAAACCAAGTACTTGCCTCATTTGCACACGGTCAAAAATAACCCAGTACACGCACCTTATTAATGACCAGAATGTGGCGTAAGGGCAACGTACGGTAGCATCACCTGTACTTAAAAATTGCATACAACTTCAATTAGCCATAAAAAACTTTCACTAAACACTTGCAACACGCATGGCAACCACCACTTGAGGTGTCTGACAAGCCTTAAGGGAACTGCAAGACACAACTGTGCTGCTCAGATGGAGCCACTCCTCTCTACAACCTCTCTAGCAATTGTAGCAAAAAAGTAAACTTTTACAGTAACTGCTGGTTTCTGATTTTTTCCATTTGGGTCCTCTGGCTGACAAGCTTGAAAAGCATCAAATGCTTATGTCTTTTCAAATTTAAACAAACCTGGGCTTCAATACTTTTTTCTTGTTTTTCTTTTAGCAGTGTTAGTGATCAAGTGCAATTCATGAATTATACTCTCTGGACCAAAGACTATAAAAGCCATCGGGTTCTGGTATCTTATGTATGGTCTGTGCTGTGTGTGCTCATGAATGAGGGAGGACTCAACAGCAGCCCCAAATGCTTGTTAAGAAAAGCGAGAATACATTCTTTATAATCAAAGTCCAATATCCAAAAAACGTCCCTAAAACACAGCAATCAGTATTTGAAATGTGACTTTTTTAGAGAATGTCACCTTTAAGAAAAAAAAAAAAAAAACTAAAACAGGTTATAAAACCTGAGCCCTTGAAACAATAGACAGAGTTAACATAACATTTAGCATATTTCTAATCTAACATTTTTAGGTTATAATTTGTGCCTTTTATAAGACAGGATACAATTTTAAGCAGTTTTAACCTAAATGATCAAATACATCTAAAAACAAAATTAGCTTTTCTTAAAGAATTTGACCCCAAAATTGTTGACTAACACTAAAGCAGTTACAAAGTGGGAAACTGTTCCAGGTTGGTCTCCGAATGCTTCCTTCCTCATTGACGCTACTTATTATATATACACATATCAAAATGAGTGTTGTGGCTTTCACAGAACAGCAGCATTCGGTGTCCTAGGAATGGAAATATATTGATCTATGCTTCCTTACCTAGCAAATGTTTCCTTCATAAATTAAGGCCATAAAAGATGAGTGGCATCTCTAGACACCACAATCAATAAAGACATTTACCACAGAGAATCTTTGAAAAGTGAATTAGGACAAAACGGCATTTCCACATTGAGATGTACACTGCACTGTAAAAAAAAAGACCAGAGTGAAGTAGGCACCAGAAATGTCTAAAATAACGGACAAGAGAAGCTTTTAACTGCCATGCTCAACACAAAAAACTACAAGATCTGTCAGGTAGTCGGCATGGAAAGATGCAGTTTATGAAGGGCAGTTCAGGTTGCTCTGGTTGTCTTTACTTAATCTTTTTCTAATTCTCTTTTTTCAAGTCCCTTTTTTAAAAGTCCAAGTCAAATCTAAGGTCCTCAGCTGTGAATTTAAGTCAAGATTTAAATCTTATAGCTTACTTTTGCTTTTAGAATTCACAAATTAATTTACTTTAAAATTAAATTAATTACTTTAATGCACTATCTGCACTATGTGCAATAAACAGATGTTGGTGTTTCTTTATTCCCAAAAGGAAACAACCATCCCAAAGCCTAAAGTCCCTGACTGTGAAACCTATGGCTTATTTTCCCCCATATGGGGGTTGACCCAATGCCTTAAGTGGACAACAACAAGTGTCGGTACTCTGTTTCATGGTAGTCGAAACATAAATCTCAGAGAATTTTACAAGTAAATATTGATCATTAAAAGAAGTCCTTTTTTCTATGCGTAAGAATATGAAATAAGAAAGAGGGAGCTCAGGTCAAGTCTATAAATAAATGTAGTCATACACTGACTGTGTACTTAAATACTTTAATGAGTGCACAATTATCACATTGATTTTTCAATTGATTTAATTATTGGCAAACGGGCAACTAACAACAGTGTAACAAAAAATGTAACATTTTCCTGAAATGGACTAACTAATCAGATGCCTCAGTAAAAGCAGCCATTTTCTATGGGTGACATCACACCCTTTCCACCCTTTGCAGTTGCAGCTTGAGGCTCGAGTGGCCTCCTCAAGGGATGTCGAGAAAAGTGAACCATATCATGAAGTATTTGTAAGGTTAATGTAAGTTACATGCACTTATAAGTTATGGTAGATTGTCCCACACTGCCCTTTCAGTCATGCAATAGAATTAGTAATATTCATTACTAATATGCACTTGGTCCTTATCGACAATGCCTAGATGCTGCTCTCATGGGGTGTATAAAAGGTGCCTGCAGGATACACACGCAGGCTATAATGTAATTGCCTAATTTCCTAAATTCTAAAAAAACAGTTTCCATACAAGGAACACACACTTTTCACTTGAACACATGGTCAGGGAGGGTTACCAACATGAAAATCTCTATGATACTATTGCATCTCACCTACTTAACCCTTACTGACCCTTACGTGTTGTCAAAGGGTGTATTCAAACTGGAAAAATCAAGTCTGCTTAATTTGGTCCAGATGGAGTCCTGAACCTTGCGTTTGGTCTGTATTCAGACTGCCACCAAGTGCCCTTTCCTGTTTCCAACGAAAGCTTGTAATTAAAACCAGGTGACTGAAGATTTCTTCAAACATAGGCCAAAAAATACTAGGGTGGAGCAAAGCAGAAATAATGGAAGTCAAACACTCTGTAGTCCTTTTCAAGATTTATTTGCTGATTCAAACTTTTTCGCTGACCAATTTTGAACGTCTGTATCAACTTCAGTTACAAGACTTTTTACTTGCTACTTCGGTATGGCGGAGGAATGCTGCAAGCTGGTTACTGAGGAGACGTCAGCTAAGAAGGTTCACTGATATAGATTGTCCAGAAAACAGTGAGAATCAATGTGTATTGCGTTGGAAGTTGTTTTAATGAGCCTGCATTCATCTGACCACATTTCAATGAGCTGCTGTGTCTTATTGCTGCTTCACGTTTCTCCACGGCTCTTTGTTTACGTCGTAATGCCCGGCTGTTTTGGTCCAGGTATTCCTCTGTGGGCACGGAGCCTTTTCAGACTGGAAATTAACCAAGAACACCTCGATAGATGGGTCAGAGAGCGGTTCCTTGTTCCGGACCAGGGTCTACTTGAATGTATTCAGACTGAAATCGATTCTGGATTATCGAGGGAAATAAATTCTGGTTCACTTTAAGCAAACTGTGTCCAGTCTGAACATGCCCTTAGTGTTCACTACAACCTGTCCCCTGCACCATGCCCATCCAAAAATATGCATGAACATTTTTGTTCACCGGAGATCTACGATCTTGATAAATACTGTGGGCTACCTGCATGCCCCATTCAGATTTGCCCATTTTACTCCTGCAGACACCCGTAAGGGCAATTGGGAATGAGGCGTTATGTACTTTTCTCAGGTCCAAAACCCTGCTTGATAAGCTATACACTTTAAGAAGCACTTTGTTCTCATAGAACATGGCAGAAACATTTTTAGAGGATTAATGCAATCAAAAACTAAAAGACCACGTTGTAGTAGACAAGGTTCAGGGCTTTAAAAAAGCCATCAACTCCACAACACATATAACTATCCAACGGCCACCTACTCACTCTAAGCTGACTCACTTTGTACCTGTCACTGACCAAATTGTCCAAGAGACCATCACCCGTCTGAGCTCGTCTACATGCTGCCTTGATGTGTTACCCACTAGATTTCTAAAGTCTGTCTTGAACAGTGTGTTGCCATCAATTACTCAAATAGTTAACATGTCTCTTCAATCTGGAATATTTCCAGAGGCCTTAAAAACTGCAGTCATTAAACCCCTCCTGAAAAAGAGCGGTCTTGATCCCACTGTACTGAATAATTACAGACCTATCTCTAATCTGCCATTTTTAGGAAAAGTCCTTGAAAAAGTTGTCTACCAACAGCTCACTGACTTTCTCTTATTAAACAATTCTTTTGATGTTTTCCAGTCAGGTTTTAGACCCCATCATAGCACAGAAACTGCTCTTATCAAGGTAACCAATGACATCCGCCTGAACACTGATGATGGAAAAGTCTCTGTCTCAATCCTGCTAGACCTGAGCGCTGCCTTTGATACTGTTGATCATGGGATCCTTTTGCACAGACTCCACGACTGGGTTGGCATCTCTGGATCTGCCCTAAGTTGGCTCAAGTCTTATCTGGAAGACAGGAAATATTTTGTTGAAATTGGGAGTTGTGTCTCAGACTACATGGGCTTGAATTGTGGTGTGCCCCAGGGATCGATCGATCGATCAGCGCGTGGATGCAGAACAACTTTCTCCAGCTAAACTCAGACAAGACCGAAGTTATTGTTTTTGGCCCACAGAAACAAAGAGAAAGTGTCAGCAGCTACCTTCATTCTCTGTCTCTTAAATCCTCAAATCAAGTCAGAAATCTAGGGGTAATCATGGACTCTGACCTGAACTTTAACAGCCATATCAAGTCAGTAACATCAGCGGCATTTTACCACCTGAAAAACATTGCCAAAATCAAAAACATAATCTCAAAGCGAGACCTGGAGATACTTATCCATGCATTTGTCTCCAGTAGGTTAGACTACTGTAACGGCCTGCTCACCGGCCTCTCCAAACGAGCTGTAAAACAGCTTCAGTACATCCAGAATGCTGCTGCTGGAGTCCTGACCAGAACCAGGAAGTATGATCACATTAGTCCTGTGCTCAGGTCTCTGCACTGGCTCCCTGTACCTCAAAGAATAGACTTCAAAGCAGCTCTGCTTGTCTACAAGTCTCTCCATGGCCACGCACCAAAGTACATCTCTGACATGTTAGTGCCATATGAACCATCTCGTACTCTGAGGACCTCAGGGTCCGGCCTCCTGTTGATTCCCAGAGTCAGAACTAAACAAGGGGAATCAGCGTTTCAATATTCTGCAGCTAAAATCTGGAACAGCCTCCCTGAAGGTGTAAGACAGGCCTCTTCTGTGTTCATGTTCAAATCCAGACTTAAAACATTTCTGTTTAGCCGTGTATATGACTGAAAGGTCCTATCTGCACTTTTCTTTCCTTCCTTTCTTTTTAAATCTTTTTTTTTCTTTTCTTTTAAAGTAAATTTTATGTTGATTATTTCTATGATGTATTGTGATTTTAATGCATTTTTCTGTTTTGTGAAGCACCTTGAATTACTTTGTGTACGAATTGTGCTATACAAATAAACTTGCCTTGCCTTGCCTTGCCTAGTGTGACTCATATATCATTTGGCCTTAAGTCTTCGTTAGCTAAAGTATAGATCTACCACCCCTCTTTCTTCAGCAGGTAGAACAGTCACTACTGTCATCCATTGGACCTCTGCACCAGTGTATGACAACCTACACATCTGATTTAGTCAAGAAAGAGTCATCAAAGGTATATTTTATTTTCTGTTTACCTTTTGAACATGTTTGTGGTCTAAAAAGTCAGATCATTGTTTTAATTTAGGTTATGTAATATGCAAAGATTAAATACTAACCAAAAATTAAGACAAAACCTGTTTCATTTCCAGGCAAAACATACCTGATTAGGGAGAACTGGCTATCGCAGATTTGAACCATTTCTCCAGATTTGAACAAGTCTTGGGAGGTTTTCAGTCCACATTTTAACCCATTCATCTCAACAGATCCATTAAAATCATTAAGGCTTGTTTGCCACTTTAGTTGTCTCCACAGATTATTTACAGGTCTGAAGATGGACCTGGCCACTGTGTGACCTTGTCCCTCTAAAGCTTTGTCTTTAATATATTGGCAGTTTCTTTTGGGTCATTGCCATAGGAGTAGCCATCCCTAATCAACATTCAGTGTACTGGTTGAGTAAAAGAGGGGCTTATCCAAGATTTTGCTGCACTTGGCATCATCCACTTTTTGTTGTTGTTGTTGTTTATAGTGGAAAAAACATCTCTAAAACCCAGTTTCTCTTGAAAAAAGTAATTGCAGCACAGTGTGTCACTAATGGCTTGTTTGATGGCAGTGATCTCTGCTGCATTGAGGTCACTCACTGGCTCCTCACACCTAATTCTGGGCAGATTCTTCCCTTTTTGCCATCTTTTGTTGGTGAGGGGAATCCTGGATGGTTAGCTTGTGTTGGGTGGCTGATCGATCAAAGAGTTGCAGCTTTTTTCACAGCATTCCATTTCAGCTTTTTTGTGTTCTCTGTCCAACAACCTGCAGCTGCATTTTATGGCAATGCAATGCAACAACCATAACTTACAGTATCTCCTTTGTGGCAGTGCAGATGGATGCATAAAAAGTTGAAATGAAAATTGAAATATAGTAGCAACTTGCTGGCTTGTTCAGAGTGCACCCTGCCTTCACCCAAAGATGTTTATTGCTATATTTTCTTTTTCATGATAACTTGCGAGTGTTTGGCCTGGGGGAGAGGGGTACCAAATTAAATATTTTCATTTTACCAGAGCTCAAATTCGTGCATAATTTTTTTTTTAATAGCAAATAGGTGCAAATTGGGGGGAAAAAAAATCAAAGCTTTTATTTTACTTTTCTTCACCCAATTATTTTTTTTTAACGTTGTTGAGGAGGGCAGGGAATGTGCTTGTCTCTTTTCAAACTTCAGGTTTGTTGATGAGATGTCATGGCTTCATTGACTGTAAATGAGAACTGGACCGATTGAGTGTGAAGTCACCCATAGAAAATGCCTTACCACCGGCTCCAGCAAAATGAAATCAATTTTGTCGCCATTTTTGCAATGCTGCCATCGCCTTGAGGGAGCCAGAAATTATAAGGAAGCAGTAATTGATATGAGTCAGTCTGTGTGAATAGTTTCTATGGCAACCACTCCAGTCAATCAAGAATGAGCTTGTTGGAAGCCCATGCTCCTACCACTGAAAAGCATGCTTGGGAGAATCTGTCAATAAAACATTTTGATTGTTTTGACATGAGACCACCTCCTTTTATAAAGACATCTGATTGGTCAGTCTATATATTTGAATAACTTGCATCACAGAAAAAACAAACAAACAAAAAAAGCACATGTTAAAAAAGGAAGCAGAACTAGAATAATGATTCTGACAAATAGAACGAGAATGAGTAAAATTGGGAAAGTTTATTTCCCAATAGAAGTCTATGGAACTTCTTTTTTAGACGCCAGGAGGAAGGGGCATCGCTCAGTCCAGTTCTCATACACAGTCAATGGTGTTTACAGAGATTAAATGTCCCGTGTACATGTTTTTATGGGTAAATAGGACTTGTGATTTAAAGGTGGCAATAGATACAATATAGAGATTAAATGCCACTTACTCAGGATAAGGAGAGTGGAAAGTGAATAACAATACAGTGTGATTTCACTTTTATTCTTTTCTTTATGATTATCATGTAAAGATTGCACATTATTAAATACTAATTCTTCATATTAAAGGCCAGATTGCACAAGATCTAATGGTTATAAAGTATTTTATTTGTCAAACTCATTGCTTGAAAAGATTAAAATTCTAAGTTTAGCTGGTGAGTGAATAACACAAAGCCTCAATCCGTGGTGATTTTAAATGTATGTAATTGAAAAAGTCCCTTAAGAGAACAATGAAGGATTACAAAAGATAAAATTCTATGTTTCTTTCAAATTATCTTTAAACGGGAACTAGTTTCTGCAGCCTCTTACACACCTTCCTGCCCTCGTAAGACGATGCTCATCTTCGTGTCAGAACAAAAGTTTATTTCTTGAAGGCCGGTTCTTTAAGTGACTTTCTGTTGGCTTAGATCAAGCAAGAATGACTCAGAAACCTCCACAGAAGCCTCATAGCCACCACCCGCTCAGACTAAAGACGGAAGTGGCTGTTCTGCACCCCCAGCCTGCTCCGAGCTGCTACAGGCTTCCCTATGACTCACCTGAACACCTCTATTTATCACTGTCTGGCTGCTGCAGCAGAGTCGTTCCTCAGCAGGGCCAAGTGGACACGTGAAAAATGTTTTCTGAGTTTTGGAAAAGCGGCTGGCTCCATCCAGACTCTGTTTTTGATGTTAGACCTTGAATCCTTTTTCTGAGGATTTAGGGCAAAGTCTTCCCCAATTCTCACATGAAGGAAATTCTCTTTGAGATGATCTTCAGGTGCCGAGACACAAGTGTTCTTTCAAAAATAGCAGGTTTAAATGGCATATTTAAAAAAAAAAAAGTTATGGATTAAACCTTAAATATTACTCTGATATTTAGATATATTTTTCTGATATTTTCCAGTTTGAACTATGCTGTTCAAGAATGCACTTCCATCTGTTTATTTTTTACTCTTCACTCACCTGTACTGATCAATTGCTCATTTACAGTACTTAAGATATCCTACACAGCCAATTCATTGTATCCCAGTCCATTCAGCTACTTCTTATTAAGTGTCTTTTTGTTTCACTGTTTCAACAGGGAGCTTCAACATATTTTCTACATCACAAATAAGATCTTTTGCAAGCAGCATTTTGCTCCTGATTCACAGGATTTTGAATAAGTAAATTGTCTAAATTGCTATTTTTAGCTTAATTTTCTTTATGTGTCCTCCATTGTCAGAAAAATGCTACAAGAACATATTTAAAAGCAACAAAACACAACTTTCATCAGAGTGGGTCTTTAAAACACTTCTTTCTGCATCAAATACGTATGATTTAAAGGTATGCTCTTGGGGTTTTCACTCAGACAAATCTGACATAGTTTTACTCAGGGTGATGCTTCTCCTCCACACAATGAGTCACAAAGAAAATAAATAATGTCTGTTGTGGAAAGTGGTTATTTATGTGAAAAAACAAAGCTATCTTTTTGTTACTGAGATGATTTGATTCTGTAAAAGGGGGATTGAAGATGAATCATTTTTGTTCATTTTGATCTAAACATGCAGTGAAGAGACTTTCTCAAAGACTACTCTGCAACAACTACACATTTGGAAGTGTACTTATGTGTGTGTGTGTTGGGTGGGGGTGGGGGGGGGTGACTGGAAGCAACAATAGTAGGATCAGGAGTGTATGAAAAAAGATTAAAAGGAATCATCCAGTTATCAAGCAGCTGCAGACAATCTCTGCTTAGTGATAGCAGGTTGGTTCACAGAGGAGGACCACCACTGCACAGGCGTCCACCCCCCCTGTCTGTGAGCTGTGTATGGACACTGCAGCTGTAACTATAGATTTAATTAAACTGCTAAGAGGCTTACTGATGAAGTACTGGGGTTAAGCACTGTGAGCAAAGACCTGCTCTGCTTCCACGTTGAGGGTACCGAAAATGCGATAGCTTTCCCTGCAAACGTTGATCCCGCTGAAGGAAATGCCAACAGTGCTGGGCTTTGTTGTTCGGAAGACGAGCATGCTTATTTGTGTAAGCTTAACTTAACAGATGCCCATGTCATTTCTGTACATGAGAAAAGATCTGACATGAGCGTTGTTATGACACTTTTCAACTACATCCTGTTGTGCTTCTAGCCTCAACAGATTTTACATTTTGGCTGAGATGTCAAGAAATGAGGCAGAAGTAAAAAACAAATTGAAGAGTTGTGGCCTTTGGCTAACAACAAGAACTGAGCTGTTTTTATTAGAAATATGTCTCACCATGAATGCATATTACGTACAATCATCAACATAGTATTTTTGTTGTCAGAAACCAGCATTTTGCAATTTGATAGTAAAATGGTTGGTCTGAGCAAGACCAACCATTTTCTCTCTCTTTCCATTGACTGCTCCAGCATCTCCTTCCTGTAAAGAGTTTAATGTCATCTCGACAGTAGTCTTTCTTCTTTCACATAAACAGTGTCATTAGATCAGTCTACTCTGACCTACGCAACATCCAACGCCTCCTGCCCTCCCTTACTCCCTCAGTCCACTGCTGACTCAGACACAAACCTTTTATGTTACCAGCCCACAACTCTCTTTGTATTTGGTCTCCCAAAACCCTCCACAAACTTCTTTAAAATGGTTCAGAATTTAGCTGCTCGTATCATCACATGCACTTCTTCCATCAACCAGATCACACCTATCGTTCAACAGCTTCACTGCCTCTCCATCCATAACCGTATTCATTACAAAATCTTGCCTCACGATTCAAAGCCTTTCAAGCAACCTTTGCACCCACATCTCTTCTCTCTGACCTCCTTCATATCTCCATACTCTGCTCGCCCTCCGCCCTCTTCCTCTCTTCATCCAGTTTTCTGTCCCTCTTGTCTGTCTTGTCACCATGGGGAGCCGGCATTCAGTTGCTCTCTTCCCGCTTTGAAACCTTACTCCCTGACCTCCCCAACACTGACACACTCCCACATTTCAAATCAAAGCTAAAAACTCATCTTTTCTAAATGGCCTATTCACTTTAACATTGACCTTTTCATGTTTTTATATAATTTTATTTAATTGTGTATTTCTTAGAATTGTTGTTGTTGTTGTTTTTAACTGTTTATTGCATTATACTGTATATATGTTGTGTGATTCCTTGAGTGCCCAGAAATAGTGTTTAGGTGTTGGACCCATAGCGGGTTGTAGAGAAGACCGGCTCAAAGTGCATCTTATCGGGTGTACAGGTGTGTCATGTAACTCTTCAGGGATCATTGGAAATGGAATATATCATTGCCCTGTGTGTGGTAAGTGTTTCACACATTTGAAATGGTAATCTAATTTTGCAAGCACTAAAAATCACAGTTGCCCAGAAGGGTCACAACACATTAACTTTACACACAACACATTAACTTTACACATAAATACATTAACTCTTACACACAACACATTAACTCACAACACAACACATTAACTCACAACTCAACACATTAACTCACAAATACAATAATTCACAAATACAATAACTCACAACACAACACAACATCTCTCACAACAAACCACAATAACTCACAACACAACACATTAACTCAACACAACACATTAACTCAAGTAAGCCCAGAAGGTCACAACACAACATACATTAATCTCTACCTCATAAATACACATCCTTTACACACAACATATTAACTCACAACACAACATATTAACTCAACTCAACATATTAACTCCACAAATACAATAATTACAACACAATAACTCAACACAAATACAATATCTCACAACACAACACAATAACTCACAACACAACACAATAACTCAAGCAACACAAATACAATATCTCAAATACAACACAATAACTCACAACACAACACATTAACTCACAACACAACACAATAACTCACAACACAACACATTAACTCACAACATAACACATTAACTCATGGCCCAGAAGGGCCGGGCAACACAACACATTAACTTTGTTAATACAACATATTAACTTTACACACAAATACACAACTCACAAACACATTAACTCACAACTCAACACATTAACTCACACAACACAATAACTACAACACAATAACTCACAACACAACACATTAACTCACAACACAACACAATAACTCACAACATAACACATTAACTCACAACACAACACAACACAATAACTCACAACACAACACATTAACTCACAAATATTGAATACATACCCATGGCCCAGAAGGCCAGACAACACATTAACTTACCTCACAAACACTTTAACTCACAAACGGAAGTAAAGTGTAAATTGAAGTGCTTTTATCTCTGAATTGAGCTGCTAAATACTCCAACATAAAGTAACGCTACAGTGAGCTGTGGAGGATCATGATTTTTCTAAAGGAGCAGCGCTTAGCAGCAGTGTTGCTAAAAAACGCTCTTTATTAATACGGCTCTCTTCCTAAACACACACAATGTGTGGAATGCACACCTTCTCCCTCCGCTTCCACATCTCCTCTCTGTTGCCAGCACGTGACGCTTCCTCTCATCTCTTCTTCCGCTTCCCTCCTCTCACACAGGCAATGCGTGCTCCAACACACACACACACATTACACATACCTGCAATACTAGACACCAAGAATGAGAGATGGGGTTTTAGTATTTTGAGAGTTCTACTTGTAATCATCTGTCATCCCAGAGAAAGTCTCTGCTCAACTCTCTGCAGTGAAGTTGCATCTAAATCTGACGCCGTGGTTTGCATCTATCTGACAGAGTTTGGGGCTGTGCCCTCCCCGCCTTCTTCACCTGCTTTTCCTTCTACCTGTTCACATCCCTCTGCAGCTGAGAGCTGTCCCTCGCCACAGCCTCCATGTATCCACACAGAGAGCGCAACACGGGTCACCAGGCTGACACGGAGAAGCTGGGGCGCCCCAGCCTTGCGCATAGAAGAAAGAGCCGTGACAGGCGGGGGAGAGCGGGTTAAGAAATGAATGAAAGAAGGCCGGTCCGCTTGAAGAAATATTCACATTGTCCTCTTTTATTAGATCAGGAGAAAGAAGAATATACACAGGTTTTGCTTGAGTTTTCCCTATCAATTGATTTAGCACCATCCGATGATTTTTCAAAATAAGACAGTTCAGACTAATAATAAAAGATTGATTACGAATACCATCCATGAAAGCGACATCGGACCATAACTTTTAGCTGTAACTCCTCCTACACGCAGTCAAAAAGAGTGTCAGGCTTTAAAGAACACAATTTCAAGAGGTGTAGTTTGCACACCTCAACAACAGGTAAGGTTATGATGACAGAGTCCATTGCCGCCTCTGCCTGGTGTGTGTTTACTGGGCTTCATATAGGAAGTTCAACAGCCACACGGCCTAAATTCAGTTATTATATATCCATGAGGGAAAATAAACCCGCCGAACTGACCCTAAACGCCTCTAATTATGCAGCAAACTCACAAAGCACTTTACCCGCAAATTTAGAACCAAAACTGTCTAATCTGGCAACACTGCTGCTAGCTTCTTGTTGAAAAATCATGTCTCCACAGCTCACTGTGACATTACTTGTTAGGTAGTTAGCTGCTCAGCCCAGGGAAATTTCTAGAATAAAAGTATTTCCATTGCTGCTTTTTACTCTGTTGTGAGTTAATGTTGTGAGGTAAGAATGTGGTTGTGTTGTGACCCTTCTGGGCCAAGTGAGTTAATGCAAGTTGTGTAAAGTTAATGTGTTGTGTAAGGTTAATGTGTTGTGTGTAAAGTTAATGTGTTGTGTTATGACCCTTCTGGGCCACCCTACTAAAAGGGTGACGCAGTTGTACAGTGCCTTTGCCCCACACTCCCGTTGTTAGTAAAGCATTAGTGCCCGCTGCCCCTAAAGCTACAGAACCCAGATGGCTTCCATTTGTTTGCAGGATTTGAGTGGGTGTGTGTGTGTGTGTGTGTGTGTGTGTGTGTGTGTGTGTGGGGGGTTAATAAATGTAAAAATCTGTATGACACACCCTTTTGTATTACCTACTGTACCCTTGCTTGTTGCATACATTTTCGCTACAACCTGTTGCTTATGGCATGCCCTACGACCTTGCTGTTTTGTGCAGGCCACCTGCTTGCTCTGCAGGTTGGCTACCGTTTTGTCCGGGGCAGACAGCCGTAGTACGGTTTTAGCCCTAATGCTATAAGTTGATATGGCATGTAATACTGTTTTAAGAACGCAAGTAAATTCCATTTGAACGTGTTTTCGTGCATATTTCTACATATATTGTGGGATCGTCGCTGCTCAACATTAGCGCAGTATGTGGTTGTGCAGTTCTGATGTAGAAAATGTTATAATCATTTATCAATACTAAACCAGAGTTCCTGATTGGTCAAAGTTCAACTGGTTTAACTTTAACTTTGACATATAAGACCACTCATAATCTCCCTCCATCTGGCGCTTCCCTTAAGATCTCTACCTCGTGGGGTCAAAATGATCAAGTAACGGTGAGAAAAATCCCAGAACCACATGAGGGGACCTAGTAAAGGACCTACAGAGAGCTGGGACCAAAGATACAAAGGCTACATCAGTAAACACTATGCTGCAAGGGACTCAAACCCCAGAAAAGCAGATGTGTCCCTGGTACAAAATTCTTGTACAAAAAAGATTAACAAAGTATTTAGAGTGTTTTTTGTATCTACACAAAGAGTGAACATGGAAGCTTTTATTTGTTTTTTCTTCTTGTCTTATTCAAAAAATGAAGTATTTAAAAAAAAAATTTTTAACAAAAAATCGTTTTATTTTTTTGGCATTATTAAATTGTTTCAATTTAGCTCAATTGTGTCTGTTGTGTCAGTTCCACTTTTACGCCTTTCTCTCTTCACTGGCTGCCTCTCTTCACTGTCTTTTTAGGATCACTTTTAAGATTTTACTTTTGGTTTTTAAATGTTTGAATGGTCTGGTACCTCTGTATCTCTCTGAGATGTTACATGTGTATCGTCCACATCGAGTCCTAAGATCTGAAGATCAAATGCTTTTAATGGTTCCTAGGACTCGTTTAGACTGGAGATGTGGTTTTCAGTTACGTAGGTCCTAAACTCTGAATGCTCTCCTCTGTGAGGTCTGCCAGAACCATCAGTGATTTTAAGTCACTTTTAAAAACTCATCTTCTTAGTCAGGCTTATAACTCCAGTGAGCGGATTTAGTGGGTCAGCTTGTCAATTTTATTCTTTTACTGTTTTATTGTTTATTGCTTATTGGTTTATTGCTTTATTGTTTCTTTATTGTATCATATTGTCTCTTGATTTTATGGTATTTATGTTAAGCACTCTGGTTTCGTTTTGCTTAAAAAGGTTATACAAATAATTTGATTTGATTTGATTGAAATGGTTTATTTCAAGCAATTAAGAGAAATAATACACAACAGCAATATAAACATCAGTTATACATTCATACAGTAACTAATCAAACTTAGGATAATTTCAGATTATATTAATAAATATTGCTTGAAAGGGAGGAGGAAGGAACTTATATAATCCTACCCCGATTAACACTTGTAACTATTTTTTATTAAGCATGATTTATCAATATCCGTTCCTAGTTTTACTGCATAGAATTTAAAAAAATCATAAGATATCGATAGCCACATGACAAAGATAAATTACTTAAGTATTACGTCAAAAATAAATCTATTTAGAACCAACATGGTAAATGTAATTGAATCATCTTGAAATATATGCAGATTATGTTACTTATATTACGCCTAGCAAAAGCCATATTCATATGAATAAAACATAATACTATATCAGTAAAGGCTAAGACAACACTGTTTCAGGAATTTTTATAGTAAAATTTCATCAAGTATCAAAAGTTAAAATGCAACACTCCAAAATTATGCAAAATTATGCTACATTGGGAAAAGATTTTTGAATCAATTTATCAAGTTTCCTTTGGAGAAAGTTAACATCATTAAAAGTCAATCAATTTAACAATTTTCAACAAGTTTTTTAATATTTTTTAGTTTATAATAAAGAAATGTTGTAGGGAAGAGTAAATCGATTGATTGATTGATTGATTGATTGATTGAGTGATTGATTTATCGATTTTGATTGATTGATTGATTGATTTCTGATTGATTGTTGGCCACTTCAACATAATCCTGTTTCTTAAATGTTACATATTTCTTCTTAAATTTAATATATATAATAACTAGATGTTATTAGAAAAGTCTTTCAGTTAGAAAGATGACTTGGACCAAACTCTGGGATGTTTGGCTGTTAATAAACACAAACTTGAAGGAGAACTAAATTGTTGACCCTGATTTTCACTTTCAAGAAAGATTTAAAAACAGTTTGATGTGTGTTCGTTTAACAGAGAAGACTCATTTTTTGCTGAGACGCTGTCACTTAACGCGATGCATCATGGGAGATGTAGTGTAAAACAGCCGCCGAGGGCACTCAGACTCGCTGTTTGAGCTTCATTGTTTTGTTCACTTGTTCCACGGTCTGACACCGGATTCTGTGGAAAGCTATGCCGCTAAAGAACAAAGGCCAGAAGGGTATTTTTGTTAAAGCGAGAGGACTTAATGAGCTAAATCGGAACAAGGAAGTGTGAGGACTTAATTACTTCTGATTGGTGAGACTGATGACATGTGATTAAACCTCCAAGAATGATTGGTGGAGACAGTTGAAGGGGCGGGCCTTTTCCGAAAATAGAGCTGAAGCTGCGGCTAATTCAAGGGACTATCATTTCATTTCAAAATGTCTTTAAAAAGAATCAAATAAGTTGAAAAGAAAAAGTATTTATGACTTCTCCATATTCCTAAATACTCAGTGTTTTATCAGGGCCTGTTTGGATGAACACAGAGCTGATATCCTGGAGATGGTAAATGTTTTTAGATCAGTGAATGGGTAATTCCCTGCATGGCACACTCCTGACCATCTCCCCATGGCATACCAGCAGGCTGCAGCACGCCAGTTGAAAACACTGAGATAGAGTGAAATCTGCATGGAGGAATGGGCCAAAAATACTAACAACAATTTATAAAAAAACCTTGTAAAGACTTACAGAAAACGTTTGACTGCTTTCATTGCTAACGAGGTATAAAACAAAAGTATTGAGATGAACTTAGAATACTTAGGTTTTCACTATAATTTATAAATTGTTCAAAAAACTGTCAATGTGATTTTATGTTTTCTCAATTTGTCTCTTATAGTTAAGGTATGCCTATGATAAAAATGCAGGCTTCTAATCTTTTTGTTGAGAACCCGCACAATTGGTGGCTGACTAAATAATTTTTTGCCTTCGCTTCGTACTAAAAGTCATTGATTAGTTGGAAGAGGCTTGGTGGGAATGTTGAAGTGAAAAAAATCTGGTGGAAGCTTGCTTACGCTTTTAATTTATATATGAAAGACTTGGTGATATAGACTCAGAATAATTGTGGCCACAAAACCACAATTACCACTTTATCCATTGTTGATTTTTTTTTAAACTGTGACATCACTTCAAATCTGAGTCCCTGATTGGTCAAAGTAAAAAGAAAAAGTACGTGTCGCCACATGTGAATGCGAGATTTTGAAGATGGAAGGTTCGAAAGGGTATAATCTACATTCATACTGTATATGCACTGCCATATATGTGACTTTTCCTTGAAAGTGTTCGCTTGAACACACGTTTCAGTGCCCAGTGTAAACGTAGCATTCAAGGTATCTTGAAATTGACAATTGCAACACCTGACTTAATGGCAGAAAAACATGTGGGCTTTAAATACTAACTATTTAGACTTTTGACCATAAGTTTATTCAAATTATATAACCCTATCCATAATCGTTTCTTTTTCAGAAAATGTTGTGCATGTAAACACAGCAGTTGAGTAACAAAATGCATTTTCTAAATGGCAATTCTCTTAATTCCTCTCTATCTTCTGATGGCAAATTCATCCCTGTCTTCCCACAAGTGCATGTGGCTACCAGTTCTGAATGATATCTTGTCATCTCTGAGCAAATCCAGCTGCGTGGGGATTGGGGAAACAGCGCATCCACTAGGATGTCACTACAGCTATTGGTTTTAGTGGGAACAGACAAATGCCAATGACGACAGGGTTCCTTCTAATATAAATATTATTAATGTCAAAAGCTTTAAGTGAAAGATGGAAAACATAGTTACATGGAGCTGTAGGAAAAATAGGTGGATGGAGAGAAAGTGCCCTGATGAAAACAAAAAATAGTAAGCTGCCCTGTTATTTGTTTTTTGCAAAATAAATACAATCTTTTTTCGCTATTGATTCACAATGATTTGAATGAAGAAATACTAAGAAATGCAATTTTAGCTGAGCTTTTTTACAGGCAAAAAATATATGAAGTCAGCCACTCAATTGTGTGCCCTTCACTTAAAACATTACATTTGTTATCATAAGCATACCTCAACTGTGAGAGACACAATGAGAGAAAAAAAATCAGAAGTTCACATTCTTTGATATGTTAATTGTGGTGGGAAATAAGTATTTGTCAATAACAAAAGTTCAACTCAAAAACGTTGTTATACAGTCCCTGACAAAAGTCTTGTCGCTTATCAATTTTGTAGAATCAAAAGCGTATAACCTCACTTTTAATGAATCCTGCTTTTAGGAATGCCCCTTGAAAGCTAAACCTTCCCAAATTCATAGTGTTCAACATACTAAAATAAAATTGCTTCTACTGAAGAAAGATTATCATTTAATGAACACAGAAAGGTCACATTTGGCAGGACAAAGTTTTGGTTATCACCTTGTCATGATGAATTCCAATCCTGATTACAGCCTCACCTGTGATCAATTACTGATCAATCAATTAGTGGAAGGAAGTGCAAAAGAACCCCGCAAAACAGGCCTTCATATCATCCGCAATCTTGACCTCTGACAATGATGCCGCCTAAGATTCACCCTGAGACCAAAGTGCATTTATTATCAAGAGGCTGAAGACCAGATCCACTGCTGAGGTGTTTGACACCTTCAATGTGTCTCAGCGTCAAGTACAAAGAATACAGTGACGAAGAGACTGAGATGTTTTACGCTTCCAGGTCCTGCAGACCCCAAGTGAAGACAACCGCCAAGCAGGGAGGACCGCTTTGTTGTCTCCAAAATCCAAGGCCAGCCCCTTTCCACTGTAGCAGAAGCCCACCAGGCCTGGTCACCCCAAGTCCCTGTGTCAACCAGAACAGTTTGTAGATTTTCTTATCTCAAATGGCTCTATGGTAGAACTCAGAGCCCAGAAACCAGCACTAAACAAAAGGCACTGAAAACGTGGCATTTGCCAAGGCCCAGCAGCCTGCCAAAAAAGGATGGACGCTGAAAAGTGGCAGAAGGATTTTAGATGAGTCTTCAGTTGAAGCAGGCCTACAGCTGCTGCAATATTGCAGGAGACCAACTGGAGCCCGTGACACCCAAAATTCAATGCAGAAACAGTTGTTTTGCAGTGGCAGAAAAATCATGGTCTGGGTTACATCCAGTGGGGGTGTGCAAAAACATTTGGTAGGGTGGAAGGCAATATCATTAACTTCCAAAAATATCAAGGAAGTATTAGCTACCTCTTGCATTCCCAACCACAAAAGGGGTCAAATTCTGCAAAGGATGGTGGTGCTCATCGCATACTTCCATCTCTACATCAAAGTTCCTGTTTAAGAAGATGACATGCTTCCAGGACTGGTTAGTCTAGTCACCAGATGGCGAACATCATTGAGCATGTCTGGGGGTAGAATGTAGAGGGAAGCAGGAAGAGGAAACCAAAGAATTTGATGAACTCTGGGAGGCATGAAGACTGCTTTTACATTCCTGATAACTTTCATCGATAAATTGTATGAATCATTGTCAAACCGCATGAATGGTGTCCTTCAAGCCTGCGGAAGTCAAGTACAAGATATTAAAATATGGATCTCACAGTAGCACTACTTTAATTCAATGATGTGTTATGCAAATATATTGTTGTTTTTGAAGACAATTATTTGTTCAATTTTCACATTTCTCTCTGTAGGCGACAAAACGTTTGTCTTGCCAAAATGCGACCTTTTCTGTGTTCATTAAATGATCAATCTTTCTTCAGTGAAGCAATTTTATTTTAGTATATTGAACATAATTTGGGAGGGTTTTAGCTTTCATATGAGACATTTCTAAAACCAATGAGTTCATTAAAAAGGAGGTTATACGCTTTTGTTTCTACAAAATGGATAAGCGTCAAGACTTTTGTCAGGGACTGTATACCGTTTTGGACGATGACAGCAGTCAAACATTTTCTGTAAGTGTTCAGAAAGTTTTCACAAACCGTTGCTGGTATTTTGGCCCATTCCTCCAGAGCAGTGATGTTTTGGGGCTGTCACTAGGCAACACAAACGTTCAACTCCCTCCAATGATTTTCTTTGAGGTTGAGACCTGGAGACTGGCTAGGCCCCTCCAGGACCACGAAATGTTTCTTACAAAGCCACTCCTTTGTAACCCAGGCAGTGTGTTTTGGATCTTTGTCATGCTGAAAGACCAGCCACATTTCAACTTTAATGCCCTTGCTGATGGATGGAGGTTTTCACCAAAAATCTGACGATACATGGCCCCTTTCATTCTTTCCTTTACACAGATCAGTCATCCTGGTCCCTTAGCTGAAAAACAGACCCAAACCATGATGTTTCCACCGCCATGCTTTACAGTAGGGATGTTGTTCTTTGGATGCAACTCAGCATTCTTTCTCCTCCAAACACGAGTAGAGTTCTTACAAAAAAGTTCTATTTGGTTCCATCTGACCATAGACATTCTTCCAATCCTCTTCTGGATCACCCAAATGCTCTCTAGCAAATTAGACGGCCTGCACATGTACTGGCTTTAGCAGGGGAGACATCTGGCACTGCAGGGTTTGAGTCCCTGGCCGCATAGTGTGTCACTGATGGTATGTCACTTTGTTACTTTGGTCCCAGTTCTCTGCAGGTCATTCACTAGGTCCCCTGTGTGGTGATGGGAGTGTTGCTCACCGTTCTTGTGATAATTTTGACCCACAGGGTAAGATCTTCCAGATGGAGGGAGATTATCAGTGGTCTTGTATGTCTTCCATTTCCCAATACTTGCTCCCACCGTAATTTCTTCACACTCAGTTGCTTACCCATTGTGATTCAGTCTGCAACAACAACAACAATTCTCTAATTTCTGGTGTCTCAGACAGCTCTTGGTCTTGGGCCATAGTGGAGTTTGGACAGTGACTGTTTGAGGTTGTGACAGGTGTCTTCTATAGATAAATCAATTCAAACAGGTGCCATTACTGAAGAGGAAAGAGGTAGGGTAGAGGATCCTATCACAGAAGAAAATTACAGGTCCAGAGAGCTTGTTTTGTAGATGACCAAATACTTATTTTCCACCATAATTTACTAGTAAAAGAAAAATCAGACAATGTGAATTTCTGGATTTTTATTTTTTCTCTAATAGTTGAAGTATATGCATAATTGGTGGGTTAATAAATATCTAAATACCTTTTTGCCCCATTGTATGTCCTCCATCATTATAAGCATGCCACAAGAACATGTTAAAAACACATTTTTTATCAAAGTGTGTCTTAAAAAATAAGAGTGTAAGTAATAATGGTTAAATAATTTGAATGTTTTTAAAGTATTACAATTCTGTGTTTTTTAGTGAACTGAGTCATAAAGATGCTATCTTGGCTCTGTTTGCAAAGGGGAAATGGGATAATGCTTGAAGATGAAATCTACAGCAATTTCAAAGAAAGGAAAAATCGCTTTGCACAAGCAATATTGGTTGTAGCATCACAGAGCATGCCAAGGAGCTTAGCAGACGATAATTTTAAATTTTACAAGTACAATCCCAGGTTTCTTGGTTTTGCAGCTTAGAACAGGCAGAAATCATGCACGATCCACTAGAACTTCTTTCTGGCTAGGGAGAGGAACTTAGCATGAAGGCCTTTGTCCTCGTGATCTATGGGTAATGAAGCAGGAACAAAGTTTTTGATTGCTCCCCCAGCTGCATGGGTGTGTTTCCTTTCCCTGGCTTTTCTTCCTCAAGCGAACACGTCACAGGCTCTCCTTGGCAACCGGATCAGAACCCTCTCCCTTTTCATTCATACATTTCCCTGTGACCCAATTTCCCCTGGTTTATGCAGCATACAAAGATGAGACACAAAGCCAATTTTTCACAGGTCTTAAAGTCTTTTTCATATCAGACAAATTGCACAAATTGAAAAGGGTCAAATGCTGTAATGTAATCACCATGGCTCTTTGAATTAGGCCTGCTTGAGTCACACATCTGTATAAACCTTATTGTGGTTACTGACAGGCATTCTGTGACGCAGATACTGTAACTTACTGTCTGTCCAATCAGATACAGACAGAGTAAATAAAAGGTAACAAATGTGAAATAAAGAATCTGAATCTATATCAAAACAAATGTGCTGATTATTATTAAAATGTGCTCTGAAAAGATATTTGGACCCAAGCTGAGGAAAACACAAAACACAAAGTGATCAGAACAGATGTGGAGACGGAGGACATTTGTCCAGTTTTGTATCCCACTGATTGGAGATTTTTCTGAAAACTGTCATGGGATCTCACTTAAACATCTTTGAGTTTTTGAAGGCAGTCTGGAAGACACTGAAGTATATCTCTGACAAACTTAGAACCTGACTTCTAAGGTAGGAATTTGGATCAGATCCAGGTTAGAATACTTCATTTTGACGCTCAATATAAATGGCAGCCATGTCTTCGTCTTTTGCCCATATTTGGCCTGTGGCCCTGAGGCAAAATAATTATTCCTTGCTCTGGAGTTAATGACTTTGGCACATCTGCATACAGTGCTCTCTGACACGTATCAATTAACTGAAGCCTGAATTAGTGGTGTGGGCAGAGTGCTGACATCAGCCATTCAACAGACCCATCCTCCCGAGACTTTTCACTAAAACTGAGAGCTCAGTCTTGATGGTGACCCAGTGTCAGAAGGTCCTGACAGAAAAAAAGAAACAAATCACAAAAGTTTGAAAGCCTTAATTAACAATAAAAATGTGTGTCAAAGAGATTGATTGAAAATGAACAATCAGCTGAAACATGTTGATGAGCTGCCTCTCCAACTGCAGACAAGAAAGCTCATTTCTCTAGACAAGCAAAAGTGAAGTTGATATTTAGTTTTTTCCCCCACTTTCCTTATTTTATCCTCCCCAAATTTGAGGGATTTTTTCATCTTTGTGTATTTTGAGGAGTTTTGCTTCTTATTTTTCCTTTACAGCAGGATCCAGCTGTTACCGCATTAGTCATTATCTCTCCCTGCATATGGTGCATATACCGCCTGCCTCCGTCTCTCCTGCCAGATCATTATCTCCACTCCAGTTTGGGCCGGTTCAGTTGTTTTATAGTTTGTGTTTTTTAAGGATTTATTTACCCAGAGTTCCTGTCATGCAGTGCTATTGTTCATGTGCTATCAGTAAGTTATTAAAGTTTGTTTTATTTCTTCATCCGGCGCCCTTCCTGTGTGCCACTTTGTTTGTAAAAGCGGCACACAGAAAAACCCAGGTAGCAATGTGAGAGTGCAGAAGAAAAAAAAGAACTAACCATATATCTCATTTTTTACTTTGAGCAATTCTGTCCACTGGCACCTGTGGTTATGATCCCAATGAGTCATGTGAACCTGTTATAGGAGCAGGTCCAGTTTAACCTGTGAGTTTTAGTTTAGCTTTGCATCTTAGATGTTGGTAGTTCACCACTGGACTGAAAATCTCAGAAGTTATTCCACCTGCAGTGCTGTGGTGAAGAAATAACCAAACTTAGTAGAAGCCACCA